>NC_069488.1:14939937-15017370 GCF_026875155.1 Cherax quadricarinatus | reverse complement strand
TTTCCGTATGGGTTGTTTTTCAATTTTTTTCCAAAAGTGAAACCAATTTAATATTTTACTTTTTACAAAAATCCCGTTTGCCATACAGAAATTTATTTTTTTGTAAAAAATTAAAAAATCAAAGGTGGAAACCAAAAGAAATATAAATTTTTTAAAATGAGGGTGTTTTTTTTTTTGTGTTTTTTAAAAAAAAAAAAACTTTCTAATGATAGGGGAAATGTCATTTTAGTGCCGAATGTCTTTTTTTTCTGGACCCAATTTCCGAAATTGGGCATCTTTTAAAATTTTGGTAAAATTGGAAAAATTTGCAAAATTTGACACTGTACTGGATGTTGAATTTCATAAATGAGTGGTTTCCTGCACCCATTCGATAAAAAAAAAGGAGTTCTAGCGAAATATTCATGTTTTTGTACTAGACAGTGAATTTGGCCAAAAAAGGGGGCTAAAAGGGGGCAAAATCGCCAAGCGTAACATCGCCGAGCCCGCAACTTTGCGAGAGCAAAATTTCCGAAGTTTTTATAAATTTCAAACTTTTGATGTCTTTATGATCGGGAAAAGATTCTCTTTTTTTTCATAAGAAAAATAATTTTTTTTTTTTTTTTAAATTTGGCCGACCCTGAGAAGGGTTTGGAGGGGGGCCTGTCGACCCTAAAAGGGGAAAAAAAAAAATTTTTAATGTTCAAAAACAAGAATATATCTGACAAAAAAATGCTATACCATCAAAAACATTTCTCCGTCACAACATATCAGCCTGAGTGTTAAGTACAAAAATATGACCCAAAAAAAAAACTTTCACCACATCCACATAAAAAAAATTTAAATAAAAAAAAACTAATGGGGTTTTTAAAAAAAAAATTTTTTCCCCTTTTGCGGACGGGTATTCCCCCCCTCCCGGGCTCAAGTCCCTAACCCCTTTCCCCAGCCCTTCATAGAGTTTACCTTTTCACACCCCCAAAACCCCGTCAGACCCAACGGATTTTTTTAATTAAAATTTAACTTGGTATTCAAAGAAAAATTTTCAAAAAGTTTTTCGACAAGGGGATTTTCCTTGCAAAATGCGTTAGTATTACTGATATGTACAATTTACTGAAAATGAATAACCAAAATGAAAAAAAAAAAAAAAATTTAAACACTACATTCATTTTAAAAAGCAGCCTTCTACCATGTAACACTATCCCAACTTTAAGCCCAAATACTACCCCACCCCCATAAAGTGTCAAACCATTTTCCCCACTACAAGTTACAACTTTTCCCCCCCCACCTACAATCACCACCACTATCCCCCACCCACACTACCACCCCACATCCCCCACCCCCTACAACACCACCACTATCCCCCCACCCACACTACAATCCCCCCACATCCCCACCCACATACAATCACCACCATCCCCCCACCCACACAAATCACCACCCCTATCCCCCACCCACACTACAATCACCACCACTTCCCCCACCCAATACAACACCACCACTATCCCCCCCCACACACAACCCCACCACTATCCCCCACCCACACTACAACCACACCCCACTTCCCCACCCACACTACATCACCACCACTACCCCCACCCACACTACAATCACCACCACTACCCCCCACGTATCTATAAGCAGTCGCCACCATGACTGTGCCTTCCCTTTAGAAATTTAAAAAAATAAAAAGAAATCTTCTAATTAAGCTAAAAAAATGTATTGCTGATTCTTAGCCGGGTATATATATGTATAACGGGGGGGAAATAAAAACCCTTTTAAAAAAGGAAGAAAATGCCAAGGGTGACCTACTCAATCATCTATGCTCTCTATTAGAGTACTCCCTCGTGATGATGTTCCATTCAAGGCAAGTACCAGAGCAAAAATACAGATCATTTACTGCCAAAATGAGTAAAAAAAAATTAAACTACGGGGATGCCTCAAATTTTTGAATACAGTGTATGATCCTGTGAAGCAAGAAAAAGATAAAATATGTGTGGGAGATACTTGGGGGCCCTAGTCCAAAATCACATACTACTAAAACATACGGGTGTGAGAGATAGGGAAAAGAAAAAAACCCCTATAAAAGCGGGGGCACCATGGGCATTTTAAGAGAACACTTTTGCTTTCGTGGTCCGACTATGCCCCTGTACCGAGATTTTAAAAAGTATTCGGGAAAACAATGTAAAAGATTTCAAGAGAAAACGGATCACTACAACAGACATAGCCCCACCCCACAAAGGGGCAGTAAAGCAACACAAAGAACTACAACCAATAGACTAACATCCCATTCAAAAAAAACTTTGAAAGGTCCAAGAACAAGTCACCACCCATCTAGAAACCCATCATTTACACAACCCGGGGCAACAGGGTTTAGAACAGGTCGCCCTGTCTGTCTCAACTACTGGACATACGACAAGGTCCAAAATGCACTGAAGACAAAAAGAAAGCGATGTAATATTACGACTTTGAAAAAGCCTTCGACAAGTGTGACCATGCGAATTAGCGCAAAAAAATGCCGTAAAGGAATAACAGGAAGTGGGTGATGGACTATAATTTCCTCACAACAGAACACAGAGTATCTCAACAGAGTAAAGCCCGGGGAGCACGGGAAAAGCTCTGTTCCACAAGGACAGTACTACTCCCATCTTGTTCCCATCCCAATCCGACATGACAAGGAGCAGCCCACACCGTGTTTTCCCTTTGGAAAATGACACCCGAATCTGCATGACAGTGTTTTCCATTGCAGACACTGCAAAGGGCCCGGCGGACATCAACCAAAACTTTTTAGTGGGGGCAGAAAACATATGAAATTCAACGATGAGAAATTTCATTTCTCAATTGGTAAACATGGGAAATTAAATTTTCATCAAGTACAAAACAAATTCGGCCACAAAATAGAGCGAAACACCAACGCAAAACCTGGGATTGATTTCGGGGATCTCACCTTTCAAGGACCATAACATTGTATCAATCGCATCTGCTAGAAAAATACGGAGGGAAATGAAACCTTCAAAACTAGGGGGGGCCAACCCCGATACACTTAGGTCCTTGTTCTATCTGGGCTGGAATATTGCCACTCTAACACCCCTTTTAAAGGGGGTGAAATTGCCGACCAAAAAATGTACAGAGAATTTTCAGGGCGCGCATAACAGATAAACACCTCAATTACGGGAGCGTTTGAGGTTTCTAAACCGTTTTCCCCTAACGCGGGGGAGAATACGATTATATACACCGGAAAAATCCAGGGGGACTAGTACCGAACTTGCACACAAAATCACTCACTCGAAAGCAAAAGACTTGGCAGACGGCCCACCCCCCAATGAAAAGCAGGGGTGTCACTAGCACGTTAAGAGACCATCAATAAGTTCGGGGCCCCCAGCTGTTCAACGCCTCCCGCACAAAAAAAAGGGGGATTACCAACAACCCCGCAGTCTTAAAGCGGGGCAAGGACAAGCACCTAAAGTCACCCGATCAGCCGGGGCTGGGCTCTACGTTTTGGGTTTTGGGGCAGCCCGGCAACAGCCTGGGTTTATCAGGGGCCCGAACCACCAGGGCCCGGTCACAGCCGGGCCGCGGGGCATTTACCCCCCAAACTCCCTTTCCCCGTAAACTCCAGGTAAACTACCTCCAGCAAGTGCTGTCAACCGACGTGTGAATAGTGGGTTGCCAACACCAACCCCAGTTTATCATTAAAAAGAAATCTTGCCCCAGGTTGGCTGCAAAACGGAAAAATTCAAAAATAGTCCGGCAATCAAAGGCAAACCCCCCCCCTATAATGAGATTACCAACATTGAAAAGGAAGTGGTGCCCTGTTTTTCAAAAGAAACCATTATTTTTTGAAAAGAATAAGGGCGCCCTTAGCAAAAGGGTTTCAAATGCATTCAGGGGGGAAGAATAAACAAAGGATCATACTCCTAATGAAAAAGGGAAATAAAGAAATGTGAAATAAAGATGTCACAGCAGCCCAAAAAAATAAAGCCTTGTAAAAACTTCAAAATTGACTATTTAAACTTCTAACTGGGAAAAATTTCTTTTTGCAACCCCTCTACTATAAATTTTATTAATTATAAAATTTTTGCTACCCCTTTTTTGTAATAATTTTTTTAACAAGCCGGCACTCCCACCGAGGCAGGGTGACCCAAAAAAAAAGAAAATCCCCAAAAGAAAAATTTTCATAAACATTCAACATTTTTCCCTCACTCTCACATAATCACTGTTTTGCAGAGGTGCCAGAAACAACAGCTTAAAGCATATACAAAAAGATACACAACACCCCTTCCAAATCCCAATATCCCAAACCCCTCCTTTAGAGTGCAGGCATTGTATTCCTTTTCCGGGACTAAAACCCGGCTATTAAAAAAACCCGGTTCCCTGAACCCTTCGCTAAATTTACCCTGCTCACACTCCAACAGTCTCAGGCCCCAAAATACCTTTCGTCTCCATTCACTCCTACGGGCGGCGCACACACCCTGCTGGAAATCCAAGCCACCCCCCACAAAACCCCCTTACCCCCCGGGTTCCAGCCTTTTCGAGGTACCCCCACCCCGCCTTCCTTCCCCCCACTTTTTAAAAGCTCTCATGTCATTCTACTTTTTCCATTTTCTCTAAATGAAAAAAAACCTCAAAAACCCCTTTTTCAGCCCCTCTGCAATACTTTTATTAAATTTAAAAATTTTTCCAATTTCCACACTCTGAAAATTCTGCATAATATTTACCCACAAATTGCCCCTTTAAAAGGCTCACTGCCCCCAAGCCTCCCGCGCTGCATTCACAAACCCAAACTTCACAACCATATAATTTTGGTACTAAAACTTTTAACATTTCCCCTTTTTTGCCTCCATAGATAACGCACCACCACCTTTTTCCCCCTCAATTTTAATTAACCCATCCTCAAAACCATTTCCCCCGACATTCAATCCCAAGTACATTCTGAAAACATTCACTTCTTCCATACTCCCCTATAATTAAAATTCACCACTCCATAACTTTTATTAGTTTTAACCCTGAGGGCTGCCCGTATTCTACGGCTTGTCCACAGGCCCAGAATCCCCCCCCCCCCAAAAAAAAAAAAAAACATGAAATGTTAAAAAATTTTTTTTCCTGTATGTTATAAAAAAAAACGTAAAAAAACTTGACGAAAAATTGACAATATTATGCTACGAAAATTTTTGCGCGGCGAATTTTTTACCATCTAATTTTCCCCACTTTGACTCCTATTTTAGGCAAATTACTTTACCCCTTTGCCCAAAATTTTTTTCTATTTCACTAGTATCACTTTTTTTTTTACTGATTGAGCCAAGAAACTGCCTAATCAACTTTTTTCAACTCCCCAATAAGTGATCAAATTGGTAATTTAGCCAATTTCAAAAAGTTCAAAATATTCCAATTTCAAAATAGAAATCAAAAATAAAAAATTATTTTTTATTATTAAATCAAAAAAAGCGTAAGCCACGGGGGTATACAGCGCGCGGTAGGGAAAGGAAGCAAGGGAAGGGGAGGGCAGAGGAGGGGGGATGACAGCGGGTTACAGAAAACAGGGGGCGGGGGTATAGGGGGGTAGAGGGTAGAAAGAATAAAGAAAAAGGGCTGAAGTATCAGAATTTGTAAAGTAAGTCAGTCGTTGTCAAAAAATCAAAAAGAGAGCCCGGATGAAGGTGGGTCCATCAGGGGAAAGGGAAGGAAAGAAAAGGCAGCGGGGCGAAGACACGCAGGGGAAAAATTTGCGTCTCTTTGATAAAGGGGGCAGTCCAACAAATGGGCTGACTGATAATGGGTTTGGCAATTTCACAGGAGGAGCAAGCGCCCTCCTGGATATCCTGATAAGAGGTTTAGGGCCCAATGCAAAGCGGAGAGAGAGTCTCCCAACCCCGACACTGGTGATAAGAAGCGGCCAGAAACCTAACCGGTTTAATGACTAAAGTTTGTTGCCGAGATTTTCCAACGTTGTTCCAAACGGGGGTGAAGGGGGGGAAGATATTACAGCAAAATATCCGTACAGGAATCCTTATAAGAAACTGGTGGGTATGTACTCTGCCGCCACAGTGTCGCCTTTTTTTTGCCCTGTACGCAACTGACCAGGGACCCAACAAAAAAAAAATATTTTTATGCTTATAAGATGCGGCGACCCAAATTTGGATACGGAGGACTAAGGGGTGGGTGTAAAAATTTTTTATACCCTGTAAAGCAAAAGGGAGTCTGAGACAACCACAAATGGACACGCATAGATCCCCTACGGATAAGTGCTTAAGGAGGCAATAATTCAGCAAAAAAAATACTAGCTGAAGATAGTAAATCCCCTTGTACGACGCTTCCGGAAACACTGCTGAAAAACCTACCCGTCAGAAGACTTGGGCCCATCGGTACACAGCAAGGGCAGAGAATGAATTGAAAGTGGTAAAGAAAAAGAGACGGGAACGCCCCGAACAGTTGGGTTTTCGAGCAAGGGAGGGAGAAAGAACGTCGAACAGCGGAACTTCCCAGGGGGTGGGGGAAAAGTGAGATGTTACATGTACATGAAGGTGGTAGTTGAAGAAAAGACAAGAGCGAATGAAGGCAAAGGAGAAGGGACGGAGAAAAGCAGGGCGGCGAACAAAAAAAATGTCTATTTATATCAGGACCATTCTATAAAGGGAAAGGATTGCGGAGATAAAAGGAGCGTACTATAGTGCAGGCATGGGCATCACGGCAAATGGGAAAGGAGGGAAACGTTCGCTTCTGCATAGAGGCTTTCAAGGGAAAAGAGCGAAAAGCCCCAAGGCATAAACTAATCCTTGGTGATGGGGGGTTTTAAGCTAAGAGAGTCGGGAATGCCCTGTAATCTGGTCACCATAATCAATTTTCGATAAAAAAAGGGTTTGAATTAGGTGGGGAGGGTTCGACGATCACTCCCCGAAAATGAGCGGGGTTTTTTAAAAAGGGTTCAGGCGTGCAATTGCCTCAGAGAGGTAATGTGGGTTTCCAGGAAAACCCCACATCAAAGAGGAGGCCCAGAAACTTGACTGTTCCTTCAGGGATACTGAGCCATAGGGGTACAAAGGATGATCGAGTGACAGAGCGTCTAGTGAAAGTGTTTGGGGGTTTTTTGTGCGGGAAAAATTTTAAAACCTTTTGGTGGTGGCCCAATTGGAAACACGGTCGACTGATGCTGGAGGAAACTAAAAGGAGGGTGACGTCGCGCCTGCACAGGCAATAGCGAAGTCATCACATAAGTATGCCCAAAATTTTTGAGGGAAGACTAGGGCAACTTTTAATAGAAGGAGAAAAAGTGTTTTTTGTCGAACACATCCGGGGGAACCCCTTTCAGCTTGGACAAAGCCCGGGGGAGAGAAATTTTTAAAACCCGAAACCGGAAATGCCGTCAGTTAAAAAGTTTTAAAGGGAAGGATGAGTTTGCCTCAAAGGCCTAAGGGGGGGCTTGGGCTAAAATTTTAAACCCCTCCAATTTGTGTCATATCCCCTTCCAAGGTCAAAAAATATGGGCAATAATGAGGTTATTCGAAAAGGCTTTACGAACATCGTACCCAAGCCCGAAAGGGGTCTATGTAGAACGTCCTTACGAAAGCCATATTAAACGAGGGAGAGACTGTTGTGTGTCTCTAAATACCACCAAACATCTTTTTTAATAGACGTTCATTCTTTGCAAACTGCACGGGTAAGAGCAATGGGACGTATGGGAGGTTTCATGTCCCGTATTGCCTGGTTTGCAAAAAGGGGAGAAAATGGGGGGTTTTCCACAGCTGTGGAAGAACCCCTTGTACCAAAAAAATTTTGTAAAGGCGAAATAGGACTGCAGTGACTGATGTAATTTGTGCATACGAATATGAATGTGTGGGGGCCCGCCCATATTGACAACTGAGAGTGTTGCCTCCAGTTCTGAAGTGAAAAAAGGCACATTAACTGTTTTTCTCTGAGAGAAGAAAACCCAAAGGGGTGCAAACCTCGGGCAGACTTTGGGGGAAAAAAGGGGGGCATAGATGAGCCCCTGAGAAATCGGACCAGATGATTCCCTTTTCTTGGAAACCCTTGTGGGTTTCTAATCAAAACCGGGAAAACCCCAGAAAGGAGCCGGGTCGGGAGAATTTTTTCCACTCTTTTTCGTACTTTTTTCCAGACTGCCCCATAGAGAAGAAAGGGGTGAGGGGGAGACTAACTGCCAGAAAGTCTTTAGCGTCACGGATGACAGGGCAGCGATCGCACCTTTGTTTAAAATCAAGGAGTCGCCTGGGTTTTTTGTCCCGGTACCTGCCCCATGCAGCGCTTTCAAAGTACTGCACACAAACAGGAGACCCCCAAGGCACCATTTTTTGAGAAGCCCCGCCCGAAGTTTTGGGATAGAATGAAACTGCGGTGAAAAAGGAGGGCGGGAGGGGTAAAAGTATCGATGGGGGACAAAAAGGAACCTCTTTAAAAACAGTCAGGGGTGAGTAAAGGCCAATTGCCCGATTAATTGCCAGCGTGGGGGGGCGAAGAGGTGGCGAAAATGAAGGGGAAGTAAGAATGATTGGGAAATGTCACTGTCAGAAATCCGGGAAACAGACCAAGTAAAGTCTAATGCGGGGGAGGAACAAACTGAGAGATCGTGCAAAGAAGTTGAGTTGGATCAAAAGGGTGTGAGACCTGTATTTTAAAAATTGGAGGGGGTGGGGGGCAGAAAAGCCTCTAAATGAATTCCAGGGGGTCACATTTAACCCCCCCCAAGGAAATGGGGGCTTAAAAAACACCAAGTAACAGAATCGGGGCGGGGAAAGCCGAAACAAAGGGAAAGGGAAAATCCGGGAAAAGAAAGCCCCAGAAGGAAGAGATTAAAGAACAGAGCGTATACCACCATTTTAATGGGAAACGGGCTGCTGTGTAATGCAGCGAAAAGAATAATAGCTTGGTACGGAATATCATGCGGGGGAAGGGACTTCATTAAAAGGTCCCACAGGAAAAAGGTCGAAGAATACAAAAAATTTTTAAACCTGAGATTTTAGAAAAACAGCAGAGTGTAATTTTGGTTTTCCCGAACAAAACCAACAGGGCAAACTGGAGAGTAAAAACTGAAGCCACCCCGATTACCCCCGAGGCCGCGTATATTCCACTGTAAAAAGGGCCCTGATTGGGAATGATAAAGATACTTGAAAACCGCAGGTAAGGGTTCCACGGGCTAGAAGGGGTTGAAATCCAATGCGGAGCATGGAAAATGTTCAAGCACGAAGGAAAAGGTGCGCTGTGAAAAAGGAGTTGCGCAGATGGACAGAGGGGAGAGAAGAGCGGGAAAGGGGAAACATGTCCATGATGGTTTTTGGGTTTGCAATTATTCAGAGATTGCTTCAAAGTTTTCGGAATTCAGAGATGTCGAAAGGGGACAAATTGGGGAAAGGGAGGGGGGGAGAGAAAGATTGGAAAATGTATTGGATGTACCAAAGGGAGGGGGGGCGAAAGGGTGGGGGGGAACTGGGGAACGTGGCAGGGACAGAAGAACAGGAACCCGGGAGGTGGGAGAAGAGGAAGAAACTTGGGGGGGAACAGGGGGGGAAGGGGACTTCGGGAAGGGTGAACTCGCACTTTTAACGAGCCGTGAGAGGGGAAGAACAGGGAAGAGACAGGGGGGGTAAAATAGGAGGGGAAATGGGGAGGAGGTGTTACCGACCTTTTTTTGACTTTTTAGAAGTGAGGGGCGATTGGAAGAGGTTCGTACGAGGTCCATCGAACTGAGGCTTGTAAGAGAGGGAAATCGAAGAACGAGATTAGACTGAGGGTTGAAGTAGGGACGTCGGCCGAGGACAGCAAAGGTTTTGTACGGAGTGATTATGGGAGAGGGAACCACAGAGGGGGGGTGTAAAGATGGGGTACCAGAAGTGGGGGGGCTTTTTAAACAGGGGGTAAAAACACGGGAGTCCCCTTGGGGGCGGGGAGAGAAACGCCCTGGCTAAGGAACCTTTTGTCTCTTGAGGAACGGTTTCCCCGTCGTTTTTAAAAGACCCGCAACGGCGAGATACGAAGGGGGGGGCCCCATGACAGTTAAGGGAAGGGGAGATCTTGCAAGCGTTTGAAGGTCATCGGCACCACAGAGGGCATTTGGGGAAGTCGCAATATTTCGCTGGATGGCCAAAACGCCAGCAAATTTTTACACGTGGGGGGTAGGGACACCTTTTGAAATTTAACCGTGCCTGCTATTAAACGGAGGATGGAGTTTCGGCGTCAAAAAATTAAACGACAAAATGCTAGGGTATGTCCCCCCACGGGCAGGGAAAAACGTAATGTCACCTTAGGGTTGGAGATCTTGGAGTTCCAGTGTTCTGAAGTCGGTGCCACAGTTGGAAATTTTGTTGAACTTGGATGGGGCAGAATAACGGTCCACTACAAGAATTGAGGGAAAGTGTTTTTTCAAGGGGGACAGGAAAAGTTCTTATGGAAAGACAGGAGCTCCGAGCCTGGGGAGATTTTTACGGAAAAGAGGCGTACCGCTCTTAAACTGAAAAGAAAAATCTTTACCAACATGGCGGGGTGCCTTGCCAATACTTGGGCGAAAGAAGGCAGTGAGGAAGTTTGGCGTAAATAAGAATTTTGTCCATGTTTAGTCTGAAAATGGCGTGGAAAAGGGATTGAAGGACTGCGATCGTTTTGGAAGAACGGAAGGTGAAGGTGGAAAGTATCATCAGCAGGTAATTGTTTGACGTTTTGGCGTGGGGCCAGAGTTTTTTCCAGTGGAACGGGTCGGCGATTGAAAATTGCCGCCCGTAGAGGGAGAGGCCGAACATAGTCAAGGGAGCAAAACTGATAAAACGAAGGGGTCTCGAGGGCCCCAGACCCGAACGGGGTGAGGAAAACACCGGCAATAGTACAGAGGGAAGGAATTTTTGAAGGTGGTCCAAAGACGAGGGGGGGTCAGAACGGGGGGCGGTACAAGAAAGGGGGCCCGGGGTACCGGTTTATGGGCTAGGGCTGCCATGGTAGGGTTTCTTTTTCTTTTTGTTTTAAGAAAAAAAAAAAAGAAGAAAAGAAAAAAAAAAAAAAAAAGAAAAAAAAAAAGGGGGGGCCGGGGGGGGATAGTTTTTCCCAGGAGGAATGAAAGGGCCCAAAAACTCCCTCCCGCGCCCCAAAAGGGCTCGCACCGCTAGTACGCAATGCCATGGAAACCCGGGCCCCCTACCCTTCATGCCTAAACCAGCAATCGGGATAGCAACCTCACTCTGCCCAGCTACCCCGGGGGACAAAAAGAGGGCGGGGCCCGGGTATCCGCCCCCAAAGCAACCCCCTTCAGCCACCACCCCCGGAATCCCCAAAAAGGGAGCTTCCAGAGTACCCCGTCGCCCAAAAGACACCCCCCCACTCCCCGGGGTACCGGAGAGGGGGTCGGACACCCCCAGGCAAACCAGTTTCCACGGCAAACTCCCACCCCCAAAAACCTCAACGGGAAAGGGGTGGACCCCGGGTCCCTTTTCCCCCACCTAGGAATAGCGCGCCTGTGGGGGAAAAACCCGAGGCTAAAAAAGGGGAAAGGGGAAAAGGGGGGTGAGGAGGGGGGAGGAATGAAAAAGGGGGGGATGGGGAGGTGGGAAGGGGAGGGGGGAAATGGGGGTTATTAGGTTCGGTTAGAAAAACCCCAGGGCTAAATTCCCCCAACCCCGGCCTCTTTAACCACGCCAAGGAGGGCCCCCCTTTAAAAGGGGGAATAAACAATCAGGGATCCGGCATAAAATAACATTTTTTCTGTTTCTAGGTACATTTCCAGGCTTTTCAAAAGAATTCCAAATTTTATTTTTTTTTTTCAAAAAAAATTTTTATTCCCCAAAAAAAAGATTTATTTATGCAATATTGTAATAAAAATTTTAAATAATATCAGCGAATTCCTGAACATATATTAGACCCCCCAGTGGAGTTGTATTGGATGCGGGATGTGATTTATTTACTCTTGAACATCGGCAAAAACTGAAGATTTCTGCTACTTTGAGTTCAATTTCAAGCTATTTTCATTATGAAAAACAATCAAAATCTCTCTATTTCTGTAATATATCTTCCATTCTATCAAACGAGACCAAGAAACCGTGAATACAACTGTAAAGTCCATATGAAAATACACTGCAATGTCATTGTTTTAATCCAAAAATATGGTCACAGTTTTTTCTCATTATGCACTGCATACTTCAGGATTTGTTTTATATGGTGCACACTTACCATACAGATGCACACTCTCATATCTAGGCCCGAATTTACCGCTCACAGCTTATTTGAGTGAGCTGAGCTCATGACGTAGTACTATGGCTTAGACCCTGGCTTCACAGCCACAGAACTACAGGACGGACCCTCAAAGGATTAAGTAGTGTGTAAGCATTAGGATTAGTCTGCCTGAAATGCTCAGGCATGTTAGTGGCTTTCTTTGTGCTTAACAATATTGTACTGCATGTAAACTACACATTGTGTACTATGCAAAGAAATAAATTTTTGAATTTTGAATCTGAATTTGATAGTGACCCCATGTGGTCTTACACAACAGCACTTTTTTGTTAAGGAAGCAATCCAGATTATAATACAGCACTGGACATTGAATATTTTATGGAAAGAAAATATGGAATACAAACCAGGTTTATAAAAATGGCTTATCGTGGTGCCAGGGTAGCAAGTCATCCTGGAACAGGAAACAGGTTGATAATTTACATCAGCTATTTTAACATTTTGCGATGTTACATTTTCATTTTCATCTAGGCAAATCTTCATTTCTGAATCATCAACGTTCCACTCTTCCATTTCATTGGCTGCGTTTTCTGGTTGAGCATTTTCTACCTAAAATACAAAGGACACAATTATACTTTAATATAAGCAAATAACATAAGCCTAATAACCACAATACTATTGTAAAAAAAAAAAAAAAAAAGCTCTGACAATCTCTAGTACTTGTTTAAAAAAAAAAAAAAAAAAAGTAACCAAGGAACAAAGAATATTTCAAAGTAATACAGTACCTGTACTGCACAGAACTTTTCTGTTTCTGCAGGTTCACAAGCACAGTTTTTTAAAATGATTTTACAGTGTTTTGGGACACCAGTTTTAACAAAGTATACAGTTATGCATAAAACTGTGCATTCTTTAATAGTGTAAAACAAGGAATGGGTGTATGGTAGATTCTTAATGCAGGTGCATTAAGAATCTACCATGCACCCATTCTATAATGTATGTACTTGACAGTACAGAATAAATACAGCACCTCAAAATTATACAGTAAATTTCATAATGGCAGATTACAGTATAGAGCATGTGTAAATTCATTAACAATGAATGTCATAACAAATTTAACAAGGAAATAGTTTCTATCAAAGTGCAGTATTTGAAAATTGGAGTTTAATCCCTCAGGATAAGTATACTGCATTCAGCTACATACGAAAAACCTTCTTATGAACTTTAGAAACATTGCTTAATGAACTATGGACCAATTGCAAACCCGAAATCCCAAAACTACAATGAATAAGCACAAACGACTAATTTTATTTTTAGTCACCTTTTTGACATTCCAGACTTCCAGCCTCTGTGTTAAACTTAAAAGTTATTCAATACAGCCCCTTAAAGATGCAACATACCTAATGAAAAAAAAAAAAAGTCTTAAATCCTGAATGAAAAAAATCACTCGCCCAATAAATAGGACGAATCACTTGTAGAGAAAATATTAAAGGTAGGCCATTACTAATTCCTGTAAATATGGGGTATTTACAGGGTATTTTAAAAGTAGGATGTGGTAGTTAGCTATTTGGTTAAGTGCATTCTAACCTAACCACTCTGTGATCCAGCAAAATCACTAATCTGGCACTCTACAGATCCCAATGATGCCAGATTAGTGAATGTCAACCTGTACTATACATTAACTACCACAGCAATAAATACCTCTGGATATGCCTGTTTTTCAGCTTCAATAAGCTGTGCAACTAATGGCCTTCTTAGAGGACCATGATGTTCAAGTCTTATTGTCTTCTTTACACCATCCTTAAATTTTTGACCAGGTTTCAGAGAGGTTTTTGGTGATAAATTCTTAGACTCTTTGCAATGGATTGTGTACAGTGATGGGGATGAGGATCTAGGTTCATTACATTGGCCAGTATGGTGTGATGAAGATGAGGCCTTAGACTCTTCACTCTGGTCTGTCTGTAGTGATAAATCTGAAAAATATTAAGCACAAATCTGAAGTAAAAAAAAAAATATAATTTTTTTTTTTAACAAGTCGGCCGTCTCCCACCGAGGCAGAGTGACCCAAAAAGAAAGAAAATCCCCAAAAAGAAAATACTTTCATCATCATTCAACACTTTCACCTCACTCACACAATCACTATTTTTGCAGAGGTGCTCAGAATACAACAGATGAGAAGCATATACATATAAAGATACACAACATATCCCTCCAAACTGCCAATATCCCAAACTCCTCCTTTAACTCTGACTGTCGCAAGCCCACTTCTGAAACTTTCATTGTCACAAAATATTTGAAAAAAAAAAAAATTATTATTATGTTTTCTTACCATAATGTTGGGATTATTTTACCAAGCGTTTTAAGCCTAAAAAATTTTTTTTGCCATCAGTACTTACCGAGATACAGAGACGCAAAGTTGGCATAAAATGAGCCACGTATGGCAACAGCAGCGAATGCCACTCACCCGGTATTCTTTTATTTACTCCAATTCAAAGGTTTCTTGTATTTTCCAATATTTTTCTTTTCTAAGTAACTTATGTGGCCTGTGAGACCAAAGTAAGGTGGAGTGTTCAAATATACACTCATTGTTTACAACACAACAACTGCACAAACATTATCACTATTAGATTGTTTATAAAACTTGTTTACACAAACAATACAAAACATTGTTTATTACTATTGTTCTATAATATATATATACATATGTACAGTCACTGAACACTTTCCTAGAACTGCTGCAGCTTGTGGAAATCTTTGAAACATGGGTATATGCAGAGTGGTACTTGACACTCCTCACACAAAACGAGTCTCTCTGCATTTTTGTGGGCATTTTGTGATATGTCCACATACAAAACACATCTTCTGAGCACTTTTCTTGAGAGCAGTAGGAGGCATTTGTATGGGGTAGTGATCACCAGGCCTTAAACGAGATGGCATGTGTTGGTAATTTCGTGGGTGCTGGTCTATTGCAGGCGTTGCTCCTTGGTACTTGATTATTTGTCTGATGACTGACAAACAAAATTCACCATATTTTGGTTGGTTGTTGGTCTTCAACTTGTATATGTTATAAGCATTCAGCATGGAAATATCAAGAAGATGGAAAAAAAATTTTATGTACCATTTATAACTCTTGCATACACAATCAGCAAACTCAATATGCATCTCACATTTGTCCACTAAGTGCATATTGAGATTGTAGTCCATGACAGCTGCAGGTTTTAGAATGGGTTCACTGGTCTCTCTATTCTGCCTGCCACTGTCTGCCATTTCATTTTGGTGAACTGATGTCAACAATGTGACATCACATGTCATGCCACCGAAATGCCATGATGTCATTGGCAGCAAAAGCCTGCACCTCACCTCTGAGTGCCAGCGTTGAACCTTGACATATGCTTATGATTACCACACACTGTGCCACACACGTCTGTCATGTTCACTCGCAAGAAATTACTGAGTAAGGGGATTGTGTACCAGTTATCAGTATATAAAATATGCCCCTTACCAAGATATGGTTCCATCACTGTTCTAACCACATCACCAGAGATACCCAATAACTTCCTGGTATCTCTCAATGTATTACTGCCAGTGTACACAATAATATCCAAAACCAGACCACTTTTGCAATCACACAGTGCAAATAACTTTATACCAAAGCATTTCCTCTTGTTTGGTATGTACTGCTTGAATGAGAGTCTTCCTCTGAACAAAATCAAAGACTCGTCAATAACAAGCTTCCTGAAGGGATAAAAATACAAACACTTTTGTTTCAGGCACAAACACATTTCTGATCTTATATAACCTGTCGCTTCTGTCAGGCCTGGTTTTGTCTGAAAAGTGTAACATACGTAACAGTATCAAAAAACAATTGACTCCTATAATATCACTAAAACCTGGGATTGAAATCAGGCATTCCGTCGACCAGTATGTGGTGGCAGTGTGCTTATACACGTGGCATAAGCATTATTGTGGCAAAGAACAGGTACATCTCCGCCACAGTTGTGTCCTTCCACTGGTGTAGCCGTGACCTTGGTGAAAGAATTGTATTTGCCATGGTGTACTCATAGTATGTGTTGCTTTCCCTGACAATAATTTCCATCAGGGGTTCATCAAAGAATAACTGAAAGCATTCTAGTTCAGTGGCATTGTTCCCAAGTGTACACGATGGCCGTATTCCACTGTGTTTCATCAAAGTCGTGGGGATTGGGAATAAAATCGTCACCTTGCTGCCAATCCCAGATGCGGTCTGCTGGTGGGTTCTGGATATTGAAACGTGGTTGTGGTTGTGCAGGTTGTGGTTGTGGTTGTTGTGGGAGTGTGGGGTTGGGTGAGGCTGGTTGTGCTTGTGCAGAGTCGGCAGTATCAGTAGTAGCGTGGCCCGCTGCTGGTGCCACATGACTCATGCCACCGCCAACATCACCACCACCATCACCTTCCCCACGAGCATTACACATCCCCATTGTAACAATATCGTCATCTTCACTGTCAGGTCGTGGTGTAGGGCTACAAGATGTACTCCCAGATTTACTCCTTTGCCTTGGGAGGGCATAAGACACACTACCAGAATGCATGCTGCGGTGTACATACTGCTGTTTCACTGGCGAATATTTCCCCTCACTGTCGCTACTCGAGCTGCTTTCAATAACTTTGAAATCACTATCATTATCACTTTCACTGCTCAGATCCGAGTCCTGTAAATGGGGAAATAGTTTCCTTTTTCGTCCTGGTACAGGTGAACGTGAATGAGATGTGCCAGCACCAGAGGTGGACGGTTGTGGGTCATCTGGGTTTTCATCACTAATTACGTTATCCTGGGCACTGCCTTTGGTCACACCCTCTCTAAAACCATGAACTACACTTTCACTGGCACTCCCATCACTGTTAGAACTATCACTTGGGAACAGTAACCTCCAATCCGCCGAGGAGTGAGGTACTTCTTACCGCGAGGCATAGTGAAAATAGACTACAAGATGGCGATCTCACAATGCACCACTGAGTCCCAGATTTTTTTAACAGGGTGTACACCCACCACTGAGACCCATTCTCTCTCATGTAGGCCTACCAGCTTTCTCCCGCTTGATTTGAAGCCACTAGAATTTACGCGTATAAATACGTCAGAAACATTGGCTCGTAAGACATATATATACGACTGAAACAGTCAAGGGGTTCAAGTGCAGGTATTGTATTCCCATTTCCAGGACTCAAGTCCGGCTATATAAAAATAACCGGTTTCCCTGAATCCCTTCACTAAATATTACCCTGCTCACATCCCAACAGCTCATCAGGTCCCAAATACCATTCGTCTCCATTCACTCCTATCTAACACACTCGAGCACAATTGCTGAAAGTCCAAGCACCTCACCCATAAAACCTCCTTTACCCTCTCCCTCCAACGTTTTTGGGGATGACCCCTACCCCGCCTTCCTTCCCCTACAGATTTATACACTCTCCATATCATTCTACTTTGATCCATTCTCTCTAAATGACCAAACCACCTCAACAACCCCTCTTCAGCCCTCTGACTAATACTTTTATTAACTCCACACCTTCTCCTAATTTCCACACTCCAAATTTTCTGCATATTTACACCACACATTGCCCTTAGACAGGACATCTCCACTGCCACCAACCGCCTCCTCGCTGCAGCATTTACAACCCAAGCTTCACACCCATATAAGAGTGCTGGTACTACTATACTTTCATACATTCTCTTCTTTGCCTCCATAGATAACGGTTTTTGTCTCCACATATACCTCAACGCACCACAAACAAAGAACCTTCCCACTTTGTTACTGATATTAGAAAAATGCATAAGGGCCTACCTGGAATCTCAACCTCTCTCTCTCACTCTTTTCTCTTCCTCTCAAACATTCACTCTTTTCTCTCCCCCTCATAATCTCACTCTTTTCTCTCCCCCTCATACTCTCACTCTTCTCTCGCCCCTTCACATTCACTTTTGTCTCCCCCCTCACTCTCTCAAACTCTCATTCTCAACTGAAGTTATTAAATTATGGTACATTATAAAAAGTTTAGTATAACTCACCAGTGTCTGACTGCTTTCGTAACCACTGGGTTGTTTCTTCCTGCCCATCCTGCAAAACAACTCCACCTTAGAACAGTGAGAATAAAAAAAAAATATTGCTGAATGAATAGAGGCAAATGGAGTAAAACAACTATGCCCAACAGCTTTTATCCCATTCAGATTCTGAACCATCATAATACAGGATAGTAGTACTAATTTTTCTTTGCCACACTGGCTCTTTCCTACCATGCTAGTTTTACCAAAAGCAGGAAACACGCTCATCACTGTTCACTGAACTGGATGAACAAAAGTAAATGTTTTTTTTGGGGGGTTAACCTATTATTATTATTATATTAAAAAATAAGCACTAAACCTGTGTGGGTTATACAGAGCTGCTGTGTGGTGATGTGGAAGGGTTGGGATCAGCAGACTTTGGGGTTCATGCAGATGTAAAATTTAATTTTGCACCCAAACAAACTCCCAACTCAAGTTGATATAGACGAATAAATAGGCAAATATAGTACAAGGCAATTCTTTATTGACTACATTTCACCCATACAGCAAATTTTATTAAATCACAGACAGACTTTAATGTACTCTCTGCTCGGGTATGTTTGTGACTTGTGCCCACTGTGTAGGCACAACGTAGTCAATAGAGGATTGCATTATACAGTGGTTCCTCGTTTATCATCGTTAATCCGTTCCTGGAATTGCAACGATTATCAAAATAGAAGATTTTCGAATCAATTTTCCCCATAAGAAATAATGTAAATACAATTACAGTAATCTGTTCCTGACACCCAGAAGTATTAAAACAAAAATTTTTTTTACATGAAATATGGATGTAGTACATAAACAATACAATGGGACATGATGAATGAAACATTAACAGCATAACACTTACCTTTATTGGCAATTCTTCTTAGTGTATGGAAGACTGGAGGAGGAGAGAGATTGGATTAGTTACTGGTTGGGAGGGGAATCCCCTTCCATCAACACCTCAGGTACCAAGTCCTTTTCTGGGGTTACATACTTCTCTTCTCTGTTTCTTAATGCCACTAGGACCAGCTTGAGTCACTGGAGTCCTGTCTCGCAAAAAAAGTGTCCAGAGAGCTCCGTTTCTGGCATCTCTTTAAAACTTCCCTAAAATGGGCCAAGACTGTCACTGCACAAGTTGCCGATATGGCTTGCAACATCCTTCTCAGGGTGATGTTTCTCCATAAATCTTTCCATCCTACCCCACATTTCAAAAATCTCCTTAATTTCTGAAGAAGGCACCTTCTTCCATCTCTCTTCCTCCTCCTCTGCAGCAAGATTCTGAGCTGCGATCTGTTGCTGTTCCTGCTGAAGTTCTTGCAACTCCTCAGTGGTTAGCTCTTCGTTGTGGTCCTCCACCAACTCTTCCACATCCTCCAAACTCACATCCAACCCCATGGAACTCCCCAATGCCACAATAGATTTCACAACTGACATAGGCTCATCAGGGTCAGCCACAAACCCTTCAAAATCCCTCTTGTGGACACAATCTGGCCACAATTTTCTCCGAGCAACAACAGCTTTCTTAATTTCCTTTTTCTTTGCCACGATGGAAGATATGGTTGTATGGGGTTTGTTATACATCCTGGCCAGTTCAGCCACACATACGCCACTTTCATATTGATCGATGGTGTTTTTCTTAAATTCAATCGTATTTCTCACCTTCTTTACCAAAGGCTTGGCACTAGGAGCTTTCTTTGGAGCCATGGTAGCTTATTTAGCACTTGCAAGCACTAAAATGAATGGAATATTATGAAATATTTCGTATTAACAAGTGAGGGGACCTTTGCTCACTGGTAAACAATAGCACACTGGCTGGGAAGAGAGGCCAAGGCGGCTCAGAGTCATGAGTACGCGTCCAGGACGAATGACGATTAGCGAGTCAACCGACCATCTGTGAGCCAATGTTTGGACGAAAATAACAATTTCTGAAAAGGACGACTATCGAGCCTGACGATTATCGAGGGACCACTGTACTGCATTTGTGTATTTTCCAGCGACTCAGAATTGTGTACCATTTATCATCTTGATGAAATGGGTTGATTGGTTTCTGTTAAAAATCCAAAGAGTAAGTCTGTATTGAAAGTGGGACTCGCAGCAATTCCAGAGTGTGTCAGGGTGTTGCTGATGCTAAAAGTGAATTCTTGTGCTCTGATAGATAAGACAGTTTAACAAGAAATGGGGAATCGACAGGCCTGGCAGTCCTCATAGCAAGATGCTGGAAATGTGTGTGTTAACTATGGGAGAGTCTTGTGTGTCCAATTCAGCAATTATGCAAGCATAGTTTCCTATACCCAACAGTGATGGAAATATTGCCCATAACCCAGTTGATGTTTCAAACCAACATAGCTGCCAGTGGCTTCAGAGTTATTGATAAGGCACTGGAAAATGCAAAACTAACATGGACTTAAGGAAACTTGACAATAATTGTGACCTGACAATGATCCAGGTGGACTGAAATATTGTCATGAACACTCTTAAGTGAGGGTTATTTGTAGTGAAAACTCCAAATTTGTTGAAGAGCCTTTCACCAGCATCAAGGCCCCTTTCCTACTTGAAGACAGCAATGAGAGCTACAGTTGCAAATGGCAGCTTTCTTGTCATACACCACAACCACCAATTTTTTTTCCATCAAGGCAAAAACGAGAATATACTGCCATTGCACTCCAATATAACTGTCTCAGTATTACATATTTCATCAAGAAATAAATTAAGTTCATTTTAATTATGTCCCTTAATTTTAGTCTATTCAATAATATATCATTCATTTGTATCCAAGAGCTTTATGATTGTATGTCCATACTTTTCTTATTTTGCTTTAGTTGCTGCCTCCCCTTGCATTCATTTTATTGAAATACCACTGAATAATACTCATTAAACAGTGAAGGCAACCATTCCCAGCCAGATTTTGTCACCAAGTGCAAAGAGAGGGTGCCACATGTGCAAAAATGCCAAGGTGTATCTGGAGTATACCTGAAGGGTGTTCCAAGGGTCAACACCCCAGTGGCCTGATCCATGACTAAGCCTTACGGTGGATCAGGGCTTGATCAACTAGGCTGTTACTGCTGGCCGACAGCAAACCAGCACACTTAAGGGGATTACCAATAGACCCCTGGCTGTCTTCAAGAAGGCACTGGACAGACACCTAAAGTCAGTACCTGACCAGCCAGGCTGTGGTTCATACGCTGGGTAGCATGCGGCCAACAGGAACAGCCTGGTTGATCAGGCCCTGATCCACAATGAGGCCTGGTTACAGATCAGGCCATGGGGGCATTGACTCCCGAAACCCTCTCCAGGTATACTCCAGGTATGAACCACAGCCTGGCTGGTCAAGTACTGACTTTAGGTAGGTATGGGGTACACACAAATTTTTTTTTTTCAACACATCGGCCGTCTCCCACCGAGGCAGGATGACCCCAAAAAGAAAAACACTTTCACCATCATTCATACAAAATCACTGTCTATGCAGAGGCATCCAGATATGACAGTTTAGATGTCACTCCAAACTGCCAATATCCCAACCCCCTCATTTATAGTGCAGGCATTGTACTTCCCACTCCAGTATTCAAGTCCCGGTACATAATAAAGTTAAGCAAAACAATCATTTGAAACCTAATTTCTACTTGTCACATCAGTGCTACTACAGTAACCTCTTCTTTCCTACCATAATTCCATTCTGATTATTTATAGCCTCTTACTGTGTTTCTGCAGCTTAAATTCTCTTGGTATATTTTAAGCTCCTGTTGATCGACATCAGAACAGATGGTACCAAGGTGGAAACGCTGAAGATGATTTGCTCTAAACCTTATACGTGGCTGGTACCTCACTCTCTCCTGAAAAATTCACAAACAAATTATACTGGTATTCTTATACAAAATAACATGAAGAGCCCATCACTGGTAGAGAATACAGGACTAGAAAATTTAAATCACATTTTCTGCCTTAAACAAATTTCAAACATAACTTTAAATGAAAAATACAGTTATGATGAAAGACTGTATACACTAAAGATGCCCTTATTGGCTAACAGGTAGAAATGAGAAGGCATGAGAATTGCATTTAAGGTCAAATGATTTCCCTGAATCCCTTCATAACTGCTACCTTGTTCATACTGCAACACCACATAAAGCCATAAAACCCACTTTTTTTCCCACTCACTTTGATCCAAAACACTCAAGTCTGCTGAATGTCAAAACCTTGAGCACCCAAAATCTCTTTTACCCCTTCCCTTCAACCCTTTTTGGGATGACCCCTAACCCTCCTTCCAACCTAGATTTATACATCACCTTTGTCATCCTATTCTGCTTCATCCTCTCTAAATGTCCATCCAGAACCCCATCCTAAACCCTCCAAATTGTTTTTTTGGTCATCCCACACTATCCAATTGCATGCTTCAAATTTTCTGCATAATATTCATGCTACATATTAATTTCAAACATAACATCACTACTGCCTTCTCTGCCTCACTGATGCTACATTTAATTCATACCCACTTCCATATGAAAGTGTTGGTACCACTATACTAAGGTACATTCCCCTTTTTTGCCTCCACTGGTAAATTTTTCATTCCATGGATGCCTCAACCCTCCATCTATTTTTTTAACCCATCTATTTCACATATACTTCACCTTGTCTTTCAGTAATGACCACTCAAATATTTAAAAACATTCACTTACATGACCTTTTTATGTGGTTACATCTCATCAACTGCAACTATTGGCTAATGAGGAATTTACAGCATTTTCAGAATTTCTTACTATTTTTTCTGACCTCAAAACCACTTTGTAGATCTAGAATTTTTCCTAAATTGTTCACATATTTACAGCGAAGATACCATAGTGCTACAGTATGTTCTAAATTTTTTGTTTAAATTATGAAGAGGTTTTTAGAATTACTCTAATCATAGTACTATATCTAAAGGTTAATACAAAGCTTGTCAGTGTAGAATATGAATTATTCATGATTTTAATATAATAACCTAAGTGACAAGGTTTTTAGATGTACAGTGGAACCCTGAATATTGGCTGTTGCATTCATCAGCCGAATCATATTTAAAGCGGTTTTTGGGCAGATATTTTGCTCCGTATTTCAGCCGGTGCCTCACAAATCGGCCGTATTATATGCATCAGCCCGCCTCCCACCGGGACGCCACACGTAGGCGAGTCAGTCTACCAGTGTCTCTTGGTGATTGACCATATACTCCGAGCATTCATCCAAACATTTCCTTAAAATCCATTGGTTTTTGTGCTTGTTTAATATGTGCGACTGTGAAATAAGCCATCATGGGCCCAATGGAAGATGTGGAGAGAGACAGGGAGTGTAGCAGGCATGCAGGGAGTGTAGCAGGGAGGCAGGGAGTGTAGCAGGCATGCAGGGAGTGTAGCAGGGAGGCAGGGAGTGTAGCAGGCATGCAGGGAGTGTAGCAGGGAGGCAGGGAGTGTAGCAGGCATGCAGGGAGTGTAGCAGGCATGCAGGGAGTGTAGCAGGGAAACGGAGTGTGGAAGGGAAGCAGCACCCCTAGGGAGGGGGATGCCCCTTCCAAACAAGAATCAGTCCTCCCTCTCCTCCTCCCTGTCTTCCATAGGCCAACAAGAGTCTTCAATAAAGGTATGTAATAGTGATTTAAATGTTCATTTATTTTATTTAATGCTCATTGTTTTGTGTATGTAAAACTATAATTAATCTTTAAAAATGTATTTTTTGTTAATATTTTTGGAGGAATACTTCCAATGCACTTGTTGCATTTAAGAACATTACGCCGCCAAACAAGACTATTTGCTAACGGATCCATACCTGGGCATGTCATCACCTGCCTTGGTGGGAGACGGCCGACTTGTTGAAAAAAAAAAAAAAAAAAAAAAAAAAAAAAAATTGGAGGTGTGGAATGGATTAATTGTTTATTTTTTTTTTATTATCACACCGGCCGATTCCCACCAAGGCAGGGTGGCCCGAAAAAGAAAAACTTTCACCATCATTCACTCCATCACTGTCTTGCCAGAAGGGTGCTTTACACTACAGTTTTTAAACTGCAACATTAACACCCCTCCTTCAGAGTGCAGGCACTGTACTTCCCATCTCCAGGACTCAAGTCCGGCCTTTTCGAATTTAGGCCGACCTTCTGGAACGGATTACGGCCAACTATAATTAATCTTTAAAAACTGTATTTTTTGTTAATATTTTTGGGTGACTGGAATGGATATTTTTTTTTTTTTTCAACAAGTCGGCCGTCTCCCACCAAGGCAGGGTGACCCAAAGAGAAAGAAAATCCCCAAAAAGAAAATACTTTCATCATCATTCAACACTTTCACCTCACTCACACAATCACTGTTTTTGCAGAGGTGCCCAGAATACAACAGTTTAGAAGTATATACATATAAAAATACACAATAGTATATCTCTCCAAACTGCCAATATCCCAAACCCCTCCTTTAGAGTGCAGGCATTGTACTTCCCATTTCCAGGACTCAAGTCCGGTTATATAAAATAACCGGTTTCCCTGAATCCCTTCACTAAATATTACCCTGCTCACACTCCAACAGATCGTCAGGTCCCAAATACTATTTGTCTCCATTCACTCCTATCGAACATGCTCACACACGCTTGCTGGAAGTCCAAACCCCTCGCCCACAACACCACCTGTACCCCCTACCTTCAACCTTTTCGAGGACGACCCCTACCCCGCCTTCCTTCCCCTACAGATTTATACGCTCTCCATCTCATTCTACTTTGATCCATTCTCTCTAAATGACCAAACCACCTCAACAAACCCTCTTCAGCCCTCTAATCCTTTTATTAACTCCACACCTTCTCCTAATTTCCACACTCTGAATTTTCTGCATAATATTTACACCACACATTGCCCTTAGACAGGACATCTCCACTGCCTCTAACCACCTCCTTGCTGCAGCATTTACAACCCAAGTTTCACACCCATATAAGAGTGTTGGTACTACTATACTTCCATACATTCTCTTCTTTGCCTCCATAGATATCATTTTTTGCCTCCACATATACCTCAATGCACCACTCACCTTTTTACATTCATCAATTCTATGATTAACCTCATCCTTCATAAATCCATCTGTTGACACGTCAACTCCCAAATATCTGAAAACATTCACTTCTTCCATACTCCTCCTCCCCAATTTGATATCCAATTTTTCTTTATCTAAATCATTTGATCCTCTCATCACCTTACTCTTTTTTATGTTCACTCTCAACTTTCTACCTTTGCACATATTCCCAAATTCGTCCACTAAACTTTGCAATTTTTCTTTAGAATCTCCCATAAGCACAGTATCATCAGCAAAGTAGCTAACTTCCCATTTTGTATTTAATTCCCCATAATTTAATACCACCCCTCTCCCGAACACCCTAGCATTTACTTCTTTTACAACCCCATCTATAAATATATTAAACAACCATGGTGGCATTACACATCCCTGTCTAAGACCTACTTTTACCGGGAAGTAGTCTCTCTCTCTTCTACACACCCTAACCTGAGCCTCACTATCCTCATAAAAACTCTTTACAGCATTTAGTAACTTACAACCTATTCCATATACTTGCAACATCTGCCACATAGATCCCCTATCCACTATCATATGCCTTTTCTAAATCCATAAACGCAATAAAAACTTCCCTACCTTTATCTAAATACTGCTCACATATATGTTTCAATGTAAACACTTGATCTACACATCCCCTACCCACTCTGAAACCTCCTTGCTCATCCGCAATTCTACATTCTGTCTTGCCTCTAATTCTTTCAATAATAACCCTACCGTACACTTTTCCTGGTATACTCAGTAAACTTATTCCTCTATAATTTTTACAATCTCTTTTGTCCCCCTTCCCTTTATATAAAGGGACTATACACACACACACTGCCAATCCCTAGGTACCTTCCCCTCTTTCATACATTTTTTTTTTTTTCAACAAGTCAGCCGTCTCCCACCGAGGCAGGGTGACCCAAAAAAGAAAGAAAATCCCCAAAAAGAATACTTTCATCATCATTCAACACTTTCACCACACTCGCACATTATCACTGTTTTTGCAGAGGTGCTCAGAATACAACAGTTTAGAAGCATACACATATAAAGATACACAACATATCCCTCCAAACTGCCAATATCCCAAACCCCTCCTTTAAAGTGCAGGCATTGTACTTCCCATTTCCAGGACTCATTTCCGACTATATGAAAATAACCGGTTTCCCTGAATCCCTTCACTAAATATTACCCTGCTCACCCTCCAACAGATCGTCAGGTCCCAAGTACCATTCGTCTCCATTCACTCCTATCTAACACGCCCACGCACGCTTGCTGGAAGTCCAGGCCCCTTGCCCACAAAACCTCCTTTACCCCCTCTCTCCAACCCTTTTGAGGACGACCCCTACCCCGCCTTCCTTCCCCTATAGATTTATATGCTTTCCATGTCATTCTACTTTGATCCATTCTCTCTAAACGACCAAACCACCTCAACAACCCCTCATACATTTATTAAACATTTTTTTATTATTATTATCACACTGGCCGATTCCCACCAAGGCAGGGTGGCCCGAAAAAGAAAAACTTTCACCATCATTCACTCCATCACTGTCTTGCCAGAAGGGTGCTTTACACTACAGTTTTTAAACTGCAACATTTACACCCCTCCTTCAGAGTGCAGGCACTGTACTTCCCATCTCCAGGACTCAAGTCCGGCCTGCTGGACTTAAGTCCAACTTGAGTACCAACCACTCCAACACTATGTCCCTCCCTGCTTTTAACATTTCTGTCATGATTAATTGTATTTACATTAATTTTTATGGGAAATATTGCTTCGAATTGAGGCCTTTTCAAATTTAGGCTGACCTTCTGGAACGGATTACGGCCAATATTCAGGGTTCCGTTGTACAGTAATTATGTACATATTTTAACTGCATAATATTACTGCACTACTACTACTATTACCTTGCTACACTCCACTCTGACTAGTGTAACTACTCCTACCTACTACTACTGCTGCTACTACCATCACCGCTACTTCCTTCATTTTTTCATCCTCTGTTTCTCCCGTTCCCTCCCTCTCACATGTAAACTGACTTCCCGCCTTCACACTTCTGTGTGACTAGTTAATGGTCCAAGTTGGACTGAAATGTCATCACGAGTTTCTTTTTCTCCTATGTGCGGATTATTTGTGCATTGTTCCAGTCACTGTATATTGTGACTTTGTTCTTTTTCCAATGTTTCACTGATCAGTTTATTCAACTTTATCGCTCATGTTAAGCCTTTTTTTGATATTTATGCATATTATTTCAGTGCGTGATTTTTCAACCATGACCCTTTGTTCTCGCTGCATCCCTGGTAAAGTGCCTCACTACCACTACCATATCATATTTTACAAACAAAACTTCACTCCATTTCTGTATTAACCAAGACAAATACTATACAGTATCCCCCATATCTGTGTGGGATACATTCCAAGACCTACCATGGATACCTGAAACAGTGGATAGCAGTGAACCCTATGTTATTTTTCGTTTACATACATACCTATGATAAACTTTAATTGAAAAATTATGCACAATAAGTGACGAATTAGCACTTTCACCAATGGGAAGCATCTCGTGGCTTCTCTCAGGCTTTGAAGAACTACCACTATCACTACTATTGTGCTTTGGGGCCATTATTAAGCAAAATTAAGGTTCATTTTTAGGCCATGGTAAACTGCGGATAACAAACTGAATCTGTGGATGTGGGGGTTTTACTGTATTAACTTTTTTAAACACATCAGCCGTTTCCCAGAGGCAGGGTGACCCAAAAAAGAAGAAACGCTTTCATCACTCGCTCATCACTGTCTTGCCAGAGGGATGTCAAAACTACAGCTCAAAACTGCAACACATCTCCACCCCTCCTTTTAGAGTGTAGGCACTGTACTTCCCAACTCCAAGACTCAAGTCTGGTTAATAGTTTCCCTGAATCCCTTCACAAATGTTATCTTGCTCACACTAACATATATAAAATGTTAATGTGTAACAAGGTTTATAATCTCTCAACAAAATTTTGTACAGTTTTTTTTAAGACTGTGTATAACTAGGGGGCTTTTCAATAGCTCTGAACTTGTGACCAATTCTACAACTTCTCTCTCTTTTCTTTTTTTTTTTTTTAACACACTGGTTGTCTCCCACCGAGGCAGAATGAGCCGAAAAAAAAAAACCACTCGCTATCATTTACACTATCACTGTCTTGCCAGAGATGTGCAGATACAACAGTTTAGATGACTCCCCAAATAGCAAATATCCCTACCCTTCCTTTAGAGTGCAGACACTGTACATCCTACTAAAGCCACAAGAGCACCAAACTCGAGCATCAAACTCATACAGTCATGAATCTATGATAACCCTTGTTTTTCCATTCCTCCTGTAATCTAAATACTGTTTTTTTTTTTTATCTTAGCTTATCCCCCTCAATTCTGATGTACTCATTTGCTTATTCTCAAGTTGACTGTTAAGATACTACACCAGAACTGCAGTCTCAAGAATTGATCAGTATTTTTTATGATGTAAAGATCATTTTGAAGAAATCTAGGTATAAATACCAAATTACAGCAGCAGAGCTCTGCTCAAGTGTCCTATATTTTAAAGTATCCACTATTTATGGCACTTGTATACAATAAATGCAATTTACTAGGATCAAGAACAGTACAATACCTCATATATTTCAGCAATAATCCTCGCTAACTGAAATCCCTTTATATACAGAATCTTCATTTCTGTAATGGTTTTTCCTCCTACACCTGATGCTAATGAAGCCACCTGCATATATATGAAATAGATTAAGGTCAGTAAAATGCAATGTTCTACTTTTCAAAAATTAATTTCTAAGAGGTAAACAATTACTGGGCAATTCAGATTTCGAATCTTCCTGTTGAATAACAATTCCTGACTTTCATTTTCTTTTTAAACAGTGTTGCAATTTCACAGATACAACTAGAAACTTGTTCAATGCAATAAACCTGACTAGTCCTCTAACAGCTTACTATCAGGCAAATCCTATGTTCATAATTAAATGTTCATTCCTTTTATAATCACGTTTGTATTATTTAGACTATTTCATACAGTATTTTTTTTTAACATGCTGCTCATCTCCCATGAAGGCAGCGTGACCTAAAAAAGAAACATTTTCACCATCATTCATACTATTACTGTCTTGCCAGAGGCGCACAGATACGACAGCTCGGATGACCTTCCAAACAGCATATATCCCCACCCCTCCTTTAGAGTGCAGGCTTTGTACTTCCCACTACCAGAACTTAAGTATGGTTAACTGGTTTCCCTGAATCTCTTCATAGAACGTAACTTTGCTCACACTCCAGCTCATCAGGTCCCAAAAACCATTTTCCTCTGCACACTCCCAACACACACACCTGCTGGATATCTAAGCCCCTTCCACACAAAACCTCCTTTAACCCCCCTCCATCCTTTCCCAGGATGACCCCTACCCTTCAAAAACCCTCAGCCTTGTAATTTACCTGTTACACTTCCTGCCTCAAAATACCTTTCTTTGTATTTAGTAATTTTTTCATCTATATAATCCTCATCTTAACTATTTACACAATAACAGTACTGATCTCTGAATGCTTTTTATTTTTAACACATCAGCTATTTCCCATCAATGCAGAGTGACCCAAAAAAGGAGAAACACTTTCATCACTCGCTTCAACACTGTCTTGCCAGAGGCATGCCAATGCTACAGTTAAAAACTGCAACATATCTTTACCTCTCCTTCAGAGTGCAGGCACTACTTTTTTCCACCTCTAAGACTCGAGTCCGGCTAACCAGTTTTCCTGAATCCCTTCATGTTACTTTGCTCACACTCCAACAGCACATCATAAAAACTATTTGCCTCCACTCACTCCTACCTAACATGCCCACACACTTTCTGGAAGCCTAAGCCCCTTACATACAGAACCTCTTTTACCCCCCATCCCTCTGTACACTGTATAAACACTAAGACTACAGTAGCATATTATTCTTTAAAGACTTGACCAAAAAGCTAAGCCTAATATGGGTATTGTAAGATGTTATATTATGTACATTATGCCCTTACTATGCATATAGCAACTTCTTTTGAAAATAAATACCCAGATCTGAGTTAAGGTCTAGTTGTAAATTTATCAGCACTGACCATTATACAGGTGCTCCTCAACTTATGATAGTTCGACTTAGGATAATTCAACTTTATGAAGATGCGAAAGCAATAACTTTGGGAGATGAAACTTAAGATAATTACCCAGCATGAATCTGGCAAGTCCATAACTTGTATTCATTTATTTACTTTTCAATACTGGTATTTAGTTAGTGACAGTAGTTATATATTTACTTACATATTTAGCAGATCATACGTATTTGACTTGCAACATTTTTAATTTGCAATGGGTTCGTCGAAATGTAACCCAATTGTAAGTCGAGGAGCACCTGTATAATACCAACGTCCAATAAAATGTTAGCATAAGAAAAATGCTGTATATCAAACTAGTTATAAGGATACACAGTATATACACAATAAATCAACATGTATACAGGAGGGCCCCACTTTACAGTGCTTCGCTTTACAATGTTTTCGCTAATACAGCTGTTTCAGTTATACCATTCTTCATTTATTCAGACTTCCTACAATAAATATAATCTCACTGTAAGCTAAGGATGAAAATATTTTAAGGTAAGTAATGTGTGCAATGTTTATGCACTTTTTAGGCCTAGTTATATTGTTCACTTAATATATGATAGTGTAAACATGTTATCAGGCTTTTATATGCATTTGAAAGTGAAAAAAGGTATGATTCCCTTTGCAGTGATTTTTGCTTTACGTAAGTAGCCTGGAACCTGACCTGTTGTATAGTGGGGCCTCCTGTAGGAAGGTTACAAGTGAATATACATCTAATTAATCTACTAGAATACACACTAGATATTTATTGATACATGTCTTTTCTCACTGCTTATTCTATATCAAAAGTAGTTCAAAGTTAATAAAGACGTATTTTAAACATCACCGTTGTGTTTAGGACTCCTTTTATCAGTGGTCCTTGTAACTTGTGAGGGTTTTGCAAGTCTTCTATCACCTTCATTTTTTCAATACCGTAGCGCTGATCAAGTTCCTGGATTGAAGAGAAATACTCCATACATTTGCAGATCCATAAATATTGTACAATATAAGAAACTACTGAAATAAAGATGTGTTAAATTGCATTCCATCACAAACAGAATATGTCACTTAATTATATATATAGCTTATCACATACTGCGTAAGATTTCAAATGCCGTACTGATAAATTCATATTAAGTTACTATGAAAACATATAGCCCAAACTGAAATCTGCATAATTCTTAAAATCTAAAATTCAAAACTTATATGTAGTTGAACAGCTTATGCTGTTGGGAAGAAATCAGCATAGATAGATCCATGTCTTAGGCAGTTCACAGATTGTTCAACAGGTTGTCAGTGTCTTAACAATCAGGAATCTGTTCATGCTTTTAAGGCACAGTTGAGAACACATCTCATTTATACAGCACATGATCCTGATGATTAATAATTATTAATTATTGATTAATTAATTTCCTCAGTAGTAAACATAAAAGGTAAAGATTTTATTTCTTTGTAAAAGTTACAATGTGTAATTACAGTTTTGGTTTGCCAAGTACAAAGAAAGCTGCTATCATGTCGGGCAGACTAATCCTTGTACATAATAACTACTTAAATCTAGACAAGATATGAGTGGTTAACTTTTATTAAAATCTTTATTGAAGTAGCATAATGATGAGGCAGTGCTAAACCTTCAAGAGTTGTAGATTATTTTTCTCAGCCGAGTCCAAAATGAAGATTATCATAGTTAATGTAAAATTGTTATACACTATATATACACACATCTATGTACCCCACCAATGTCTAATTTTTTTATAAATAAACATTTAATTTGATTTTGATATTCTTAAATACCTTTTGAAATTCATCTCCCCATATCTTGATCATAGTGGAGAACTGTAATATGTGAGACTGGAGTTCTTTTGAGGCCTCAGCATGAGCAATGTGAATTTGCTCTAACTTCTCCTGAAGCTGTCAAGAGAAATGAGAATATCATAAGTAGATTTTCAAAGAATACACGCACTAAGTTTGAATAAGCTACCATCATAACAAATCGTCGAAATCTGTTCATCAAAAATACAGTGGAATACTTTTAGTCATATTCAGAATACTATGATGTCAAAATTTTGGCACTATTTGAAAATTATATGGCCATTTAGTTCAACATGAATTTGATTAAATGGCTCAGCCTGACAACAGTCCTAGTGGGCGGAAGTGGTATGTGATGGGAGACTGACATTTGGAGACTACGGCCCTTGCTCTACTTATCATATTAAAATCTCCATAGATAAACTTAACACAAAAAGTAAGGGAAACCCTTACTCACAAGCTTCCTGGTTCTAATAGGATCCCTAAAGACAATAGCTGTTATACATACTAACGTAAATTCCTTCCAATTAACTGGCAGTTCTCTTATCTCGCCTATAATATATTCCCATCTTCTATTCACGTGCATATTTTTCTAGTCATACACACTACTCAAGATACCTGCCAGGTCTTCTCAACCTATAAAGTACAAAAAAGATAAATCCATAGTAACCTTACAAAGCACTGTCAAAACACTAGCTATATATTTCACATTAATGTTTACTTAAAAACTAGACAAAAATCATAAAAATCTTTGAAAGGGCTCTAAGAAGCAACATTGCCACCCATCAGTTACACATCAGATACCCATCAGTTACACAGCCCAGGGCAGCATGGGTTTAGAGCAGGTCGCCCCTGTCTGTCCCAACTACTGGATGCTCTAGATGACAGACAAAATGCAGATGTAATATACACAGACTTTGCAAAAGCCTTTGACAAGTGTGACCATGGTGTAATAGTGCACAAAATGTGTGATAAAGGAATAACAGGAAAAGTTGGTAGATGGATCTATAATTTCCTCACAAATAGAACACAATGAGTAGTAGTAAACAGAGTAAAGTCTGATATGGCTACAGTGAAAAAGCTCTGTTCCACAAGGCACAATACTTGCTCCCATCTTGTTCCTCATCCTCATATCTGACAGACAAGGAAGTAAGCCACAGCACCGTGTCTTAATTTGCAGATGACACCCGAATTTGCATGACAGTGTCCTCCATTGAAGACACCACAAGACTCCAGGTGGACATCAACCAAATCTTTAAATGGGCCACAGAAAACAACATGAAGTTCAATGATGAGAAATTTCAATTACTCTGATAAGGAAAATGTGAGGAAATTAAAACTACATCAGAGTATAAAACAAATTCCAACCACACAATAGAGCAAAAAACCAATGTAAAAGACCTGGGAGTGATCATGTCAGAGGATTTCACCTTCAAAGACGACAACACTGTATCAATCATGTCTGCTAGAAAAATGACAGGATGGATAACGAGAACCTTCAAAACTAGGGATGCCAAGCCCATGATGACACTATTCAGGTCGCTTGTTCTATCTAGGCTGGAATATAGCTGCACACTAACAGTACCTTTCAAGGAGGTGAAATTGCTGACCTAGAAAATGTACAGACAACCTTCATGATACACATAACTGCGATAAAATGCCTCAATTACTGGGAATACTTGAAGTTCCTGAACCTGTACTCCCTAGAATGCAGGCAGGAGAGATGCATGATTATATACACTTGGAAAATCCTAGAAGGATTAGTACCAAACTTGCACATGAAAATCACTCTCTATGAAAGCGAAGCTCGGCAGACGATGCAACATCCCCCCAATGAAAAGGAGGGGCGCCACTAGCACAATAAGAGACAACACAATAAGTGTCAGGTGCCCAAGACTGTTCAACTGCCTACCAGCATACATAAGGATTACCAATAGACCCCTGGATGTATTCAAGAAGTCACTGGACAGGCACCTAAAGTCGGTACCTAACCATCTGGGCTGTGGTTTGTAAGTCAGGTTGTGTGCAGCCAACAGTAACAGCCTGGCTGATCAGGCCCTGATCCACCATGAGGCCTGGTCACAGACCAGGCCACAGGGGCACTGACCTCCAGAACCCTCTCCAGGTATAATCCAGGTTATATAAATATAGTATGCACATCAGGTATGTTATATAACAGGACAAAGTAGTCAAACTTTTACCATTATTCATGTATTAATATAGTAGCTCAATTGCTAGCGCAGTCAGCTCACAAACTGAGGTCTTGGGGTCGACCCTAAGCATGGGTGGAAACATTAGGACGTGTTTCCTTAGGACATCTGCTGTCCCTGTTCACTTATCAGTAAAATAGGTACCTGGGTGTCAATTGACTGATGTGGGTTGCATCCTGGAACAAAACTGACCTAATTTGCCAGAAATGTTCTGCATAACAAGGGGCTTTCTATATACAGTGGACCCTCAGCTAACGATATTAATCCGTTCCTGAAAGCTCATCGTATGCTGAAATTATCGTTAGCTTAATTAATTTTCCCCATAAGAAATAATGGAAATCAAATTAATCCGTGCAAGACACCCCAAAGTATGAAAAAAAGAATTTTTTTACCACATGAAATATTAATTTTAATACACACAAACTGACACTTACCTTTATTGAAGATCTGGTGATGATTGATGGGATGGGAGGAGGGGAGTGTGTGGAAGTTGTTAATGTTTAGAAGGGGAATCCCCTTCCATTAGGACTTGAGGTATCAAGTCCTTTTCCGGGTTACTTCCCTTCTTTTAATGCCACTAGGACCAGCTTGAGAGTCACTGGACCTCTGTCGCACAACATATCTGTCCAAAGAGGCCTGTACCTCCCATTCCTTTATGATTTGTCTAAAGTGGTTGTTGCAACCCCTGAATGGGTTGCAATGATTATTATGTATATATATAATTATTACCTTTTCATTTAATTTTATATTGCTTATATTTGCGATAATAGCTAAATCGTAAATGTATTGCTTTATATTGTTATTTGACGTAGCTTCCTTTGTTAGGTAGGATGTAATATATTATGTGCTCAGTTCAAGTCTTGATTGTCTAACTACTGTAATTATCGCTCTTTGCTCGTTATTCTGCCGGCTTCTGTTGCTGGGCAGTACTGTCCACGGAGCTATCACGTGATCGAGGGGGGGGTGTCCTCACCTCGCCTGAAGTATTCAGTCTGGTCTAGACTCTCTTGGTGGTCGGACAGATTGTCTGTCTCATTATTCTTGTTAGTTCTGTAGAACTCTGTTCACAGAACATTGTATAGACTTAGTGATTTTCGACGTTATACTGAGGTTGTGTGTCGCATAGACACTTTGAGCATCTCATGTCCTGAGCTGTAGCTTCTGACCTAACGTTGTACTGGTATCTGTGTATTATCACAGTTGGGGATTTTCTTATGCTGAACTTAGATTCAGTATTATAGGAGTTTTATGACTTTCGTGGAGGATCTGCTGATGGTGGAACAGGCCAGTGGAGCAGTGCCGCGTGCCTCGTTGTGCTCCGGGTTTTCTCGTGTTTACACGGTCGCTCTTACGAGCTAGAACTTTAATTTGTGCCATCAATCCTATACGATACATCCCTCTAGCGCCTGGAACCAATCTTGGGCAGAAAACATTATATACCGAGTCAAAAAAGGAGAATTAGTGTGCACTACCTAGCAGAGTTTACTGCCAGAGGGGAATCATAGGCCTGTGTTCCGTGTGCAAAATAATAATAATAGAACTTTTCTTTGTCAGAGGAAAGAAAGTCTCCCTGATAACATTGTGTATACAGTGTATAGTGTATACTACAGTGGCTCCCTAGTATATAGATGATAAAGGCTAAAGTGTCATTTGAAAACAGGTGAATTTGTAAATGAAGTGATAAGCTAGAGGCAGGTGCCAGAAGTCGCAGAAATCTTACCACAGTGGTCAGCTGTTTTAATAATCTTCTGGCCTTTAGTGTACTCGCATTATAATCTAGTGATACCAGTGAATAGCAGAATACAGTGTTGTAGTAGAAAACTAACCAGTATTATAATGGTACTTAGTGGAGTGGAGTGACTTTCATTAGTTTCTTTTTTTTTTCTTGAAATACCAGACGTATACTGTGAATTTCATATAACCTGTAGTTACCAGCGGTCGCAATATACACAACGAGAAAGCAATTATTACTACAGAAAAAGCGTCCTTCCTCCAAAATTTCCACCAGTCAACTATATTTGATAATATAGCATTTATTGTGGGTTGACGAAAAAAAAAAAAAAACTAGAAAAGCTAGATACGCGATTGATAAAAAAGGGTTGAGGCTCGACCGTTCGTCACTGTGGGGAGCTGCCAGAAATCACGGGCTCTTCAACACGCAAGTTATACTTTTGTATTCAATCAAATCACATATTACTCGGGTGGGATAATTTCAAGTAGATCCTTCATGGTTTTAGCCCAAATCACCGACTAGTATGTTTTAAATAAGTGACCCACTGATCAGATCAGATCGACTGGTCAAACCCCGACTGGTCCGAACCCTTGATGGTCCGAACCCTTGACTGGTTTCAACGGTTTCGTTGGACAATAAGCAGACTGTAAACGGATGGGGTTGTAGGCCCCCTTTATCAACACAAACAATAAATATAAATCAGGAACGTACACGGTAAGCTGTCCAATTGTTAGAAATAGAAATACAAATAGCTAGAGCTTCATTTAAGGGGGTTTTATTAATAGAGTATTCAAGAGGTTGCTAGTAGAATTACAGTAAATAAACCCAAACTCAAATCATTATGAGCTCTGTATAGTCCCCAGCAATCAAACAAAGGGGGTTTCCCACATGGATAAATTGTCATTTTTGGGGGAAATTGGTGTCACGCCCCTTGTGCAGATATCCAAGAACTAGCTACAAGCAGTATAAAAACAGGGAAGTGTTTTTGGGTATGCCCAATGAGGAAAATCTGTGGACTAAAACACAAGGGTATTAAAAGAGGATAACATCAAAGTGTTTTTCATAGACAACCTGGAAGCTTTCTACAACAGATGGGAACAAAAAAAGTCTGGGCTGAATGGTACTGCCCTTGATACTGGCCATGTAGTCAGTAAATGTGGGGCTGATAGTGCTGTCCTGGGAGACAGTAATGGTGAAGCTGGAGGTGCGGTCCTGGGAGACAGTAATGGTGAAGTGGAGGTGCTGTCCTGGGAGACAGTAATGGTGAAGCTGGAGGTGCTGTCCTGAGAGACAGTATGGTAAAGCTGGAGGTGCTGTCCTGGGGAGACAGTAATGGTAAAAGCGGGGAGGTGCTGTCCTGGGAGACAGTAATGGTGAAGCTGGAGGTGCTGTCCTGGGAGACAGTAATGGTGAAGCTGGAGGTGCTGTCCTGGGAGACAGTAATGGTGAAGCTGGAGGTGCTGTCCTGGGAGACGTAATGGTAAAGCTGGAGGTGCTGTCCTGGGAGACAGTAATGGTGAAGCTGGAGGTTTGCCGTCCTGGGAGACGTAATGGTGAAGCTGGAGATTTTGTCCGGTAGTCGGGAATTATACGCAGGAAGGAAATACAATAAATAACCTCATTGGGGGACAGGGCCGTAGAGGGGAAACAAGTGTAGTCAAAGATAAGATAAAACCAATATTGCAAACTAGAAATACCACAGGAAATAGCAAAAAAGGGAGGACTCCACTAGCTATAGGGGAGGATATATTACCAAAAACAACTAGTGGGAGCTCCATTGTTGGTGCTAGGGAGGATAGGAATAAGACAGGGAAACATGCACCAACAGGGAATACAGTCACAGAAACCCAAGGCAAACAGAAACCAAGCCGTGCACATACTATGCACTTGGTATCTGAAAGACAAGGGAAATCTGGAAAAATAGACGGACGTGCAACTATGACCCCCCTAGAAAATGCCATCCCCATATGACAACAGGAAAATGCAAACTCCCTTCCTGTAAGCTTTTTCCCCCTGAAATGTGTACCTCTTCAGTACAGGAAAGACTGTGCTATAACTTAAATTGCCAGGCACCCCATCTAAAGGGTACAAAAAGATACAAAACATCCAGGCCATGGGAAAACCGGGGAACCACAGCCACTCAAGAGGGAGAGGTTTTTTGTGCCAGGAAGGAAAAAAAACTGGCAGGAAATGGCAGAAATCGTACACCAAATACAGTCTTCCTGGAGTGGAACCACAGTCGAAGGCCTCCACTCCAAACCAACAGATACAGATACTAATGCCGGAAAAAAAAATCCCCCCCAGTACCAACAATACCACCAGTCCGATGACATTCTTCTTTGCAAAATACGGGTCTAAAGCCAGCAACAAACAAAAAAATACCTTTCATCCGTGGACTGCTTGCAGAGGCAAAGGCAATGTTCGCAGCTTTCACTGAGACACATAAAGGATCACTTGGACAACGAAATATGGATCCCAGGTTACAACCTATACAGATGGGGACAGAGCGAACAGGCAAAAGGGGGGGGGTTGGCCTGTACATTGCAGAGTCACTTGTTTGCACAGAACTGCTAAATGCCTCAAATGATGTAGGGGAAAGGGTTTTAGCAGTAAAGGTCGAAACCAAAACCTAGTCACTGTGGTAGTCTACAAGCCTTGGATGCAACATCCCAGCAATTCCGGAACAGCTGTTAAAAATTGACCACTGTCGGGAAAAAAATCTTCCAGCTCCTGCACCCAACTTTCTTGCTCCTGGGGGATTTTCACTTAAGGCACCTAAAATGGAGGAATATAGCAAATAATATTGTTGCAGTAATAACCCAGGAGCAGCTCGATGAAAAATCACACTCCACGAGCTTTTAAATCTCTGCACAAAATTCAATTTAAACCAGCAAATAATAGAGCCTACAGAATGGAGAATACACTAGACCTCATCTTCACTAACAATGATGTTTCTGATAAGAAATGTCCCCATATCAAAAACAATATACTCAGATCACAACATAATTGAGGTTCAGACATGTATGCGTGGAACCCCAGACCGACATAATGAGACTAGTCACGAGGGAGCATTCACCAAATTCAACTTCAATAACAAAAACAAAGTGGGACCAAGTAAACCAAGTCCTAACTGATATAAGCTGGGAAGATATACTAAGCACACGGGCCCCCAACGTATGCCTAGAACAGATTAACTTGGTGGCACTCGATGTATGCACAAGGCTTATTCTCTAAGAAAAAGGAGGAGAGTAGATGTAAAATAGAAAGAGTCAGGCGCTCCCTTTACAGGCGAGGGAAAAGAATAACAGAGGGGCAAAAAGAGGTAAATTTATATCTGAAATACGTAGGGAGACACTGTCAGAGAAATAGCAAGCATCGAACTCAAGCTAAAGGAAATCTTATAGGAGTCAGGAATCGCGGGAAAGAACTAAAAGCCATAAATGAAATCGAAAGAAACCCAAAGATTTCTTCTCCTATGCCAAATCAAAGTCGAAAAACAAATCCAGTATTGGGCCCCTATTTAAAACAAGATGGGTCCTACACAGATGACGCAAGGAAATGAGTGAGCTACTCAAGTCCCAATATGACTCGTTTTTAGCAAGCCGCTAACCAGACAGAGTCGAAGATCAAAACGAATTTTTTATGAGCCCCCAAAATTTGGTTAACACAAGCCTATCCGATGTTACCCTGACGCCAAATGACTTGAACAGGCGATAAATGACATGCCATGCACTCGCCCCAGGCCAGACTCATGGAACTCCGTGTTCATCAAGAACTGCAAGAAGCCCCTATCACGAGCCTTTTCCATCCTATGGAGAGGGAGCATGGACACGGGGGTCGTCCCACAGTTACTAAAAACAACAGACATAGCCCCACCCCACAAAGGGGGCAGTAAAGCAACAGAAAAGAACTACAAAACGATAGCACTAACATCCCATATCATAAAAATCTTTGAAAGGGTCCAAAGAAGCAAGATCACCACCCATCTAGAAACCAATCGTTACACAACCCAGGGCAACAAGGGTTTAAAACAGGTCGCTCCTGTCTGTCTCAACTATTGGATCACTACGAAAAGGTCCTAAATGCACTAGAAGATAAAAAGAATGCAGATGTAATATATACAGACTTTGCAAAAGCCTTCGACAAGTGTGACCATGGCGTAATAGCGCACAAAATGCGTGCTAAAGGGATAACAGGAAAAGTCAGTCGGTGGATCTATAATTTCCTCACTAACAGAACACAGAGGAGTAGTCGTCAACAGAGTAAAGTCCAAGGCAGCTACGGTAAAAAGCTCTGTTCCACAAGGACAGTACTCGCTCCCATCTTGTTCCTCTTCCTCATATCCGACATAGACAAGGATGTCAGCCACAGTCCCATGTCTTCCTTTGCAGATGACACCCGAATCTGCACGACATTTGTCCTTCCATTGCAGACACTGCAAGGCTCCAGGGGACATCAACCGAATCTTTCAGTGGGCTGCAGAAAACAATATGAAGTTCAACGATGGGAAATTTCAATTATCAGATAGGGTAAACACGAGGAATTAAATCTTCATCAGAGTACAAAACAAATTCTGGCCACAAAATTAGAGTGAAACACCAACGTCAAAGACCTGGGAGTGATCTTGTCGGGGATCTCACCTTCAAGGACCATAACATTGTTTCAATCGATCTGCTAGAAAAATGACAGGATGGATAATGATAACCTTCAAAATAGGGAGGCCAAAACCCCATGATGACACTCTTCAGGTCACTTGTTCTATCTAGGCTGGAATATTGCTGCACACTAACAGCACCTTTAAAGGCAGGTGAAATTGCTGACCTAGAAAATGTACAGAGAACCTTCACGGCGCGCAAAAACGGAGATAAAACACCTCAATTACTGGGAGCGCTTGAGGTTCCTGAACCTGTTTTCCCCTGGAATGCAGGCGGGAGAGATACATGATTATATACACCTGGAAAATCTAGAGGGACTAGTACCGAACTTGCACCGAAAATCACTCACTACGAAAGCAAAGATTTGGCAGACGATGCACATCCCCCAATGAAAAGCAGGGGTGTCACTAGCACGTTTAAGAGACCATACAATAAGTGTCAGAGGCCCGAGACTGTTCAACTGCCTCCCAGCATACATAAGGGGGATTACCAACAGACCCCTGGCAGTCTTCAAGCTGGCACTGGACAAGCACCTAAAGTCGGTTCCTGACCAGCCGGGCTGTGGCTTGTACGTTGGTTTGCGTGCAGCCAGCAGCAACAGCCTGGTTGATCAGGCTCTGATCCACCAGGCCGCCTGGTCACAGACCGGGCCGCGGGGGCGTTGACCCCCGGAACTCTCTCCAGGTAAACTCCAGGCCCCTACTTAGTGTCGTTATATTATCTCCTTGATCCTGATTGTGTCGCAGTCGCTTGTTGTATTGCTAGTGGGCTTAGCATTCTTTTTATTGTTCAAGCAGTCTGTTCTGGTTGCCAGTCGGTCAAGAAGTTAGTTTATGTGAGGACTTCGTCAGTCACTTGTTTAAGTCTAGTCGAGTCGTGAGACAGAGAACTACTTAGAGCACTTACACACATACACAAACTTACTTGTACATATTTGTAATATCTTATTAAATGTTAATGTACCAGATGGTACTTAAGAATTATAAATGTGATATGTGCTTTCAGCACAATAATACTGTAAACGAGAGATGTGATATTATTTTGATTACTGTGATTAATTTAATTTAATTTGATAATATACCTCTAGACAACTTAATGATTAATAAATTTATTAAATTTTAATTTCTCTAGTTAGTAGCCTACCAGTTGTAATCCTGAAGCACTATTGAATCATACTGAATTTTAATGAATAATTGGACAAGGATACTGACTACTTGTTACGAAAACCCAGTAACAGGCTGGATGCTAGAAGGGCAGTCCTTTCTAGTGTTCACTGGAGATCTCTAAGCTTTTAGAATCACATTTTTTTGTAACAGTGGTTCACAACATTGTCATTGTAATAGTCACCAGCACAGCTTGCAATAGCTGTGTGAGGGTGATTTTCATTCATAAAGGTTTGCACCTCAAGCCACTTCGCACACATTTCCTTAATCTCTTTCTTCATATCTATAGTAATTCTCACCCTTTTTCCTGCAGGGTTGGCACTAGAAGCTTTCTTGGGGCCCATGGTGACTTATTTTGCAGGTACAATCACTAAAAACGCTGTGATAATATGAAATGTTCCAACTGTATGCGTGGATGCGACCGCACTGGCTGGCTTGTAAACATTGGCACCCACGGGACAACTGAGGCATGCTCAGGCCACACATGGACATGTCTCGAACGAATCGCGTAGGGTGAGTTTTTTAGCGTTAGCCGAGGCAAATTTTTTGCGTTAAAATGTATCGTATGCTGGATTAAACGTAAGGTGATGCCATCGTTAGCTGAGGGTCCACTGTAGTAATATGTCATTGATGTCAGGCCTGTATACCTTGTACATGTACTTATGGTTAAATAATTATATTATTATTATATATTATACCACATGTACAATTTCTCCATTAGAAGTACAGTACATACAATATACAGTGGTACCCCGAGTTTCATACAGCTCCCAACTCGAACAATTATGTAAGTGTATTATTTTAGGTGCTTTTGTAAGTGTATTTTTGGGGTTCTGAAATGGACTAATCTAATTTACATTATTCCTTATGGGAACAAATTCGTTTGGTAACGGCACTTGAACAGCCTTCTGGAACAAATTATGGCCGAAACTCGGGGTATCAGCAACCACCCAGGGAAGTACTACCGTCCTGCCAGATGACTGTGAAACAGAAACCTGTAACTGTTTTGCATGACGGTAGGATTGCTGGTTTCTTTTTCTGTCTCATAAACACGCTAGATAACAGGGATATCTTGCTACTCCTACTTACACTTTGGTCACATTTCACAGACACGCACATGCATATATATATACATACATCTAGGTTTTTCTCCTTTTTCTAAATAGCTCTTGTTCCTCTTTATTTCTTCTATTGTCCATGGGGAAGTGGAAAAGAATTTTTCCTCCGTAAGCCATGCGTGTCGTATGAGGCGACTAAAAAAAACTAAAGAAAAAAAAAATAAAGAAAAACTTTAAAAACTGGGATGCTTGAATGTGCGTGGATGTAGTGCAGATGACAAGAAACAGATGATTGCTGATGTTATGAATGAAAAGAAGTTGGATGTCCTGGCCCTAAGCGAAAAAAAGCTGAAGGGGGTAGGGGAGTTTCGTTGGGGGGAAATAAATGGGATTAAATCGGGGAGTATCTGAGAGAGTTAGAGCAAAAGAAGGGGTAGCAGTAATGTTGAATGATCAGTTATGGAAGGAGAAAAGAGAATATGAATGTGTAAATGAAAGGGAATTATGTGGATTAAAGTAAAAGTTGGAGGCGAGAAGTGGGTCATAATAAGCGTGTATGCACCTGGAGAAGAGATGAATGCAGAGGAGAGAGAGAGTTTTTGGGGAGATGTTAAGTGAATGTATGGAGCCTTTAAACCAAGTGAGAGAGTAATTGGGGTAGGGGACCTGAATGCTAAAGTAGGAAACTTTTAGGAGGGTGTTGGGTAGGTAAGTTTGGGTGCCAGGTGCAAATGATAATGGGAGCCCTTTGATTGAAACTTTGTATAGAAAGGGGTTTGTTATAGGTAATACATATTTTAAGAAAAAGAGGATAAATAAGTATACAAGATATGATTAGGGCGAAATGACAGTAGTTTGTTGGTTTATGTTTTGGGTTTAGAAAAAAGGGACTGTTGAGTAGACTTCAGGATGTACATGTTTATGAGGGGGCCACAGATATATCAGATCACTTTCTAGTTGTAGCTAACTGAGAGTAAAAGGTAGATGGGATACAAGAAGAATAGAAGCATCAGGGAAGAGAGAGGTGAAGGTTTATAAACTAAAAGAGGAGGCAGTTAGGGAAAGATATAAACAGCTATTGGAGGATAGATGGGCTAATGAGAGCTAGGACAATGGGGTCGAAGAGGTATGGGGTAGGTTTAAAAATGTAGTGTTAGAGTGTTCAGCAGAAGTTTGTGGTTACAGGAAAGTGGGTGCGGGGGGGGAAAAGGAGCGATTGGTGGAATGATGAGTAAAGAGGGGTAGTAAGGGAAAAAAAAGTTAGCTATAGAAGTTTTACAAAATAGAAGTGAGCAAGGAGGGAAGAGTATATGGAGAAAAAGAAAGAGGGGTTTAAAAGAGTGGTGAAGCAAAAGTAAAAAGAGAGCAAATGAGAGAGTGGGTGAGATGTTATCAAAAATTTTGTTGAAAAAAAGAAAAGTTTTTGGGGTGAGATTAAAAAAGTTAAGGAAGCCTAGAGAACAAATGGATTTGTCAGTTAAAAATAGGAGAGGAGAGTTATTAAATGGAGAGTTAGAGGTATTGGGAAGATGGAGGGAATATTTTGAGGAATTGTTAAATGTTGATGAAGATAGGGAAGCTGTGATTTCGTGTATAGGGCAAGGAGGGAAAAACATCTTGTAGATGTGAGGAAGAGCCGATGTGAGTGTGGGGGAAGTTCGTGAGGCAGTAGGTAAAATGAAAGGGGGTAAGGCAGCCCGGGGTTGATGGGATAAAGATAGAAATGTTAAAAGCCGGTGGGGATATAGTTTTGGAGTGGTTGGTGCAATTATTTAATAAATGTATGGAAGGGGTAAGGTACCTAGGGGTTGGCAGAGAGCATGCATAGTTCCTTTGTATAAAGGCAAAGGGGACAAAAGAGTGTGCAAAAATTATAGGGGGATAAGTCTGTTGAGTATACCTGGTTAAAGTGTATGGTAGAGTTATTATTGAAAAGAATTAAGAGTAAGACGGAGAATAGGATAGCAGATGAACAAGGAGGCTTTAGGAAAGGTAGGGGGTGTGTGGGACAGGTGTTTACAGTGAAAACATATAAGCGAACGTATTTAGATAGGCTAAAGAGGTCTTTGTGGCATTTATGGATTTGGAAAAGGCGTATGACAGGGTGGATTGTGGGGCAATGTGGCAGATGTTGCAGGTGTATGGTGTAGGAGGTAGGTTACTGGGAAAACAGTGAAGAGCTTTTACGAGGGTAGTGAGGCTCAAGTTAGAGTATGTAGGAAAGAGGGAAATTATTTCCAGTAAAGTGGCCTTAGACAGGATGTGTGATGTCACCGGGTTGTTTAATATATTTATAGATGGGGTTGTAAGAGAAATTTAAAAGCGAGGGTCTTGACAAGAGGCGTGGAGTTAAAAGATAAAGAATCACACAAAGTGGGAGTTGTCCAGTTTCTCTTTGCTGATGACACTGCTCTTTGGGAGATATGAAGAGAAGTTGCAGAGATTGGTGATGAATTTGGTAGGGTGTGCAAAAGAAGGGAAAAATTTAAAAATGAATACAGGAAAGAGTAAGGTTATGAGGATAAAAAAAATATTAGGGGATGAAAGATTGGATATCAGATTGGAGGGAGAGAGTATGGAGGAGGTGAATGTATTCAGATATTTTGGGGGTGGAACCCTGTCAGCGGGTGGGTCTATGAAGGATGAGGTGAATCATAGAATTGATGAGGGGAAAGGGGTGAGTGGTGCACTTAGGAGTCTGTGGAGACAAAGAACTTTGTCCTTGGAGGCAAAGAGGGGAATGTATGAACATAAGAACATAAGAAAGGAGGAACACTGCAGGAGGCCTGTTGGCCCATACTAGGCAGGTCCTTTACAATTCATCCACTAACAAAACATTTGCCCCAAACCAATTTTCAATGCTACCCAAGAAATAAGCTCTGATGTGAAAGTCCCACTCAAATCCAACCCCCCCCATCTTTATGGGTGTGAAGCATGGGTGATGAATGTTGCAGCGAGGAGAAGGCTGGAGGCAGTGGAGATGTCATGTCTGAGGGCAATGTGTGGTTTTGAATATAATGCAGGGGAATTCGTAGTTTGGAAGTTAGGAGGAGGTGCGGGATTACCAAAACTGTTGTCCAGGGGCTGAGGGAAGGGTTGTTGAGGTGGTTCGGACATGTAGAGGGGAATGGAGCGAAACAGAAGGACTTCAAGAGTGTTCAGTCTGTAGTGGAAGGAAGGCGGGGTAGGGGTCGGCCTAGGAAAGGTTTGGGGGGAGGGGGTAAAGGAGGTTTTGTGTGCGAGGGGCTTGGACTTCCAGCAGGGGGTGCGTGAGCGTGTTTGATAGGAGTGAATGGAGACGAATGGTTTTTAATACTTGACGTGCTGTTGGAGTGTGAGCAAAGTAACATTTATGAAGGGGTTCAGGGAAACCGGCAGGCCGGACTTGAGTCCTGGAGATGGGAAGTACAGTGCCTGCACTCTGAAGGAGGGGTGTTAATGTTGCAGTTTAAAAACTGTAGTGTAAAGCACCCTTCTGGCAAGACAGTGATGGAGTGAATGATGGTGAAAGTTTTTCTTTTTCGGGGCACCCTGCCTTGGTGGGAATCGGCCAGTGTGATAATAAAAATAAAAAAAAAAATGTTCAGCTGGGTAGCTAAAAATTTACATCAAGAATTTTTAGTAAATGCACTAACTGAAGAGAATGAAAAAGTTAAGATTTAAGAAAGTTTTCAATTTATTAAAATTCAAAATTTGTATATCTTTTATGCAGTAAAATGTAGTTTACATGTAATAAATACTGTTAGGCCCAAATGAAAGCCACTAGCATGCAGTGCATTTCAGACAATGCAGTGCACATACCATTTCTATTCTGGCACTCACTGCATCCTTTGACTGTGTGTTTGCCCAGTATAGAAATCCTTTCAAATTAGGAAACGGATCCTCCACATGGGTGCCACCAGCACTAGCAAAATAACTTTCCTCCTCCGCATTATCACTTGCCTCAGGCTGCACTGCTGCCATTCTTTTCCTTTTAGCCACACCTGTAAGAAATAAAAATTTTGCGCTAAGTCTATGCTAGGCACTAACTGGACATGGCACACATTTTACACCTAAATCTTCCTCTCATAAAAGTTATATATGGTTAATATCTCCCAAAATAACTTGCAGAAAACTATTTTTGCTTGAGTTTGGATACCTTGCTTGAATGATAAAAATTATGTAACTGAGTTCCATCAAGCAACTAAACTGAATATCAACCATGAATTCTAGGTTATGTTAGGCATATTAGGTTACTATTCATTTTTTTTTTTTTTTGCATTGGCATAAAAATATCTCCATGGCAAAACCTATGTAACACTGGCAATTTTAAACTATTAGAGCCAAAAATATGCTGAGAAGAAACATACAATAATTGCCCAAAAACATACAAGATTTAATAAGATTTGTTAGGATTTTTAAGCCAGAGGGTTAGCCACCAGGATAACTGAGGACTTTTATTTCCCATAGTTCAATCGCTAGAGCAGTCAGCTCACACACTGAGGTCTGGGGGTCGATTCCCCAGTACAGGTGGAAAAAATTAAAATGTGTTTCCATAAGACACCCGCGGTCCCTGTTCACCCCTCGGTAAAATGGTTACTGGGCGTTAGTCAACTGGTGTGGGTCACACTCTGGGAAAAAAACTGACCTAATCTGCCAGAATGTATGTCACTGATGTCAGCTAGGGTTGTATACCCTTTTTGTGTACTTGAAGAAATAATTATATTATTGGGGTCTTTCAATCCTGCCCCCCACGATACAACCCACAATAGCCTGACTAACACCCCGGTATCTAATTAGTGCTCAGTGAACAGGAACAGCAGGTGTAGGAAAACACGCCCAACATTTCCACCCTTGCTGGGGATTGAAACCCCGTGTGAGGGAAGCACGTTGGTAACTGTTTGCAAGCCAATTTCAGTCATTAAAATATGAATTAAAATGCTTGAATTGGTTTTGCAGTTAAGGGTAGTATTTTGTTGTATGTAATAAATATAACCAAACCCAACAAAACCCCAAACCCCTCTAAAAATAATCTAATCTGAAGTAACTTAACGTTATTCTACCATCAATCTGTTAGTTGTTTACATTTTACTGGGACATAACAGGACTCAATACTAAAAGTAAGTCACTGTCAGACTTTTCTGGGTTATCCTAGGTAATTTACACTATGTTTACAATGTATGATAATTGTGTAACTATTTATTTTTACCTGTACCCAAATAAACTTACTTTCTTATTAGCCGAGATGTGCTGTGCAGCAAAAATACTGTACATGTACTATTTCTCCTCTCTCCAAAACAACAATCTGCACAAGAAATACTTATTCCATTATGTACATGAATTGTTATATATTGTAAGGTGTAAACTAATGTCTGGGTTCCAATTAGTAGTACATAGTTGGTAACTACAGCCATATTTTTTTTAAGGAATTGTCGCTTTCAAATAACTACTCTTATTATATTCCTGGGAAGTGCTAAACCCATACCTGGAGTTTACCGGGAGAGAGTTCCGGGGGTCAACGCCCCCGCAGCCCAGTCCGTGACCAGGCCTCATGGTGGATCAGGGCTTTATCAACCAGGCTGTTACTGCTGGCTGCACGCAATCCAATGTACGAATCACAGCCCGGCTGGTCAGGTACCAACTTTAGGTGCTTGTCCAGCACCTGCTTGAAGACAGCCAGGGGTCTATTGGTAATCCCCCTTATGAATGCTGGGAGTCAGTTGAACAGTCTTGGGCCCCCGATACTCATTGTGTTCTCTTAACGTGCTAGTAACACCCCTGCTTTTCACTGGGAGGATACTGCATCGTCTGCCGAGTCTTTTGCCTTCATATGGAGTGATTTTCGTGTGCAAGTTTGGTACTAGTCCCTCTAGGATTTTCCAGGTGTATATAATCATGTATCTCTCCCGCCTGCCTTTCAGGGAGTACAGGTTTAGGAACATCAATCACTCCCAGTAATTGAGGTGTTTTATCTCAGTTATGCGTGCCGTGAAAGTTCTCTGTACATTTTCTAGGTCAGCAATTTCACCTGCCTTTAAAGGTGCTGTTAGTGTGCAGCAATATTCCAGCCTAGAGAGAACAAGCAACCTGAAGAGTATCATCATGGGCTTGGCATCCCTAGTTTTGAAGGTTCTCATTATCCATCCTGTCATTTTTCTAGCAGATGCGATGGATACAATGTAATGGTCCTTGAAGGTGAGATCCTCCGACATGATCACTCCCAGGTCTTTGACATTAGTTTTTCACTCTATTGTGTGGTTGGAATTTGTTTTACACTCTTATGAAGTTTTAACCCTTTGACTGTTGCAACCCCCAATCCTGAGGTGTCTCCTGGTGTCGCAAAATTTAAAAAAAAAAAAAAAAAATTCTTATGAAATGATAGAGAATCTTTTCCCGATTGTAATGACACCAAAAAAAAAAAATTTGATGGAAAACTGACGGAATTATGCTCTCGCGAAGTTAGCGACCTCGGCGCTGTTTACAAATCGGCGATTTCGCCCACTTTGAGCCCTATTTTCGGCTAATTCCATTGTTCCAGTCGCCCAAACTCATAGCTATTTCTTTAGAACTGCCCATTTACCGATTTCAACTACCTAATACACTGTAATGTGGTCAGAAATTTGCAATTTGGCCAATTTCACGAAAACTAAAAATGCAATTTTTAAATAGGTCCAGAATGAACAATGCAGACATTCCTGGTCTTAAAATACATTTTTTTTGCTCATCAGTCGTGTTCCAGGCCCCCTGACATTACTTGCTTTTATTTTGAATTTTTTATTCATACAAAAAATAGAAGAGTTACTATTAGCATGGCTACTGAAATACTGTAATATTGTATAAAAACATCAACCATTCATGATGTATTAGAAGGAGTTGGACATTTATTGGACAATGGCTCATCTGTTTACTTTTTTAACATTGGCAAAAATCAAACATTTCCCTACTTTGAGCTCCATTTCTAGGTTCTTTTTATAGTAAAATCAATCAAAAACAAACCCCTATTTCTATATATATGTTCCATTCTATCAAATGAGACCAAGGGAAACGAGTACAACCTAATAATATACGAAATAGGGCCAAAGTCGGATTTTAATTAAAAAAAACGGTGTAGTTTTTTTTTCTATTTGCATCGTGCTCCAGGATTTTTTTTTATGGTGACACTGACCCCAAGACCCATTCTCTCACATTTTGGGCCCACAGCTTTCCCTGCTTGATTGAAACGCCCAGAAAATTATGAGTATATATTCGTCAAAACAGGTACCTCGAAGACGTAATAATTTGGCCCCGACAGTCAAGGTTTTTCCTCATTTTACCATTCAGAGTAATTGAAAAATTCTTATCGTTGAACTTCATATTGTTTTCTGCAGCTCATTGAAAGATTTGGTTTATGTCTGCCTGGAGCCTTGCAGTGTCTGCAATGGAAGACACTGTCATGCAAATCTGGGTGTCATCTGCAAAGGAAGACACAGTGCTGTGGCTTACATCCCTGTCTATGTCAGATATGAGGATGAGGAACAAGATGGAAGCAAGTACTGTGCCTTGCAGAACAGAGCTTGTCACTGTAGCCACCTCAGACTTTACTCTGTCTTCAGTTTGTCAAGAAATTATACCAACTTTTCCTGTTATTCCTTTAGCATTCATTTTGTGCGCTGAACCCATGTTACCCTGGGTTGTGTAATTGCTGAGTATCTAGATGGGTGGCAATCTTGCTTCTTAGGACCCTTTCAAAGATTTTTATGATAAGGGATGTTAGCGCTATCAGCGGTTCTGTGCAAATAAGCGACTGTGATATACAGGCCAACCCCCCCCCCCGTTTGCCTGTTCACTCTGTCGCATCTGTATAGGTTGTAACCTGGGATCCATATTTCGTTGTCCCAAATATCCTTTATGTGGGTCTCTGTGGAAACTGCGAAAATTGCATTTGCCTTGCAAGCAGTCCATGATGAAAGGTATTTGTTCGTTGCGGCTTGAGACCCTGTTATTTGCAAAGAAGAATTTTTTCATTGGATTGGTGTTTGGGTGGCCCCTGATGGGGGGTTCCTGGCACTAATATCTGTATTGTTCGTGTGGGTGGGGGCCAAACGATTGGATTCCACTCCAAATGCTGGATTTGGTGGGACGATTCTTGCCCGTTTTTTTCCTTCTGGCATAAAAAACCTACCTACACTACCCCTCCCCCCCCCCTTTTTTTTTTTTACCCACTTTGCAAGGTTAAGGACCTGATACCTATTTCGGTTAAGGATTTCCAATTTTGGCAGCTCTGTAACTGCCGAACATTTATTGTTGCAACAGTAGGAAAAGGTTTTTTTGGGCTTGTGGCCAGCATTTTATTTTGATCAAAGATTTATTCGTTGATCAATTATGCTGTACGAATGTGTTCCATACTCTAGTCAACCGGGATGTATGATCTCAGAGGGGTGATGTTCTGGAGGGGACAGCCGAGTGAAGTTGCTGCTTTTGCCCTCTTGTGGCATAAAAGTTGTTTCACGTTTCGAGTGGTCCAAATGTGGTATTTTGACATATTGGCCTTTTACATAACAGTAAGGCCACCCACATCCCTCCTTTTGAAGGCTCTGCTGAAATGACAGTCTATCCAGGGTGGGTCCAGGCGAGAGATGGACGTTTTGCTCTTTTTCTTACTCTGTCAGCAGTTCGCAGATTGAGAGGGGGGGCAGGCAAACCAAGAAATTGAGCATATCAAGGTGCGAGGACTTGTGCCTCGTACAGGATCTTGCAACCCTACTGTCAAGCAGATGGGAGATATGGCGAAGTGTGTAGCTTCCTGGTGCCTGTTTTTCGATTTACAACTGGTTTTCATGGTTTGTTGGAGTCCAAATTTCACCGGGTATCAATTCTTCTCAGGTGCAACATCCCCCATTCACCTTACTACTGCACAGCATTACCCTCATGGTGCCCAGGACGATCTAATTTGGTTTTCCTCAGGTGCAAATGTTACTTGCCTCTATTTCCCCGCGATCCTTACTTCCATAACCTCTCTCTACCTCTACCCTTTATCCATTCTATTTCCCTTTTTCCCCTTTTTAAATAACCCCACCCACCTCCTTTACCCCCTCTATTAAATCCTCATCCCCCCAAAAACTCTTCCCCCTTTTTTCTACCCCCTTTCACCTCATCCCCCCCTTTCCCCCTCCCTTTCCCTTTCCTATTACACAACGAGAATGCAAATTATTACTACAGAAAAAGCGTACTTCCTCCAAAATTTCCAACAGTCACCTATAGTTGAATATATAGCATTTATTGTGGTGGAAGACGAAAAAAAAAAATAGAAAAGACTAGATAAACGATTGTATACAGAGGGTTGAGGCTCGACGTTCGTCCAACTGTAGGAGGCTGCCAGAATTCACCGGCTCTTCAACCACGCAAGGGTTATACTTGTGTAACAATCAAATCACTTATTACTCGCGCGTAGGATAATTTCAAGTAGATCCTTCATGTGGTAGCCCAAATCACCGGATAGTTTGTTGTTAAATAAGTGACCCACTGTGATCAATCAGATCGACTGAGTCCGTGAACCTCGACTGGTCCGATCCTTGATGGTCCGAACCCTTGACTGGTCCGAACCCTTGATGGTCCGTACCTTGACTGGTTTCAAACGGTTTTGTTGGACAATAAAGAAGACTGGAAATGGATGGGGTTGTAGGCGCCCTTATCAAACACAAATATAATATAAATCAGGAACGTACCACGTAAGCTGTCCAATTAGTTAGAAAATAGAAATACAATAGCTAGAGCTTCATTTAAGGAGGTTATTAATAGGTGTATTCAGAGGTTGTAGTAGAATTACCAGGTAAATCAACACTCAAATCATTATGAGCTCCTGTATAGTCTGCAGTCCAATCAAACAAACGGGCTTTCCACATGGAATAATTGTCTTTTTGTGGAAAATGGTGTCCGCCCTTGTGCAGACATCTCATGAACTAGCTCATGCAAGTATTTAACACAGGGAAGTGTTTTTGGGTCCTATGCCCAAATGAGGAAAATCTGTGACTAAAATACAAGGGTAAAAGAGGACAACATCAAGCTGCTTTCTTAGACAACTGGAAGCTTTTATACAACAGATGGGAACATAAAAGTCTGGGACTGAATGGTACTGCCATGATACTGGCCATGTAGTCAGAAACTGTAAGGCTGGAGGTGAAGTTCCTGGTAGTTTAGTAAATGTGGGGCTGATAGTGTTTTTTACTGTACCGGGTGACAGTAATGGTGAAAGCTGTGGAGGTGCTGTCCTAGGTGAAAGTAATGGTGAAGCTGGAGGTGCTGGTCCTGGGGAGACAGTATTGGTGAAGATGGAGGTGCTGTCCTGGAGACAGTAAGGTGAAGATGGAGGTGCTGTCCTGGGAGACAGTAATGGTGAAGGCTGGAGTGCGTCCTGGGAGACAGTAATGGAGAAGCTGGGGTGGCTGTCCTGGAGATAGTAATAGTGAAGCTGGAGGTGCTGTCTGGGAGTTTGTATGTGATGATGGTGCTTTGGTCCGGTAGTCGGGGTATTATACGCAGGAAGGAATACACTATAAATGACTCTAGGGGACAGGAGCCGTAGTGGGGAAAACAAGTGTAGTCAAAGATAAGATAAAACCAATATTGCAAACTAGAAATACCACAGGAAATAGCAAACAATTGGACTCCACTAGCTATAGTGAGGATATATTACCAAAAACAACTGGTGGGAGCTCCATTGTTGGTGCTAGGGAGGATAGGAATAAGACAGGGAAACATGCACCAACAGGGAATACAGTCACAGAAACCCAAGGCAAACGGAAACCAAGCCTGTGCACATACTATGCACTTGGTATCTGCAGACATGGGAAATCTGGAAAAACAGACGGGACGTGCAACTATGACCACCCTAGAAAATGCCATGCCCATATGACAACAGGAAAATGCAAACTCCCTTCCTGTAAGCTTTTTCACCCTGAAATGTGTACCTCTTCAGTACAGGAAAGACTGTGCTATAACTTAAATTGCCAGGCACACCATCTAAAGGGTACAAAAAGATACAAAACATCCAGGCCATGGGAAAACCTGGGTAGCCACAGCCACTCAAGAGGGAGAGGTTTTTTAGTGCCAGGAAGGAAAAAAAACTGGCAGGAAATGGCAGAAATCGTACACCAAATCCAGTCATTCCTGGAGTGGAACCACAGTCGATGGCCTCCACTCCAAACCAACAGATACAGATACTAATGCCGGAAAAAAAATCCCCCCCAGTACCAACAATACCACCAGTCCGATGACATTCTTCTTTGCAAATATACAGGGTCTAAAGCCAGCAACAAACAACAAAATACCTTTCATCCGTGGACTGCTTGCAGAGGCAAAGGCAATGTTCGCGGCTTTCACTGAGACCCACATAAAGGATCACTTGGACAACGAAATATGGATCCCAGGTTACAACCTATACAGATGTGACAGAGTGAACAGGCAAAAGGGGGGGGGGTTGGCCTGTACATTGCAGAGTCACTTGTTTGCACAGAACTGCTAAATGCCTCAAATGATGTAGTGGAAGTTTTAGCAGTAAAGGTCGAGAACCAAAACCTAGTCATTGTGGTAGTCTACAAGCCTCCGGATGCAACATCCCAGCAATTCCAGGAACAGCTGTTAAAAATTGACCACTGTCTGGAAAATCTTCCAGCTCCTGCACCCAACATCTTGCTCCTGGGGGATTTCAACTTAAGGCACCTAAAATGGAGGAATATAGCAAATAATATTGTTGCAGTAATAACACCAGGAGGCAGCTCTGATGAAAACTCACACTCACACGAGCTTTTAAATCTCTGCACAAAATTCAATTTAAACCAGCAAATAATAGAGCCTACTAGACTGGAGAATACACTAGACTCATCTTCACTACAATGATGATCTGATAGAAATGTCACATATCAAAAACAATATACTCAGATCACACATAATTGAGGTTCAGACATCGTATGCGAGAACCCAGGACGACATTATGAGACTAGTCACGAGGGAGCATTCACCAAAATTCAACTTCATAACAAAAACAAAGTGGGACCAAGTTAACCAGTCCTATGATATAAGCTGGGATGATATACTAAACAAACACAGGACCCCAACGTATGCCTAGAACCGATTACTTGGTGGCATTCGATGAATGCACAAGGCTTATTCTCTAAGAAAGGAGGAGAGTAGATGTAAAAATAGAAAGATCAGGCGCTCCCTTAAGGGACGAAAAGAATAACAGAGCGCTAAATGAGGTCAATATATCTGAAATACGTAGGGAGACACTGGTCAGAGTATAAGCAAGCATCGAAACTCAGCTAAGGAATCTTATAGGAGTCAGGAATCGCGGGAGAAACTAAAAGCCATAAATGAAATCGAAAGAAACCCAAAGTATTTCTCTCCTATGCCAAATCAAAGTCGAGAACAACATCCAGTATTGGGCCCCTACTTAAACAAGATGGGTCCTACACAGATGACCTGCAGGAAATGAGTGAGTTACTCAAGTCCCAATATGACTCTGTTTTTAGCAAAGCCGCTAACCAGACCGAGTCGAAGATCAAACGAAATTTTTTATGAGCCACCAAATTTGGTTAACACAAGGCCTATCCGATGTTATCTGACGCCAAATGACTTCGAACAGGCGATAAAATGAATGCCATGCCACTCTGACCAGGGCAGATCTGGAATCCGTGTTCAATCACGAACTGCAAGAAGCCCCTATCACCGAGCCTTTTCCATCCTATGGAGAGGGAGCATGGACACGGGGGTCGTCCACAGTTACTAAAAACAAAAGACTAGCCCACTCCTGCAAAGGGCAGTAAAGCAAACAGGCAAGCACTACTGACGATAGCACTACATACATATCATAAAAAAATCTTTGAAAGGGTCCTACGAAGCAAGATCACCACCCATCTAGAAACCCAATCAGTTACACAACCAGGGCACAAAAGGGGTTTAGAACAGGTCGCTCCTGTCTGTCTCAACTATTGGATCACTACGACAAGGTCCTAAAAGCACTAGAAGATAAAAAGAAATGCAGGTTGTAATATATACAGACTTTGCAAAAACCTTCGACAAGTGTGACCATGGCGTAATAGCGCACAAAATGCGTGCCTAAGGGATAACAGGAAAAGTCAGTCGTGGATCTATAATTTCCCTCACTAACAGAACACGAGGAGTAGTCGTCAACAGAGTAAAAGTCCTAGGCAGCTACTGTGAAAGCTTGTTCCACAAGGAACAGTACTCGCTTCCCATCTTGTTCCTCTCCTCATATCCGGACATGCAAGGATGTCAGCCACAGTTACCATGTCTTCCTTTGCAGATTGACACCCGACTCTGCCCTGTAGACACGATCTAGTAAAACAATAGGTACACGTTGACCATGTCGCTGGGTCAAATAGCGCGCACACTCTTATATACACAGAATAGAGTCGTCCATAGCGCAACTAGGACATCTGATACCGACAACTCCGTCGTCAGCTGCGCGCCTGCACAGAAACATCAATATGCTCCAGTTCACCCACGATGCTGAGAAATTTCAATTATCAGATACGGTAACACGAGGACATTAAATCTTTCATCAGAGTACAAAACAAATTCTGGCACGAATATAGAGTGAAACACCAACGTCAAAGACCTGGGAGAGATCTTGTCGTGAGGATCTCACCTTCAAGGGACCATAACATTGATATCAATCGATCTGCTAGAAAAATGACAGGATGGATAAGGATAAACTTCAAAATAGGGAGGGGCCAAAAAAGCCATGATGACACTCTTCAGGTCACTGTTCTATCTAGGCTGGAATATTGCTGCACACTAACAGCACCGTTCAAGGCAGGTGTGAATGAAATTGCTGACCTAGAAAAATGTACCAGAGTACCTTCACGGCGCGCATAAACGGAGGATAAAACACCTCACTTACTGGGAGGCTTGGGTTCCTGAACTGTATTCCTGGAATGCAGGCGGGAGAGATAAATGATTATTACACCTGGAAAATCCCTAGAGGGGACCTAAGTACCGAACTTGCACACGAAATCACTCACTACGAAAGCAAAGATTTGGCAGACGATGCAAACATCCCCCAATGAAAAGCGGGGTGTCACTAGCACGTTTAAGAGACCATACAATAACGTTGTCAGAGGGCCCTAGAGAAGACTGTTCAACTGCCTCCAGACATACATAGGGGGGATTAACAACTGACCCCTGGAGTCTTCAAGCTGGCACTGGACAAGCACCTAAAGTCGGTTCCTGACCAGCCGGGCTGTGGCTTGGACGTTGGATTGCGTTGCAGCCAGCAGGCAACAGCCTGGTTGATCCGGCCTCTGATCAACCAGCCGCTGGTCACAGGATCCGGGCCGCGGGGGCGTTGGACCCCCGGAACTCTCTCCAGGTAAAACTCAGGCCCCTACTTAGTGTCGTTATAATTATCTCCTTGATCCTGATTGTGTCGCAGGCGTTGTTGTATTGCTAGTGGGATTAGCAGTCTTTTTATTGTTCAAGCAGTCTGTTCTGAGTTGCCAGTCGGTCAAGAAGTTAGTTTATGGAGGGACTTCGTCAAGTCACTTGTTTTAAGTCTAGTCGAGTCGTGAGATAGAGAACTACGAGAGCACTGACACACATACACAAAAACTTACTTGTACATATTTGTAATATCTTATTAAATGTAAATGTACCAGATGGTATTAAGAATTATAAAATGGTGATATGTGCTTTCAGCACAATAATATGTAATACGAGAGATGTGATATTATTTTGATTACTGTGATTAAATTTAATTTAATTTGTAATATACCTCTAGACAACTTATTGATTACTAAAAATTTATTTAAATTTTAATTCTCTAGTTAGTAGGCCTACCAGTTGTAATCTGAAGCACTATTGAATCATACTGAATTTAATGGATAATTGGTCAAGGATACTGACTACTTTGTTACGAAAACCCAGTAACAGGCTGGATGCTAGCAGGGCAGTCCTTTCTAGTGACACTGGAGATCTCTAAGCTTTTTAGTATCACATTTTTTTGTAACAGTGGTTCACAACATTGTTCATTGTAATAGTCACCTGCACAGCTTTGCATTAGCTGTGTGAGGGTGATTTTCATTCATAAAGGTTTGCACCTCAAGCACACTTCGCACATATCCTTAATCTCTTTCTTCATATCTATAGTAATTCTCACCCTTTTTCCAGCAGGGTTGCATAGAGCTATCTTGGGGCCATGGTGACTTATTTTGCAGGTTACGCAATCACTAAAAACGCTGTGATATATGAAATGTTCCAACTGTATGCGTGGATGCGACCGCACTGGCTGGCTTGTAAACATTGGCACCCACGGGACAACTGAGGCATGCTCAGGCCACACGGGGACATGTCTCGAACGAATCGGTTAGGGGTGAGTTTTTTATAGCGTTAGCCGAGGTGGACCAATTTTTTTGCCGATTAAACATGTTCGTTATGCTGGATTAAACCTAAGGTGATGCCAACGTTAGCCGAGGGTCACTGTAGTAATAGGTCATTGATGTCAGGCCTGAATACCTTGTACATGTACTTTATGGTTAAATAATTATAATATTATTATAATATTATTACCACATGTACAACTTTCTCCATTAGAGTACGTACATACAGTACAGTGGTACCCGCGTTTCATACAGCTCCCAACTCGAACAATTATGTAGTGTATTATTTTAGGTGCTTTTGTAAGTGTATTTTTGGGGTTCTGAAATGGGACTAATCTAATTGACATTATTCCTTATGGGAACAATTCGTTTGGTTAACGGCACTTGAACAGCCTTCTGGAAACAAAATTATGGCCCAAACTCGGGGTATCAGGCACCACCAAGGGAAGTACTACCGTCTGCAGATGACTGTGAAACAGAAACCTGTAACTGTTTGCATGACGGTAGGATTGCTGGTTTCTTTTTTCTGTCTCATAAAACAAGCTAGATAACAGGGATATCTTGCTAAACTCTTCTTACCTTTGGTCACATTTCACAGGACACGCACATGCATTATAATATATACATACATCTAGGTTTTTCTCCTTTTTCTAAATAGCTCTTGTTCCTCTTTAGTTCTTCTATTGTCCATGGGGATAGTGGAAGAGAAGTTTTCCTCCGTAAGCCATGCGTGTCGTATGAGGCGACTAAAAAAAACTAAAGAAAAAAAAAATAAAGAAAAACTTTTAAAAACATGGATGCTTGGAATGTGCGTGGATGTAGGCAGATGACAAGAAACGATTTTTGCTGATGTTATGAATGAAAGAAGTTGGATGTCCTGGCCGCCTAAGCGAAACAATGCTGAAGGGGGTAGGGGAGTTTCGTTTGGGGGGAAATAACTGGGATTAAATCTGGAGTATCTGCGAGAGTTAGAGCAAAAGAAGGGGTCGCAGTAATGGTGAATGATCAGTTATGGAAGGAGGATAAAGAGGATTATGAAGTGTAAATGCAAGAATTATGTGGATTAAAGTAAAAGTTGGAGGCGAGAAGGTGGGTCATAATAAGCGTGTATGCACCTGGAGAAGAGATGAATGCAGCGGATGATGAGAGAGATTTTGGGGAGATGTTAAGTGATTGTATCTGTAGCCTTTAAAACCAAGTGGAGAGAGTAAATTGTGGTAGGGGACCTGAATGCTAAAGTAGGAGACCTTTAGAGAGGGTGTTGTGGTATGTAAGTTTGGGGTGCAGGTGCCCAAATGATAATGGGGAGCCCTTTGATTGAAAACTTTGTATTGAAAGGGGTTTAGTTATAGGTAATACATATTTTAGAAAAAGAGGCTAAATAAGTATACAAGATATGAGTAGGGCGGAAAATGACAGTAGTTTGTTGGATTAGGTATTGGTTAATAAAAGGACTGTTGAGTAGACTTCAGGATGTACATGTTATAGCGGGCCACAGATATATCAGATCACATTCTAGTTGTAGCTAACTGAGCGTTTAAAAGGTAGATGGGATACCAAGAAGGAATAGAAGATCAGGGAAAGAGAGAGTCGTGAAGGTTTATAAATAAAAGAGGAGGCAGTTAGGGAGGAAAAGGATAGAAACAGCTATTGAGAGGATAGATGGGCTAAATTGAGAGATAGGGGCAAACAATGGGGTCGAAAAAGGGTATGGGGTAGGTTTAAAAATGTAGTGTTAGAGTGTTCAGCAGAAGTTTGTGGTTACAGGAAAGTAGGGTGCGGGGAGGGAAGAGGAGCGATTGGTGGAAAGCTGATGTACTAAAGAGGAGTGTAAGGGAGAAAAAGTTAGCTGATGAGAAGTTTTACAAGTAGAAGTGATGCAAGGAGGGAAGAGTATTGGAGAAAAGAAAGAGTGGTTAAGAGAGTGGTGAAGGCAATGATAAAAAGAGAGCAAATGAAGAGAGTGGGTGAGTATTGAGATGTTATCACCAAAAAATTTTGTTGAAAATAAGAAAAGTTTTGGAGTGGATTAAACAAGTTAAGGAAGCCTAAGAAACAAATGGATTTGTCAGTTAAAAATAGGAGAGGAGAGTTATACATGGAGAGTTAGAGGTATTGGGAAGATGGAGGGAATATTTTGAGGAATTGTTAAATGTTGATGAAGGATAGGGAGCTGTGATTTCGTGTATCGGGCAATGGAGAATAACATCTTGTAGATGTGAGGAAGAGCCCGATGTGAGTTGGGGGAAGTTCGTGAGGCCAGTAGGTTAAATGAAGGGGGTAAGGCAGCGGGATTGATGGGATAAAGATTAGAAGAACTGATAAAAGCCAGTGGGGATATTTGTTTTGGGAGGTTGGGCAATTATTTAATAATGTATGGAAGGGGTAAGGTAACCAGGATTGCAGAGCGCATGCATAGTTCCTTTGTATAAAGGCAAAGGGGCAAAAGGAGTGTTTGCAAAAATTATAGGGGGATAAGTCTGTTGAGTATACCTGGTTAATTGTATGGTTAGAGTTATTATTGAAAAGAATTGCTGAGTTAAGCGGAGGAATAAGGATAGCAGATGAACAGGAGGCTTTCGGAAAGGTAGGGGGTGTGTGGGACAGGTGTTTAAGTGAAAACATATAAGCGAACGTGTTAGATACGGCTAAAGAGGTCTTTGTGGGCATTTATGGCTTTGGAAAAGGCTAGACAGGGTGGATTGTGGGGCAATGTGGCAGGATGTTGCAGGTGTATGGTGTTGTCGGGGTAGGTTACTGGAAAGCAGTGAAGAGCTTTTACGAGGATAGTGAGGCTCAAGTTAGAGTATGTAGGAAAGAGGGAAATTATTTCCCCAGTATAAGTAGGCCTTAGAAAAGGATGTGTGATGGTCACGAGGTTTTGGTTTAATATATTTATAGATGGGGTGGTAAGAGGAAGTAAATTCGAGGGTCTGACAAGAGGCGTGGAGTTAAAAGATAAAAAGAATCACACAAAGTGGGGAGTTGTCAAGTTGCCTCTTTGCTGATGCACTGCTCTTGGGCGATACTGAAGAGATAAGTTGCAGAGATTGGTGGATGAATTTGGTAGGGTGTGCAAAAGAAGGAAAATTAAAAGTGAATACAGGAAAGAGTAAGGTTATGAGGATACAAACATATTAGTGATGAAAGATTGGATTCAGATTGGAGGGTGAGAGTATGGAGGAGGTGAATGTATTCAGATATTTGGGAGTGGACATTGTCAGCGGATGGGTCTATGAAGGATGAGGTGAATCATAGAATTGATGAGGGGAAAGGGGGAGAGTGGTGCACTTAGAGTCTTGTGGAGAAAAGACCTTTGTCCTTGGAGGCCAAAGAGGGGGAATGTATGAACTAAGAACATAAGAAAGGAGGAACACTGCAGGAGGCTTGGTTTGGCCCATACTAGGCAGGTCCTGGGACAATTCATCCACTAACAAAACATTTGCCCAAACCAATTTTCAATGCTTACCCAAAGAAATAGGCTCTGATGTTGAAAGGTCCCACTCAAAATCCTACCCCTCCCATCTTATATGGGTGTTGAAGCTATGGGTGCTGAATGTTGCAGCGAGGAGAAGGCTGGAGGCAGTGGAGATGTCCAGTCTGAGGGCAATGTGTGTGTGAATATATGCAGGAGAATCGTAGTTTGGTAGTTAGGGGAGGTGCGGGATTGTTTTTCACCAAAACTGTTGTCCAGGGGACGAGGGAAGGGTTGTTGAGGTGGTTCGGACTGTAGAGAGAATGGCGCGAAACAGAAGGACTTCAAGAGTGTTATCAGTATGTAGTGGAAGGGAAGGCGGGGTAGGGGGTCGGCCTAGGAAAGGTTGGAGGGAGGGGTAAAGGAGGTTTGTTGTGCGAGGGGCTGGACTTTCAGCAGGGCGTGGGTGAGCGTGTTTGATAGGAGTGAATGGAGACGAATGGTTGTTTAATACTTGACGTGCTGTTGGAGTGTGAGGCAAAGTAACATTTATGAAGGGGCGGTTCAGGGAAACGGCAGCCGACTTGAGTCCTGGAGATGGGAAGTACAGTGCTGCACTTGAAGAGGGGTGTTAATGTTGCAGTTTAAAAACTGTTAGATGTAAAGCAACCCTTCTGGCAAGGACAGTGATGGAGTGAATGATGGTGAAAGTTTTTTCTTTTTTCGGGGCACCCTGCTTGGTGGGGAAATCGGCCAGTGTTGATATAAAAATAAAAACAAAAATGTTCAGCTGGGTAGCTAAAAATTTACATCAAGAATTTTTAGTAAATGCACTAACTGAAGAGAATGAAAAAGTTAAGATTAAAGGAAAAGTTTTCAATTTATTAAAATTCAAATTTGTTTATCTTTTATGCAGTAAAATGTAGTTTACATGTAATAAATACTGTTAGGCCCAAATGAAAGCCACTAGCATGCAGTGCATTTCAGACAATGCAGTGCACATACCATTTCTATTCTGGCACTCACTGCATCCTTTGACTGTGTGTTTCCCCAGTATAGAAATCCTTTCAAATTAGGAAAGGGAAATCCTCCACATGGGTGCCACCACCCACTAGCAAAAATAACTTTCCTCCTCCGCATTATCCTTGCCTCAGGCTGCACTGCTGCCATTCTTTTCCTTTTACCCACACCTGAAAGAAATAAAATTTTGCGTAAGTCTATGTAGGCACTAACTGGACATGGCACACATTTTACCCCTAATCTTCCTTCATAAAAGTTATATATGGTTAATATCCCCCAAATAACTTGCAGAAAACTATTTTTGCTTGAGTTTGGATACCTTGCTTGAATGATAAAAATTATGTAACTGAGTTCCATCAAGCAACTAAACTGAATATCAACCATGAATTCTAGGTTATGTTAGGCATATTAGGTTACTATTCATTTTTTTTTTTTTTTGCATTGGCATAAAAATATCTCCATGGCAAAACCTATGTAACACTGGCAATTTTAAACTATTAGAGCCAAAAATATGCTGAGAAGAAACATACAATAATTGCCCAAAAACATACAAGATTTAATAAGATTTGTTAGGATTTTTAAGCCAGAGGGTTAGCCACCAGGATAACTGAGGACTTTTATTTCCCATAGTTCAATCGCTAGAGCAGTCAGCTCACACACTGAGGTCTGGGGGTCGATTCCCCAGTACAGGTGGAAACATTAAAATGTGTTTCCATAAGACACCTGCGGTCCCTGTTCACCCATCGGTAAAATGGTTACCTGGGCGTTAGTCAACTGGTGTGGGTCACACTCTGGGACAAAACTGACCTAATCTGCCAGAAATGTATGTCACTGATGTCAGCTAGGCTTGTATACCTTGTACGTGTACTTGAAGAAATAATTATATTATTGGGGTCTTTCAATCCTGCCTCCCACGATACAACCCACAATAGCTGACTAACACCCAGGTATCTATTTAGTGCTCAGTGAACAGGAACAGCAGGTGTAGGAAAACACGCCCAACATTTCCACCCTTGCTGGGGATTGAACCACCGTGTGAGGCAAGCACGTTGGTAACTGTTTGCAAGCCAATTTCAGTCATTAAAATATGAATTAAAATGCTTGAATTGGTTTTGCAGTTAAGATAGTATTTTGTTGTATGTAATAAATATAACCAAACCTAACAAAACCCAACCACTCTAAAATAATCTAATCTGAAGTAACTTAACGTTATTCTACCATCAATCCTGTTAGTTGTTTACATTTTACTGGTACATAACAGGACTCAATACTAAAAGTAAGTCACTGTCAGACTTTTCTGGGTTATCCTAGGTAATTTACACATATGTTACAATGTATGATAACTTGTGTAACTATTTATTTGTACCTGTACCTAAATAAACTTACTACTTATTAGCCGAGATGTGCTGTGCAGCAAAAATACTGTACATGTACTACTTCTCCTCTCTCCAAAACAACAATCTGCACAAGAAATACTTATTCCATTATGTACATGAATTGTTATATATTGTAAGGTGTAAACTAATGTCTGGGTTCCAATTAGTAGTACATAGTTGGTAACTACAGCCATATTTTTTTTAAGGAATTGTCGCTTTCAAATAACTACTCTTATTATATTCTGGGAAGTGCTAAACCCATACCTGGGTTTCCCCGGGGGATTTCCCGGGGGGGTCAAGCCCCGCGCCCAGTACCAGGCTCATGGTGGATCAGGGTTTTATCAACAGGTGTTACTGCTGGCTGCACGCAATCCAATGTACGAATCACCCCCCCGGTGGTGGGTTTAAATTTTAGGTGCTTGTCCGCACCGCTTGAAGCGCCGGGGGTCTTTGGTAATCCCCTTATGAATGCTGGGAGCAGTTGACAGTTTTGGGGCCCCCCGATACTCATTGTGTTCTCTTAAGTGCTGAAACACCCCTGCTTTTCACTGGGAGGATACGATGTCTGCCGGTCTTTTGCCTTCATATGGAGTGATTTTGTGTGAAATTTTGGGTACTAGTCCTCTGGGGATTTTCCGGTGTTATAATCTTTATCTCCCCCTCCTTTCGGGGTCGGGTTTTGGGGAACCAAATCACCCCCAGAAAATTGGGTGTTTTTTCAGTTTGGGCCGTGAAAGCTCTGTACATTTTCTAGGTCCAGCAATTTCACCTCCCTTTAAAGGTGCTGTTAGTGTGCAGCATATTGCCTAGAGAAAACAAGCAACCTGAAGGATATCAGGGGGTTGGACCCCAGTTTTAAAGGGTTTTCTCATTATCCTCCTGTCATTTTTTAGCAGATGGATGGAACAATGAAATGTCCTTGAAGGCGAGATCCTCCGACATGTCCCCCCGGGTCTTTGACATTGTTTTTCGCTCTTTGTGGGGTTTTGGAATTTGTTTTCATCTTTGAAGTTTTAACCCTTTGACTGTTGCCCCCCCAATCCTGAGGTTTTCCTGGGTCGAAAATTTAAAAAAAAAAAAAAAAAAAAATTTTATGAAATGATAGGAATCTTTTCCGATTGTAATAAACCCCAAAAAAAAAAAAATTTGATGGAAAAAAACTGACGGAAATTATGCTCTCCGAAATTTTAGGCCCTCGGCGCTTTTTACAAATCGGCGTTTTTCCCCCCTTTTGAGCCCTATTTTCGGCTTTTTCCATTGTTCCGTCGCCCAAACTTTTTGCATTTTTTTAGAACTGCCCTTTTACCGTTTTAACTACCTAAACACTGTAATGTGGTCAGAAATTTGCAATTTTGGCCCAAATTTTCACAAAAAATAAAAATGACAATTTAAAAATTAAGGTCCAGAATGACAATGCAGACATTCCTGGCCTAAAATAACATTTTTTTTGCTCATCAGTCGTGTCTCCAGGCCCCCTGACTTTCCCTTTGTTTCTATTTTTAAATTTTTTTATTCAACAAAAAATAGAAGAGTTACTATTAGCGGGCTACTGAAATACTGTAATATTGTATAAAATAACATCAACCCATTATGATGCAATTGAATGGTTTTGGGACATTTATTGGAAAATGGCTCATCTTTTTTATTTTTGAACATTGGCAAAAACAAACTTTCCCCTACTTTGAGCTCCATTTCTAGGTTCTTTTTATAGTAAAACAATCAAATCACCTCTATTTCTATATATTTTTTCCATTCTATAAATGAGCCCAAAGAAACGAGTACAACCTTAATATTACGAAAATGACCCAAAGTCGGCTTTTTTTAATTAAAAAAAAACGGTGTAGTTTTTTTTTCTCTTTGCACTAGTGCTCCAGGATTTTTTTTTATATGGTGCACACTCCCCACACAGACCCCATTCTTCACATGTGGGCCTACCAGCTTTCTCCTGCTTGATTTTGAAGCCCCTAGAATTTATGAGTATATATTCGTCAAAACACGGTACCCCGAGACGTTATATACGGCCCCGACAGTCAAAGGGTTATTTCTCACGTTTACCATTCAGAGTAATTGAAATTTTTTTTCGTTGAACTTCATATTTTTTCTGCAGTCATTGAAAAAATTTGGTTTTTTTCTGCCGGGCCTTTCAGTGTCTGCAATGGAAGCACTGTATGAAATCTGGGTGTCATCTGCAAAGGAAGACAAGGTGTGGCTTCTCCCCGTCTATGTCAGATATGAGGTGGGAAAAAAAGATGGAAGCAAGTACTGTGCCCTTTCAGAACAGAGCTTGTCTTGCCCCTAGACTTTACTCGTCTTCAGTTTTTCAAGAAAATACCAAAATTTTTTGTTATTCCTTTGCATTTTATTTTGTGCGCTTAACCCCCTGTTACCCTGGGTTGTGTAATTGCTGAGTATTTGATGGGGGGGCAATCTTGCTTCTTAGGACCCTTTCAAAAATTTTTATGATAAAAGGGGTGTTGCGTATCCGGTTTTTTTTGGGAAATAAGCGGGGCTGTGATATAAGGCCCAAACCCCCCCCCCCCCCTTTGCCTGTTCACTCGGCATCTGTTAGGTTGTAACCCCGGGTCCTATTTCGTTGTCCAAATGATCCTTTATGGGGTCTCTGTGAAAAAGGAAATTGCATTTCCCCCCCCCCCCTGCAAGCAGTCCTGGATAAAAGGTATTTTTTTGTTGCGGCTTGGACCCTGTTATTTTCAAAGAGAATGTCATGGATTGGTAGTATGGGTGGCACTGTGGGGGTTCCCGGCACAATATCTGTATTGTTCGGTGGGAGTGGGGCATCGATTTTGGGTTTCCCCTCCAGAAAAAGCTGGATTTGGTGTCGATTTTGCCAGTTTTTTTTCCTTCCCGGCACTAAAAACCCACCCACCCTATCTCCCCTTTTTTTTTTTTTTACCCAGGGTTTTACAAGGTTAAGGATCCTGCTTTATTGACGCTATTTAAGGTTAAGGTTCCAACTTTTTGGCAAGCTAAAAAGGGTTTCCTACTCAGCTCTTTGAAAACATTTTTTTTGAAGGACACAAGTAGGAAACGGTGAGTTGGGCCCCTTTTGGGCCCGCTTTTTTTTGATCAATGACTTTTTTTCTCGTTGACATATTATGCTGTACGAATGTGTTCCCTCTTAGTCAAAGGGATGTATGATCTAGAGGGGTGTGTTCTGGAGAAGGGGACAGCCAGAGTGAAGTTGTGCTTTTGCCGTCTTTTTGGCATAAAAGCTTGTTCACCTGTCCCCGAAATGGGTCCCAAATGTGGTATTTTGACAATATTGGCCTTTTTACATAACAGTAAGGCCACCCACATCCCTCCTATGTTGAAGGCTCTGCTGAAATGACAGATCTATCCAGGATGGGTCCAGGCGAGAGATGAGACGTCTTGCTCTGTTCTCTACTCTGTCAAGCAGTCGCAGATGAGAGGGGGGGCAGGCAAACCAAGAAATTGGAGCATACTCAAGGTGCGAGCGTACTTGTGCCTCGTACAGGATCTTGCAACCCCTACTGTCAAGCAGATGGGAGATATGGCGAAGTGCTGTAAGCTTCCTGGCTGCCTTGTTTGCGATTTACAACATGGTTCTTCATGGTTAGTTTGGAGTCCAATTTCACCCCAAGGATATCAACTTCTTCTCCAGGTGCCAACATCCTCCCATTCATCCTTACTACTGCACCAGCATTACCATCATGGTGCCTAGAGACGATCATCATTTGCGTTTTCTCAGGTGCAAATGTTACTTGCCATCTATTTTCCCAAGCTGATATACCTCTACCTCTCTCTACCTCTCTCTACCTCTACCTCTCTCTACCTCTACCTCTCTCTACCTCTCTCTACCTCTACCTCTCTCTACCTCTACCTCTCTCTACCTCTACCTCTCTCTACCTCTACCTCTCTCTACCTCTACCTCTCTCTACCTCTACCCTCCTCTACCTCTACCTCTCTCTACCTCTACCTCTCTCTACCTCTACCTCTCTCTACCTCTACCTCTCTCTACCTCTACCTCTCTCTACCTCTACCTCTCTCTACCTCTACCTCTCTCTACCTCTACCTCTCTCTACCTCTACCTCTCTCTACCTCTACCTCTCTCTACCTCTCAAGGCTGTGGCTACCTAGGTTTTGCCATGGTCTGGATGTTTTGTATCTTTTTGTCAGAGCTTGGAGAAAATGGAAGGCAATTAGTTACGATCCAGGGAAAGGGAGGATGTCTAATACCTCGGATCAAGATCCCTCACTGGCATCAAGGGACTGCCTGTGAGGATCCTCAGCAATAGATGACTTCTCCTTGATATATTTTTGTCATTAATTATAGTATGAATTGGGTGTCCTGTTGCCTGGTAGGCAACACACTCGCCTCTCACACTGAGTGTCCATGGTTCAATCCTCGGCAAGGGTGAAAACAATGGAGTTTCCTTACACCTACTGTCCCCGTTCACCTAGCAGGTAGGTACCTGGGTGTTAGCAGATTGGTGTAGGTGGCATCCTGAGGGACAAGACTAAGGACCACAATGGAAATAAGACAAGAGTCCCTCAATGCCACCCTGCCTTTCTTGGATTATCCTGGGTAGTTAACCCTCCAGGGTTAAAAATCTGAACAAAATCTTCTCTTAATTTTAACAAGTTCATGCAGGCACAGGTATACACGAGTACAATTATCATATAGTGTAAATTACCTAAAATAACCCAAAAAAGTCAGACAGTGGAGATTATTTTTGTGCAAATGGTAAAAAAAAAAATGTAATAAATGGTTGTGAAAATACTGCACTACAACATCATGGGAACTTGATACAAGGAACTCTTCAATACTTGTCCAACCTTTGGACAAAGACTTAAACTAGTGGATGGTTCCACTGTGATCCCGCCGCCTCCTGCTTCGACTCGCCTGTCTACAGTATATATGCCACTTCTCCAGCCATATGCTTTTACTTTATAAAAGAGTGGTGGACTGAAACAATCGATTCCAGGATGAGGGACTGATTACCTCAAACTCTTCCTCTCCTTACCCCTCTCTGCTTTGTATTGGACTGATGAAGCTACTGTGTGGCAAAACGCTTCCTTACTAAAGATTCCCATATGTTGCGTAAGTGTCTTTCTTTAACCCTTTGAGGGTTTCGGCCGTACTAGTATGGCTTACGACCCAGGGTTGACGTACTAGTATGCCTAAATTCTAGTGCCCTCAAATCTAGTGGGAGAAAGCTGGTAGGCCTACATATGAAAGAATGTGTCTATGTGGTCAGTGTGCGCAGTATAAAATCCTGCAGCACACAGTGCATAATGAGAAAAAAAAGCTGACCGTTTTTTTAGAATAAAACAGCGACTTTGCACTGTATTTTCGCATGGTATTTATTGTTGTATTCTAGTTTTCTTGGTCTCATTTTATAGAATGGAAGACATACTACAGAAAAGGAGATGATTTTGACTGGTTTTACAATGAAAAGTACCTTGAAATTGAGCTCAAAGTAGCAAAAATGTTCGATTTTTACCAAAGTTCAAAAGTAAACAAATCATGCTGTGTGTCCAATACACGTCAACTGGAGAGTCTAATATTCTTTCGCAAGTGCGTCAATATTATTTATACCATTTTTTACACTAATGCAGTAGTCTGCATAACAGTAAATCTTCTATTTTTTATAGAATAAAAATTCAAAGTGGACAGCAAAAGAATGTAAGAGGGGCCTTGAGACGTGACTAATGAACAAGGAAATGTCATTTTTAGTGCCAGGAATGTCTTTCTTGTTTATTCTGGACCCTATTCAGAAATTTGTGTGAAATTGGCAAAATTGCTAAATTCTGACCACTGTACTGGATAGTTGAAACTGATAAATGGGTGGTTTCTTGCACTCATTCGATAGAAAAAATGGAGTTCTAGCGAAATATCCATGTTTTTTGTTGACTAGTACAGTGGAATTGGCCGAAAATGGAGCTCAAAGTGGGCAAAATCGCCGATGCGTAAACATCATCGAGACCGCTAACTTCGCAAGAGCATAATTCCGTAAGTTTTCCATCAAATTTCAAACTTTTGGTGTCATTATGATCGGGAAAAGATTATCTTTTCATAAGAGAAAATTACTTTTTTTTTTTTTTAAATTTGGCCGACCCTGAGAACGAGTCTCGGAGAGGGCCTGTCGACCCTCAAAAGGTTAAATTTGCTAGGCACATGACAATTAACCCTTACACTGTCCAAACATAGATCTACGTTTTCACACGTAGTGCTCCGAATGTAGATCTACATTTTTTACATTGTTTCTTATGGAGAAAATAAGGTTGGAGCACTACTCGCTCAAACGTAGATCTACGTTTGGACAATTTAAGGGTTAATAATATGCATGTATGTAATAATATCTTCATTTCTACAAGTATATGTACAAGGAATACGGGCCTAGCTGACATCAATGACATACAGTGGACCCTCGGTTATCGGCCATTCCCCAGTACCAACAATACCACCAGTCCGATGACATTCTTCTTTGCAAATATACAGGGTCTAAAGCCAGCAACAAACAAAATACCTTTCATCCGTGGACTGCTTGCAGAGGCAAAGGCAATGTTCGCGGTTTTCACTGAGACCCACATAAAGGATCACTTAAGACAACGAAATATGGATCCCAGGTTACAACCTATACAGATGTGACAGAGTGAACAGGCAAAAGGGGAGGGGGGGAGGGTTGGCCTGTACATTGCAGAGTCACTTGTTTGCACAGAACTGCTTAATGCCTCAAATGATGTAGTGGAAGATTTTAGCAGTAAAGGTCGAGAACCAAAACCTAGTCATTGTGGTAGTCTACAAGCCTCCGGATGCAACATCCCAGCAATTCCCGGAACAGCTGTTAAAATTGACCACTGTCTGGAAAATCTTCCAGCTCCTGCACCCAACATCTTGCTCCTGGGGGATTTCAACTTAAGGCACCTAAAATGGAGGAATATAGCAAATAATATTGTTGCAGTAATAACACCAGGAGGCAGCTCTGATGAAAACTCACACTCACACGAGCTTTTAAATCTGCACAAAATTCAATTTAAACCAGCAAATAATAGAGCCTACTAGAATGGAGAATACACTAGACCTCATCTTCACTAACAATGATGATCTGATAAGAAATGTCACCATATCAAAAACAATATACTCAGATCACAACATAATCGAGGTTCAAACATGTATGTGCAGAGCCCCAGACCGACAAAATGAGATTAGTCATGAGGGAGCATTCACCAAATTCAACTCTGGTGGCCTGGTGGTTAACGCTCTCGCTTCACACGGCGAGGGCCTGGGTTCGATTCCCAGCCAGAGTAGAAACATTGGACGTGTTTCTTTCCACCTGTTGTCTATGTTCCCCATCAGTAAAATGGGTACCTGGGTGTTAGTCGACTGGTGTGGGACGCATCCTGGGACACTGACCTAAGGAGGCCTGGTCACAGACTGGGCCGTGGGGGCGTTGACCCCCGGAACTCTCTCCAGGTAATCCAGGTAGACCCAGTGATTTAATCCAGGTAGACCCAATAACAAAAACAAAGTGGGACCAAGTAAACCAAGTCCTAACCGATATAAGCTGGGAAGAAATACTAAGCAACACAGACCCCAACTTATGCCTAGAACAGATTAACTTGGTGGCACTCGATGTATGCACAAGACTTATTCCTCTAAGAAAAAGGAGGAGTACATGTAAAATAGAAAGAGACAGGCGCTCTCTTTACTGGCGATGGAAAAGAATAACAGAGCGGCTAAAAGAGGTCAATCTATCTGAAATGCGTAGGGAGACACTGGTCAGAGAAATAGCAAACATCCAAGATACGATACTACGTGCCGCAAAATGCCCTTCTCACACTATACCACTCACTTATTTATCCATACCTCACCTATGCTATTTGTGCTTGGGGATCAACTGCAGCAACACACCTAAAGCCAATAATAACCCAACAAAAAGCTGCAGTAAGAATAATCACTAAATCCCATCCCTGGCAGCACACCCCCCCACTCTTCAAAGATCTAAACTTACTCCCAGTTCAGTACATCCACACTTACTACTGTGCAATCTATATCTACAGGGCCTTAAACTCTAATATCAAACCCTTTACCTAAAAACGCTTTCTTGATAGTTGTGACAGAACCCACAGGCATAACACCAGAAACAAACATCTCTATGACATTCCCCGCGTCCGACTATTTACAAAAATTCAATGTATGTCAAAGGCCCTAAAATCTGGAATACCCTACCTGAGAACTCTAGAACTGCAGACACATTCATCACCTTCAAAACTACCATTAGAAAACATCTTATCTCCCTGATACACCCCGTCAACTAACTACACGAATACCACCTGGTGGTTCACACTTACACTCGCTCACTCATTTGACCATAAACAGAAATATTAATCTCAGTCTTAAAATAATGAATCCTGTGATACTCCAATACTGAAACTATATACTGTGCCAAAACAAAAGCATTCACATTGCTAAACTCACAAACTAGTATTTAGTCACTTAGCCATAATACCAACTTACCTCATAATTTGTAATATTTTACGATTAAGAATAAAACTAAGTATGCCCGAAATGCCTAGCCATGCTAAGCGTTCTAGTGGTACACTCTGTAATCACAATTTTACTACATGTAAACCAAACAATAACCAAATTTCTGTAAACTCAGCATTGTAATCCTTATAGAGAATAAACTTTGAATTTGAATTTGAAAAGGAATCTTATAGGAGTCAGGAATCGCGGGAAGAACTAAAAGCCATAAATGAAATTGAAAGAAACCCAATGTATTTCTTCTCCTATGCCAAATCAAAGTCGAGAACAACGTCCAGTATTGGGCCCTTACTTAAACAAGATGGGTCCTACACAGATGACAGCAAGGAAATGAGTGAGCTACTCAAGTCCCAATATGACTCAGTTTTTAGCAAGCCACTAACCAGACAGAGTCGAAGATCAAAATGAATTTTTCATGAGAGAGCCACAGAATTTGGTTAACACAAGCCTATCTGATGTTATCCTGACGCCAAATGACTTCGAACAGGCGATAAATGACATGCCCATGCACTCTGCCCCAGGGCCAGACTCATGGAACTCAGTGTTCATCAAGAACTGCAAGAAGCCCCTATCACGAGCCTTTACCATCCTATGGAGAGGGAGCATGGACACGGGGGTCGTCCCACAGTTACTAAAAACAACAGACATAGCCCCGCTCCACAAAGGGGGCAGTAAAGCAACAGCAAAGAACTACAGACCGATAGCACTAACATCCCATATCATAAAAATCTTTGAAAGAGTCCTAAGAAGCAAGATCACCACCCATCTAGAAACCCATCGTTACACAACCCAGGGCAACATGGGTTTAGAACAGGTCGCTCCTGTCTGTCTCAACTATTGGATCACTACGACAAGGTCCTAGATGCACTAGAAGACAAAAAGAATGCAGATGTAATATATACAGACTTTGCAAAAGCCTTCGACAAGTGTGACCATGGCGTAATAGCGCACAAAATGCGTGCTAAAGGAATAACAGGAAAAGTCGGTCGATGGATCTATAATTTCCTCACTAACAGAACACAGAGTAGTAGTCAACAGAGTAAAGTCCAAGGCAGCTACGGTGAAAAGCTCTGTTCCACAAGGCACAGTAATCGCTCCCATCTTGTTCCTCATCCTCATATCTGACAGACAAGGATGTCAGCCACAGCACCGTGTCTTCCTTTGCAGATGACACCCGAATCTGCATGACAGTGTCTTCCATTGCAGACACTGCAAGGCTCCAGGCGGACATCAACCAAATCTTCACAGTGGGTTGCAGAAAACAATATGAAGTTCAACGATGAGAAATTTCAATTACTCAGATATGGTAAACACGAGGAAATTAAATCTTCATCAGAGTACAAAACAAATTCTGGCCACAAAATAGAGCGAAACACCAACGTCAAAGACCTGGGAGTGATCATGTCGGAGGATCTCACCTTCAAGGACCATAACATTGTATCAATCGCATCTGCTAGAAAAATGACAGGATGGATAATGAGAACCTTCAAAACGAGGGATGCCAAGCCCACGATGACACTCTTCAGGTCACTTGTTCTATCTAGGCTGGAATATTGCTGCACACTAACAGCACCTTTCAAGGCAGGTGAAATTGCTGACCTAGAAAATGTACAGAGAACCTTTACGGCGCGCATAACGGAGATAAAACACCTCAATTACTGGGAGCGCTTGAGGTTCCTGAACCTGTATTCCCTGGAACGCAGGCGGGAGAGATACATGATTATATACACCTGGAAAATCCTAGAGGGACTAGTACCGAACTTGCACACGAAAATCACTCACTACGAAAGCAAAAGACTTGGCAGACGATGCAACATCCCCCCAATGAAAAGCAGGGGTGTCACTAGCACGTTAAGAGACCATACAATAAGTGTCAGGGGCCCGAGACTGTTCAACTGCCTCCCAGCATACATAAGGGGGATTACCAGCAGACCCCTGGCAGTCTTCAAGCTGGCACTGGACAAGCACCTAAAGTCGGTTCCTGATCAGCCGGGCTGTGGCTCGTACATTGGTTTGCGTGCAGCCAGCAGTAACAGCCTGGTTGATCAGGCTCTGATCCACCAGGAGGCCTGGTCACAGACCGGGCCGCGGGGGCGTTGACCCCCGGAACTCTCTCCAGGTAAACTTCAGGTAAACATTGGCCAACTCGGTGATGGGCCGGTTTTTCGGCTCCCGGTGATCGGCCGTTTCTGAAGCATCCATCTGCCAGCTGGGGCCGTTTGCACCTCAGCCTGTGTCTTTCAGTGCGTGAGGAAGCTTCTGCTCATACATCCAAACATTTCGCTTGTTTTCCATTGATTTTTGTGGGGTTTTTTGCAGTGCAACTGCGAAATAAGTAACCATGGTTCCAAAGAAAGTACCTAGTAAAGTTCCTGTGGTAGAGAAAGTGAGAAACACCATGGAATTTATGAGTGAAGTGTAGCAGACATGCAGGAAGTGTAGTAGGTATGCAGGGAGTGTAATAGGCATGCAGGGAGTGTAATAGGTATGCAGGGAGTGTAGCAGGCAAGCAGGAAGTGTAGCAGGCATGCAGGAAGTGTAGCAGGCATGCAGGAAGTGTAGCAGGCATGCAGGAAGTGTAGCAGGCATGCATGAAGTGTAGCAGGCATGCAGGAAGTGTAGCAGGCATGCAGGAAGTGTAGCAGAAATGCAGAGAGTGTAGCAGGCATTTATGAAGTGTAAGTCATGCGAGGAGTAACAGGCATGCAGGGAGTGTAGCAGACATGCAGGAAGTGTAATAGGCATGCGGGGAATATAGCAGGCATGCGGGGAGTGTAGCAGGCATGCAGAAAGTGTAGCAGGCATGCAGGGAGTGTAGCAGGCATGCAGGGAGTGTAGCAGGCATGCAGGGAGTGTAGCAGACATGCATGAAGTGTAGCAGACATGCATGAAGTGTAGCAGACATGCATGAAGTGTAGCAGACATGCATGAAGTGTAGCAGACATGCATGAAGTGTAGCAGACATGCATGAAGTGTAGCAGACATGCATGAAGTGTAGCAGACATGCATGAAGTGTAGCAGACATGCATGAAGTGTAGCAGACATGCATGAAGTGTAGCAGACATGCATGAAGTGTAGCAGACATGCATGAAGTGTAGCAGACATGCATGAAGTGTAGCAGACATGCATGAAGTGTAGCAGACATGCATGAAGTGTAGCAGACATGCATGAAGTGTAGCAGACATGCATGAAGTGTAGCAGACATGCATGAAGTGCAGCAGACATGCATGAAGTGCAGCAGACATGCATGAAGTGCAGCAGACATGCATGAAGTGTAGCAGACATGCATGAAGTGCAGCAGACATGCATGAAGTGCAGCAGACATGCATGAAGTGCAGCAGACATGCATGAAGTGCAGCAGACATGCATGGAGTGTAGCAGGCATTCCAGAAGCCAGCATTAGTCTTCAATAAAGGTATCTAATACCGATTTAATTGTTAAAAAAAATTTTCTTGTGAATATGTTTGTCTGGAATGGATTAATTGTATTTACATTCATTCTTATGGGAAATATTATTTTGGTTTTCGGCCATTTCGGCTTTAGGCCGAGCTTCTGGAACAGATTACGGCCGATAACTGAGGGTCCACTGTACAGTGGACCCCCGCATACCGTTGGCATCACATAACGTTAAATCCGCATACCGATACATTTTATCGCTAAGATTTTGCCTCGCATACCACTAAAAAACCCGCTCAACACTATTCGCCTCACATGTTCCGCCGGTGGCATTGTTTACAAGCCAGCCTCCGCGGTAACATCCAAGCATACAATCGCAACATTTCATATTATTACAGTGTTTTTGGTGATTTTATCTGCAAAATAAGTGACCATAGGCCCCAAGAAAGCTTCTAGTGCCAACCCTGTGGTAAAAAGGGTGAGAAATATTACCGAAATACTGTGGTACAATGGTCAACTGCTGATGCTGCTGCTGCTGCTGTAGCACCATCAGCTGCTGCTGCACTGTCAGCTGCTGCTGCTGCACTGTCAGCTGCTGCTGCTGCTGCTGCTGCTGCTGTAGCACTGTCAGCTGCTGCTGCTGCTGTAGCACTGTCAGCTGCTGCTGCTGCTGCTGTAGCACTGTCAGCTGCTGCTGCTGCTGCTGTAGCACTGTCAGCTGCTGCTGTAGCACTGTCAGCTGCTGCTGTAGTACCATCAGCTGCTGCTGCTGTAGTACCATCAGCTGCTGCTGCTGTAGTACTGTCTGCTGCTGCTGCTGCTGCTGCTGCTGCTGTAGTACCGTCTGCTGCTGCTGCTGTAGTACCGTCTGCTGCTGCTGCTGTAGTACCGTCTGCTGCTGCTGCTGTAGTACCGTCTGCTGCTGCTGCTGTAGTACCGTCTGCTGCTGCTGTACCACCGTCTGCTGCTGCTGTACCACCGTCAGCTGCTGCTGTACCACAGTCAGCTGCTGCTGTACCACAGTCAGCTGCTGCTGTACCACAGTCAGCTGCTGCTGTACCACCGTCAGCTGCTGCTGTACCACCGTCAGCTGCTGCTGTACCACCGTCAGCTGCTGCTGTACCACCGTCAGCTGCTGCTGTACCACCGTCAGCTGCTGCTGTACCACCGTCAGCTGCTGCTGTACCACCGTCAGCTGCTGCTGTACCACCGTCAGCTGCTGCTGTACCACCGTCAGCTGCTGCTGTACCACCGTCAGCTGCTGCTGTACCACCGTCAGCTGCTGCTGTACCACCGTCAGCTGCTGCTGCTGCTGCTGTACCACTGTCAGCTGCTGCTGCTGCTGTA
>NC_069488.1:14825083-14939437 GCF_026875155.1 Cherax quadricarinatus | reverse complement strand
ATGAAAGCCACTAGCATGCAGTTGCATTTCAGACAATGCAGTGCACATACCATTTCTATTCTGGCACTCACTGCATCCTTTGACTGTGTGTTTGCCCAGTATAGAAATCCTTTCAAATTAGGAAACGGATCCTCCACATAGGTGCCACCAGCACTAGCAAAATAACTTTCCTCCTCTGCATTATCACTTGCCTCAGGCTGCACTGCTGCCATTCTTTTCCTTTTAGCCACACCTGTAAGAAATAAAAATTTTGCGCTAAGTCTATGACTAGATCACCTGAATTGAATGCTAGGCACTAACTGGACATGGCACACATTTTACACCTAAATCTTCCTCTCATAAAAGTTATATATGTTAATATCTCCCAAAATAAACTTTGCAGAAAACTAATTTTTGCTTGAGTTTGGATACCTTGCTTGAATGATAAAAATTATGTAACTAAGTTCCATCAAGCAACTAAACTGAATATCAACCATGAATTCTAGGTTATGTTAGGCATATTAGGTTACTATTCATTTTTTTTTTTTGCATTGGCATAAAAATATCTCCATGAAAAAACCTATGTAAACATCGGCAATTTTTAAAAAAACTATTAGAGCCAAAAAATATGCTGAGGAAGAAACATACTATAATTGCCCAAAAACATACAATATATAATAAGATTGTTAGGATTTTTTAGCCAGAGGGTTGCCACTGGATAACTGAGGACTTATTTCCCATAGGCTCATTCGTAGAGCAGTCAGCTCACACACTGAGGTCTGGGGGTTGATTCCCCAGTACGGGTGGGAAAACATTAAAATGTGTTTCCATTAGGACACCTGCGGTCCCTGTTCACCCTCGGTAAATGGTTACTGGGCGTCTAGTCAACTGGTGTGGGTCACACCCTGGGGACAAAACTGGACCTAATCTGCCAGAAAAGAAATGTATGTCACTGATGTCAGCTAGGCTTGTATACCTTGTCATGTACTTGAAGGAAATAATGATATTATTGGGGGTCTTTCAATCTGGCCTCCCACGATTACAAAACCCAACATAGCTGACTAACACCAGGTATCTATTTAAGCGTCAGTGAACACGAAACAGCAGGTGTAGGGAAACACGCCAACATTTCCCACCCTTGCTGGGGATTGAACCACCGTGTGAGGCAAAGCATGATTGGTAATGTTTGCAAGCCATTTCAGTCATTAAAATATGAATTAAAATGCTTGAATTGGTTTTGCAGTTAAGATAGTATTTGTGTTGTATGTAATAAATATAACCACAAAACCTAACAAACCCAACCACTCTAAAATAATCTACATCTGAAGTAACTTAACGTTATTCTACCATCAATCCTGTTTGTTGTTTACATTTATACTGGTACATAACAGGACCTCAATACTAAAAGTAAGGTCACTGTCAGAACTTTTTCTGGGTTATCTAGGTAATTTAATACATATGTTACAATGTATGATAATTGTGTAACTATTTATTTGTACCTGTACCTAAATAAACTTATTATTAGCCGGATGTGGGCTGTGCAGCAAAAATACTGTACATTACTATTTCTTCCTCTCTTCCAAAACAACAATCTGCACAGAAATACCTTATTCCATTATGTACATGAATTGTTATATATTGTAAGGTGTAAACTAATGTCTGGGTTCCAATTAGTAGTACATAGTTGGTAACTACAGCCATATTTTTTTTAAGGAATTGTCACTTTCAAATAACTACTCTTTTATATTCATGGGAATAGTGCTAAACACATACTGGAAGGTGTACCGGTGAGAGGAGTTCCGGGGGTCGACGCCCCCGCAGCCCAGTCCGTGACCAAGGCTCATGGGGGATTCAGGGCTTGATCAACCAGGCTGTTCTGCCTGGCTGCATCGCAATCAAATGTACCAATCACAGCCGGCTGTCAGGTTTCCAACTTTAGGTTGCTGTCCAGCGCCTGCTTGAGACAGCCAGGGGTCTATTGGTAATCCCCCTTATGAATGCTGGGAGTCAGTTGAACAGTCTTGGGCCCCCGATACTCATTGTGTTCTCTTAACGTGCTAGTAACACCCTGCTTTTCACTGGGAGGGATACTGGCATCGTCTGCTCGAGTCTTTTGCCTTCATAGGAGTGATTTTTGTGTGCAAGTTTGGTATAGTCCTCTAGGATTTTCCAGGTGTATATAATCATGCATCTCTCCCGCCTGCAATTTCAGAGGAAGTACAGGTTTAGAACATCAATCACTCCCAGTAAATTGAGGTGTTTTATCTCGGTTATGCGTGCCGTGAAAGTCTCTGTACATTTTCTAGGTCGCAATTTCACCTGCACTTTAAATGTTGCTGTTAGTGTGCAGCAATATTCAGTTAGAGAGAACAAGGCAACCTGTGAAGGTATCATTATGGGCTTGGCATCCTAGTTTTGAAGGTTCCTCATTATCCATCCGTCATTTTTCTAAGCAGATGCGATGTGGATACAATGTACTGTCCTTGAAGGTGAGATCCTCCGACATGATCACTTTCCCAGGTCTTGGACATTAGTTTTTCACTCTATTGTCTGTGGTTGGAATTTGTTTTACACTCCTTATGAAGTTTTGACCCTTTGACTGTTGCAACCCCCAATCTGAGGTGTCTCTGGTGCGCAAATTTAAAAAAAAAAAAAAAAGAAAAAAAAAAAAAAAAAAAAAAAAAAAAATTCTTATGAAATGATAGAGAATCTTTTCCCGATTGTAATGACACCAAAAAAAAAAAAACGAAATTTGATGGAAAACTGACGGAATTATGCTCTCGCCGAAGTTAGCGACCTCGGCACTGTTACAAATCGGCAATTTCGCCCACTTTGAGCCCTATTTTCGGCTAATTCCATTGTTCCAGTCGCCCAAACTCAGCTATTTCTTTAGAACTGCCCATTTACCGATTTCAACTACCTAATACACTGTAATGTGGTCAGAAATTTGCAATTTGGCCAATTTCACGAAAACTAAAAATATGACACTTTCCAAAAATAAGGTCCAGAATGAAACAATGCAGACCTTCCTGGCTCTAAAAAATAACATTTTCTTTGCTTATCAGTATGTCTCCAGGCACCTTGGACATTACTCTTGCTTTCTATTTTGAATTTTTATTCAAACAAAAAAATAGAAGAGTTACTATTATGCAGACTACTGCAATACTGTAATAATTGTATAAATAACATCATCCCATTCATGACTGCATCTTAGAATGCTAGTTGGAATTATTGGACCAAATGGCATCATTTGTTTATTTTGAACTGGCAAAAATCAAACATTTCCCCCTTACTTTGAGCTCCATTTCTAGGTTCTTTTTATAGTAAAATCAATCAAAATCACCTCTTTTTCCTATAATATGTTTTCCATTCTATCAAATGAGACCAAGAAAACGAGAATACAACCATAAATACTATACGAAAATAGACCACAAAGTCGGCATTTTAATTAAAAAAAAACGGTCGTAGTTTTTTTTTCTCATTATGCACTACGTGCTCCAGGATTTTTTTTATATGGTGCACACTGACCACACAGACCCATTCTCTCACATGTGGGCCTACCAGCTTTCTCCTGCTTGATTTGAAGCCGCTAGAATTTATGAGTATATATTCGTCAAACACGGTACCTCGTAAGATGTATATATACGGCCGCGACAGTCAAAGGGTTATTTCCTCACGTTTACCATATTAGAGTAATTGAAATTTCTTATCGTTGAACTTCATATTGTTTTCTGCAGCTCATTGAAAGATTTGGTTGATGTCTGCCTGGAGCCTTGCAGTGTCTGCAATGGAAGACACTGTCATGCAAATCTGGGTGTCATCTGCAAAGGAAGACACAGTGCTGTGGCTTACATCCCTGTCTATGTCAGATATGAGGATGAGGAACAAGATGGAAGCAAGTACTGTGCCTTGCGGAACAGAGCTTGTCACTGTAGCCACCTCAGACTTTACTCTGTCTTCAGTTTGTCAAGAAATTATACCAACTTTTCCTGTTATTCTTTAGCATTCATTTTGTGCGCTAAACCCATGCTACCCTGGGTTGTGTAATTGATGAGTATCTAGATGGGTGGCAATCTTGCTTCTTAGGACCCTTTCAAAGATTTTTATGATAAGGGATGTTAGCGCTATCAGCGGTTCTGTGCAAATAAGCGACTGTGATATACAGGTCAACCCCCCACCCCGTTTGCCTGTTCACTCTGTCGCATCTGTATAGGTTGTAACCTGGGATCCATATTTCGGTTATCCCAAAAAAAAGTGATCCTTTATGTGGGGTCTCTGTGGGAAAACTGCGACATTGCATTTGCCTCTGCAAGCAGTCCATGGATGAAAGGTATTTTGTTGTTCGTTGCTGGCTTGAGACCCTGTATATTTGCAAAGAAGAATGTCATTGGATTGGTAGTATGGGTGGCACTGGTGGGGGGTTCCTGGCACTAATATCTGTATCTGTTGGTGTGGAGTGGAGGCCATCGATTGTGATTCCACTCCAGAAATGACTGGATTTGGTGTACGATTTCTGCCAGTTTTTTTTCCTTCCTGGCACTAAAAAACCTACCTACCTACCTGTACCTCTCTCTCTACCTCTCCCTCTCTACCCCTCTCTCTCTACCTCTCCCTCTCTCTACCTCTCCCTCTCTCTCTACCTCCCCCTCTCTCTCTACCTCGCCCTCTCTACCTCTCCTTCTCTACCTCTCCCTTCTACCCCTCGCTCTTTACCTCTCCCTCTACTCTCTCTCTTACCTCTCTCTCTTACCTCTCTCTCTCTTTACCTCTCTCTCTTTACCTCTCTCTCTTTACCTCTCTCTCTTTTACCTCTCTCTCTCTCTTTTACCTCTCTCTCTCTCTTTACATCTCTCTCTCTCTCTCTCTTTACCTCTCTCTCTTCTTTACCTCTTTTCTCTCTCTTCTCTACCTCTTTTCTCTCTCTCTCTTTACCTCTTTCTCCTCTCTCTCTTTACCTCTTTTCTCTCTCTCTCTTTTACCTCTTTCTCTCTCTCTCTTTACCTCACTTTCTCTCTCTCTCTTTACCTCTTTCTCTCTTTTTTTTTTTTTTTTTTTTTTTTTTTTTTACACCAGGTTTTTACAGGTTAAGGATCCCTAGCTTTTTTGACAGCTATTTACAGGTTAAGGATAACCTAAACTTTATTGGCAAGCTAAGAGCTTTTACCTACATCAGCTCATTTGAAAAGCTTTTATTGTTATTGAGACTACAAGTAGGAAATAGGATGAAGTTGGGAGCCATCTGTGGGCCTGCATTTCATTTGATCAATGACTATCTCGTTGACATCATTATGCTGTACGAATGTGTTTCATACTCTGTCATCTGGGTAGTATGATCTCGATGGAGTGATGTTCTGGAGAAGGGTACAGCAGAGTGAAGTTGCTGCTTTCTGCCCTTCTTGATGGCACAAAAGCTTGTTTCACGTGTCCTCGAAAGTGGATCAAGTGTGGTATTTGACAATATTGGCCTTGTCCCCCCCCCCCCCCCCCCCCCTCTCCCCCTTCTAATAACACCTGTAAGGCCACCCACATCCCTCCTATGTTGAAGGCTCTGCTGAAAGACAGATCTATCCAGGATGGTCCCCAGGCGAGAGATGAGACTTCTTGCTCTGTTCTCTACTCTGTCAGCAGTAGCAGAAGACAGAGGGGGGGCAGGCCAAACCAAGAAAGGAAAGTGGAAGCATACTCAAGGTGCGAAGCGTACTTGTGCCTCGTACAGGTTCTTTGCAACCCCTACTGTTCATGCAGATGGGAGAAACGGTGAAGTGCTGTAAGCTTCCTGGCTGCCTTGTTTGACAGATTTACAACATGTTCTTCATGGTTAGTTTGGAGTCAAATTTCACCCCAAGGATTCAACTTCTTTTCCAGGTGCCAACATCTCCCATTCATCCTTACTACTGCACCGCATTTATCATGGGTGCTAGATGGATGATCTTCATTTGCGTTTCTCAGGTGCAAATGTTACTTGCCATATATTTCCCAGCTGATATACCCTCCTCTACCTCTACCTCTCTCTCATGCCTCTACCTCTCTCTCTGCCTCTACCTCTCTCTCTGCAATCGCTACCCCTCTTCTCTGCCCTCGATACCCATCTCTCTGCCTAGCTACCCATCTCTCTGCCTCGCATACCCCCCTCTCTGCCTCGCTACCATACTCTCTGCACTCGCTAACCTCTCTCTCCTCGCTACCATATCTCTGCCTCGCTACCCTCTATCGGCAGCGCTACCCCTCTCTCTGCCGGCTAACCCTCTTTCTGCCTCGTACCCCTATCGCATGCCTCACGAGTCCCCGATCGATGCCTCGAGTCCACCCTAGAGATGACGAGCGTACAAGCGAGAGGAAGCGAGTACAAGCAGAGCAGGCCGCGCTACCTCCGCTCGAGGCCAGAGACAGTACAAGAGAGAGGAGAGAGTACAGAGAGAGGGCCGAGATAAAAGAGAGAGTCAGAGGTAAACGAAGGAGCACGAGTCACAGCGGCAGAGAGTAAAGGAGGAAGAGAGTAAAAGAGGAAGCGAGAGAGGTAAGAGTAAACGAGAGAGTAAGAGTAGTGCGAGAGTAAGAGCTAAGAGAGAGAGTAAGAGTAAGAGTAGAGAAAAGAGAGAGAAGAGAGAGTAAGAGAGAGAGAGAGAGTAAGAGAGAAGAGTTAAGCGTAAGAGAGAGAGTAATAGTAAGAGAGAGAGTCAAGAGTAAGAGAGAGCGTACGAGAGAGAGTAAGAGAGAGAGTACGAGAGAGAGGTAAGAGAGAGGTAAGAGAGAGAGTAAGAAGAGCTATTAAGAGAGAGAGTACAGAGAGAGAGTAAGAGAGAGAGTAAGAGAGCAGAGTAGAGAGAGGTAAGAGAAGAGGAGTAAGCAGAGAGAGTAAGAGAGAGAGTAAGAGTAAGAGTAAGCGTTAAGAGTCAGCGTAGAGTAAGAGTAAGAGTAAGAGTAAGAGTAAGAGTAAGAGAGAGAGAGAGTAAGAGAGAGAAGGAGCGTAAGAGAGAGAGAGAGTAAGAGAGGAGAGAGAGTAAGAGAGAGAGAGAGTCAAGAGAAGAGAGAGAGTAAGAGAGAGGAGAGAAGTACGAGAGAGAGCGAGTAAGAGATGACCCTAGAGTAAGAGAGAGAGAGAGTAAGAGAGCGAGAGAGTAAGAGAGAGAGCAGAGTAAGAGAGAGAGTAAGAGAGAGAGAGAAGAGAAGAGCGTAAGAGAGAGAGAGAGGTAACGAGAGAGAGAAGTAAAGAGAGAGAGAGAGCTAAGCAGAGAGAGAGAGTAAGAGAGGAGAGAGTAAGAGAGAGAGAGAGTCAAGAGAGAGAGAGCGTAAGAGAGAGAGAGAGTCAGCGAGAGAGAGCGTCACGCGCGAGCGCGCGAAAGAGAGAGCGAGATTAAGAGAGAGAGCGAGTAAGAGCGAGAGCGCGTCCGCATAGCTCGCGATATAGCGCGCGCGAGAGTCAGATCTTCCTCATCGGCGCTACAGAGCGCGAGCGCTCTACCTCTCTCTTCTCTCTACATCTCTACCTCTCTCTATCTCTTACCTCTCTCTCTCTAACTCATATCTCTCTCTACCTCTCTCTCTCCTCTCTACCGCTCTCTCTCTCTTCCTCCTCTCTCTCTCTTCTATCTAACTCTCTCTCTCTCTCTCTCTCTCGCTCTCTACCTCCTCTCTCTCTCTCTCTCTACTCTCTCTCTCTCTCTTATACCTTCTCTCTCTCTCTCTCTCTCTACCCCTCTCTCGTTCTCATCTCTACCTTCTTCTCTATCCTCTCATCTCTCTCTCTCTACCTCTCTCTCTCTCTACCTCTCTATCTCTACCTCTCTCTCTCTACCTCTCTCTCTCTCCCTCTCTCTCTCTCTCTCTACCTCTCTCTCTCGACCTCTCTCTCTCTCTCTTACCTCTCTCTCTCTACCTCTCTACCTCTCTCTCTCTACCTCTCTCATCCCGCTACCTCTCTCTCTCTACCTCTCTCTCTCTACCTCTCTCTCTTACTCTTTCTCTCTCTCTCCTCTCTTCCCTCTCTCTCTCTCTACCTCTCTCTCTCTCTACCTCTCTCTCTCTCTCTCTCTCTCTCTCTCTCTCTTACCTCTCTCTCTCTCTCTCTTACCGCTATCTCTCTCTCTCTCCTCTCTCTCTCTCTCTACCTCTCTCTCTCTCTACCTCTCTCTCTCTCTACCTCTCTCTACCTCTCTCTTTTCCCCCTTCTCTACTCTCTCTCTCTCTCTCTACCTCTCTCTCTCTCTCTCTACCTCTCTATCTCTCTACCTCTCTCTCTCTCTCTCTACCTCTCTCTCTCTCTACCTCTCTCTCTCTCTCTACCTCGCTCTTCGAGGCTGTGGTGGGCTACCCAGGTTTTGTCATGGTCTGGATGTTTTGTATCTTTTTGATCAGAGCTTGTGAGGAAAATGGAAGGCAATTAGTTTGATCAGGGTGAAAGGGAGGATGTCTAATACCTCGGATCAAGATCCCTCACTGGCATCAAGGACTGCCTGTGAGGATCCTCGCAATAGATGACGTCTCCTTGAATATTTTTGTCATTAATTATAGTATGAATTGGGTGTCTGGTTGCCTGGTATGCAACACCACTCGGCCTCTCACACTGAGTGTCCATGGTTCAATCTCGGCAAGGGTGAAAACAATGGAGTTTCCTTACACCTCTGTCCGCGTTCACCTAGCAGGTAGGTACTGGGTGTTAGCTGATTGGTGTAGGGGCATCCTGGGGGACAAGAATAAGGACCTACAATGGAAAATAAGACAGAGTCCCTTCAATGCACCCTGCCTTTCTTGGTTATCCTGAGTAGCTAACCCTCCAGGATTAAAAAATCTGAACAAAATCTTCTCTTAATTTTAACAAGTTCATGCAGGCACAGGTACACACGAGTACAATTATCATATAGTGTAAATTACCTAAAATAACCCAAAAAAGTCAGACAGTGGAGATTATTTTTGTGCAAATGGTAAAAAAAAAAATGTAATAAATGGTTGTGAAAATACTGCACTACAACATCATGGGAACTTGATACAAGGAACTCTTCAATACTTCTCCAACCTTTGGACAAAGACTTACACTAGTGGATGGTTCCACTGTGATCCCGCCGCCTCCTGCTTCGACTCGCCTGTCTACAGTATATATGCCACTTCTCCAGCCATATGCTGTACTTTATAAAAGAGTGGTGGACTGAACACATCGATTCCAGGATGAGGGACTGATTACCTCAAAACTCTTCCTCTCCTTACCCCTCTCTGCTTTGTATTGGACTGATGAAGCTACTGTGTGGCAAAACGCTTCCTTACTAAAGATTCCCATATGTTGCGTAAGTGTCTTTCTTTAACCCTTTGAGGGTTTCGGCCGTACTAGTATGGCTTACGACCCAGGGTTGACGTACTAGTACGCCTAAATTCTAGTGCCCTCAAATCTAGTGGGAGAAAGCTGGTAGGCCTACATATGAAAGAATGTGTATGTGGTCAGTGTGTGCAGTATAAAATCCTGCAGCACACAGTGCATAATGAGAAAAAAAAGCTGACCGTTTTTTTGGAATAAAACAGCGACTTTGCACTGTATTTTCGCATGGTATTTATTGTTGCATTCTAGTTTTCTTGGTCACATTTTATAGAATGGAAGACATACTACAGAAAAGGAGATGATTTTGACTGGTTTTACAATGAAAAGTACCTTGAAATTGAGCTCAAAGTAGCAAAAATGTTCGATTTTTACCAAAGTTCAAAAGTAAACAAATCATGCTGTGTGTCCAATACACGTCAACTGGAGAGTCTAATATTCTTTCGCAAGTGCGTCAATATTATTTATACCATTTTTTACACTAATGCAGTAGTCTGCATAACAGTAAATCTTCTATTTTTTATAGAATAAAAATTCAAAGTGGACAGCAAAAGAATGTAAGAGTGGCCTTGAGACGTGACTAATGAACAAAGGAAATGTCATTTTAGTGCCAGGAATGTCTTTCTTGTTTATTCTGGACCCTATTCAGAAATTTGTGTGAAATTGGCAAAATTGCTAAATTCTGACCACTGTACTGGATAGTTGAAACTGATAAATGGGTGGTTTCTTGCACTCATTCGATAGAAAAAATGGAGTTCTAGCGAAATATCCATGTTTTTTGTTGACTAGTACAGTGGAATTGGCCGAAAATGGGGCTCAAAGTGGGCAAAATCGCCGATGCGTAATCATCATCGAGACCGCTAACTTCGCAAGAGCATAATTCCGTAAGTTTTCCATCAAATATCAAACTTTTGGTGTCATTATGATCGGGAAAAGATTATCTTTTCATAAGAGAAAATTACTTTTTTTTTTTTTTTTAAATTTGGCTGACCCTGAGAACGAGTCTCGGAGAGGGCCTGTCGACCCTCAAAGGGTTAAATTTGCTAGGCACATGACAATTAACCCTTACACTGTCCAAACATAGATCTACGTTTTCACACGTAGTGCTCCGAACGTAGATCTACATTTTTTACATTGTTTCTTATGGAGAAAATAAGGTTGGAGCACTACTCGCGCAAACGTAGATCTACGTTTGGACAATTTAAGGGTTAATAATATGCATGTATGTAATAATATCTTCATTTCTACAATTATATGTACAAGGAATACGGGCCTAGCTGACATCAATGACATACAGTGGACCCTCGGTTATCGGCCATTCCCCAGTACCAACAATACCACCAGTCCGATGACATTCTTCTTTGCAAATATACAGGGTCTAAAGCCAGCAACAAACAAAATACCTTTCATCCGTGGAATGCTTGCAGAGGCAAAGGCAATGTTCGCGGTTTTCACTGAGACCCACATAAAGGATCACTTAGACAACGAAATATGGATCCCAGGTTACAACCTATACAGATGTGACAGAGTGAACAGGCAAAGGGGGGGGGGGGGGTTGGCCTGTACATTGCAGAGTCACTTGTTTGCACAGAACTGCTTAATGCCTCAAATGACGTAGTGGAAGTTTTAGCAGTAAAGGTCGAGAACCAAAACCTAGTCATTGTGGTAGTCTACAAGCCTCCGGATGCAACATCCCAGCAATTCCAGGAACAGCTGTTAAAAATTGACCACTGTCTGGAAAATCTTCCAGCTCCTGCACCCAACATCTTGCTCCTGGGGGATTTCAACTTAAGGCACCTAAAATGGAGGAATATAGCAAATAATATTGTGTTGCAGTAATAAACACCAGGAGGCAGCTCTGATGAAAACTCACACTCACACAGCTTTTAAATCTCTGAACAAAATTCAATTTAAACCAGCAAATAATAGAGCCTACTAGAATGGAGAATACACTAGACCTCATCTTCACTAACAATGATGATCTGATAAGAAATGTCACCATATCAAAAACAATATACTCAGATCACAACATAATTGAGGTTCAAACATGTATGCGCAGAGCCCCAGACCGACAAAATGAGATTAGTCACGAGGGAGCATTCACCAAATTCAACTCTGGTGGCCGGGGTGGTTAACGCTTCTCGCTTCACACGGCGAGGGCCTGGGTTCGATTCCCAGCCAGAGTAGAAACATTGGACGTGTTTCTTTCCACCTGTTGTCCATGTTCCCCATCAGTAAAATGGGTACCTGGGTGTTAGTCGACTGGTGTGGGTCGCATCCTGGGACACTGACCTAAGGAGGCCTGGTCACAGACCGGGCCGCGGGGGCATTGACCCCCGGAACTCTCTCCAGGTAATCCAGGTAGACCCAGTGACTTAATCCAGGTAGACCCAATAACAAAAACAAAGTGGGACCAAGTAAACCAAGTCCTAACCGATATAAGCTGGGAAGATATACTAAGCAACACAGACCCCAACTTATGCCTAGAACAGATTAACTTGGTGGCACTTGATGTATGCACAAGACTTATTCCTCTAAGAAAAAGGAGGAGTAGATGTAAAATAGAAAGAGACAGGCGCTCTCTTTACAGGCGACGGAAAAGAATAACAGAGCGGCTAAAAGAGGTCAATCTATCTGAAATGCGTAGGGAGACACTGGTCAGAGAAATAGCAAACATCGAACTCAAGCTAAAGGAATCTTATAGGAGTCAGGAATCGCGGGAAGAACTAAAAGCCATAAATGAAATCGAAAGAAACCCAAAGTATTTCTTCTCCTATGCCAAATCAAAGTCGAGAACAACGTCCAGTATTGGGCCCTTACTTAAACAAGAGTGGTCCTACACAGATGACAGCAAGGAAATGAGTGAGCTACTCAAGTCCCAATATGACTCAGTTTTTAGCAAGCCACTAACTAGACAGAGTCGAAGATCAAAATTAATTTTTTATGAGAGAGCCACAGAACTTGGTTAACACAAGCCTATCTGATGTTATCCTGACGCCAAATGACTTCGAACAGGCGATAAATGACATGCCCATGCACTCTGCCCCAGGGCCAGACTCATGGAACTCAGTGTTCATCAAGAACTGCAAGAAGCCCCTATCACGAGCCTTTACCATCCTATGGAGAGGGAGCATGGACACGGGGGTCGTCCCACAGTTACTAAAAACAACAGACATAGCCCCACTCCACAAAGCGGGCAGTAAAGCAACAGCAAAGAACTACAGACCGATAGCACTAACATCCCATATCATAAAAATCTTTGAAAGAGTCCTAAGAAGCAAGATCACCACCCATCTAGAAACCCATCAGTTACACAACCCAGGGCAACATGGGTTTAGAACAGGTCGCTCCTGTCTGTCTCAACTATTGGATCACTACGACAAGGTCCTAGATGCACTAGAAGACAAAAAGAATGCAGATGTAATATATACAGACTTTGCAAAAGCCTTCGACAAGTGTGACCATGGCGTAATAGCGCACAAAATGCGTGCTAAAGGAATAACAGGAAAAGTCGGTCGATGGATCTATAATTTCCTCACTAACAGAACACAGAGTAGTAGTCAACAGAGTAAAGTCCGAGGCAGCTACGGTGAAAAGCTCTGTTCCACAAGGCACAGTACTCGCTCCCATCTTGTTCCTCATCCTCATATCTGACAAGGATGTCAGCCATAGCACCGTGTCTTCCTTTGCAGATGACACCCGAATCTGCATGACAGTGTCTTCCATTGCAGACACTGCAAGGCTCCAGGCGGACATCAACCAAATCTTCACAGTGGGTTGCAGAAAACAATATGAAGTTCAACGATGAGAAATTTCAATTACTCAGATATGGTAAACACGAGGAAATTAAATCTTCATCAGAGTACAAAACAAATACTGGCCACAAAATAGAGCGAAACACCAACGTCAAAGACCTGGGAGTGATCATGTCGGAGGATCTCACCTTCAAGGACCATAACATTGTATCGATCGCATCTGCTAGAAAAATGACAGGATGGATAATGAGAACCTTCAAAACGAGGGATGCCAAGCCCATGATGACACTCTTCAGGTCACTTTTTCTATCTAGGCTGGAATATTGCTGCACACTAACAGCACCTTTCAAGGCAGGTGAAATTGCTGACCTAGAAAATGTACAGAGAACCTTCACGGCGCGCATAACGGAGATAAAACACCTCAATTACTGGGAGCGCTTGAGGTTCCTGAACCTGTATTCCCTGGAACGCAGGCGGGAGAGATACATGATTATATACACCTGGAAAATCCTAGAGGGACTAGTACCGAACTTGCACACGAAAATCACTCACTACGAAAGCAAAAGACTTGGCAGACGATGCAACATCCCCCCAATGAAAAGCAGGGGTGTCACTAGCACGTTAAGAGACCATACAATAAGTGTCAGGGGCCCGAGACTGTTCAACTGCCTCCCAGCATACATAAGGGGGATTACCAACAGACCCCTGGCAGTCTTCAAGCTGGCACTGGACAAGCACCTAAAGTTGGTTCCTGATCAGCCGGGCTGTGGCTCGTACGTTGGTTTGCGTGCAGCCAGCAGTAACAGCCTGGTTGATCAGGCTCTGATCCACCAGGAGGCCTGGTCACAGACCGGGCCGCTGGGGCGTTGACCCCCGGAACTCTCTCCAGGTAAACTCCAGGTAAACATCGGCCAACTCGGTGATGGGCCGGTTTTTCGGCTCCCGGTGATCGGCCGTTTCTGAAGCATCCATCTGCCAGCTGGGGCCGCTTGTGCCTCAGCCTGTGTCTTTCAGTGCGTGAGGAAGCTTCTGCTCATACATCCAAACATTTCGCTTGTTTTCCATTGATTTTTGTGGGGTTTTTTGCAGTGCAACTGCGAAATAAGTAACCATGGTTCCAAAGAAAGTACCTAGTAAAGTTCCTGTGGTAGAGAAAGTGAGAAACACCATGGAATTTATGAGTGAAGTGTAGTAGACATGCAGGAAGTGTACTAGGCATGCAGGGAGTGTAATAGGTATGCAGGGAGTGTAGCAGGCAAGCAGGAAGTGTAGCAGGCATGCAGGAAGTATAGCAGGCATGCAGGAAGTGTAGCAGGCATGTAGGAAGTGTAGCAGGCATGCAGAGAGTGTAGCAGGCATGCAGAGAGTGTAGCAGGCATGCAGGGAGTGTAGCAGGCATGCAGGGAGTGTAGCAGGCATGCATGAAGTGTAGCAGACATGCATGAAGTGTAGCAGACATGCATGAAGTGTAGCAGACATGCATGGAGTGTAGCAGACATGCATGGAGTGTAGCAGACATGCATGGAGTGTAGCAGACATGCATGGAGTGTAGCAGACATGCATGGAGTGTAGCAGACATGCATGGAGTGTAGCAGACATGCATGGAGTGTAGCAGACATGCATGGAGTGTAGCAGACATGCATGGAGTGTAGCAGGCATTCCAGAAGCCAGCATTAGTCTTCAATAAAGGTATCTAATACAGATTTAATTGTTAAAAAAAATTTTCTTGTGAATATGTTTGTCTGGAATGGATTAATTGTGTTTACATTCATTCTTATGGGAAATATTATTTTGGTTTTCGGCCATTTCGGTTTTAGGCCGAGCTTCTGGAACAGATTACGGCCGATAACTGAGGGTCCACTGTACAGTGGACCCCCGCATACCGTTGGCATCACATAACGTTAAATCCGCATACCGATACATTTTATCGCTAAGATTTTGCCTCGCATACCACTAAAAAACCCGCTCAACACTATTCGCCTCACATGTTCCGCCGGTGGCATTGTTTACAAGCCAGCCTCCGCGGTAACATCCAAGCATACAATCTTAACATTTCGTATTATTACAGTGTTTTTGGTGATTTTATCTGCAAAATAAGTGACCATAGGCCCCAAGAAAGCTTCTAGTGCCAACCCTGTGGTAAAAAGGGTGAGAAATATTACCGAAATACTGTGGTACCATGGTCAACTGCTGATGCTGCTGCTGCTGCTGCTGTAGCACTGTCAGCTGCTGCTGCTGCTGTAGCACCATCAGCAGCTGCTGCTGCTGCTGCTGCATTGTCAGCTGCTGCAGCTGCTGCTGCTGCATTGTCAGCTGCTGCAGCTGCTGCTGCATTGTCAGCTGCTGCAGCTGCTGCTGCTGCTGCATTGTCAGCTGCTGCTGCTGCTGCTGCTGTAGCACTGTCAGCTGCTGTTTGTAGTACCGTCTGCTGCTGCTGCTGCTGCTGCTGCTGCTGCTGTAGTACCGTCTGCTGCTGCTGCTGCTGCTGCTGCTGCTGCTGCTGTAGTACCGTCTGCTGCTGCTGCTGCTGTAGCACCGTCTGCTGCTGCTGCTGCTGCTGCTGTAGCACCGTCTGCTGCTGCTGTAGCACCGTCAGCTGCTGCTGTAGCACCGTCAGCTGCTGCTGTAGCACCGTCAGCTGCTGCTGTAGCACCGTCAGCTGCTGCTGTAGCACCGTCAGCTGCTGCTGTAGCACCGTCAGCTGCTGCTGTAGCACCGTCAGCTGCTGCTGTAGCACCGTCAGCTGCTGCTGTAGCACCGTCAGCTGCTGCTGTAGCACCGTCAGCTGCTGCTGTAGCACCGTCAGCTGCTGCTGTAGCACCGTCAGCTGCTGCTGTAGCACCGTCAGCTGCTGCTGTAGCACCGTCAGCTGCTGCTGTAGCACCGTCAGCTGCTGCTGTAGCACCGTCAGCTGCTGCTGTAGCACCGTCAGCTGCTGCTGTAGCACCGTCAGCTGCTGCTGTAGCACCGTCAGCTGCTGCTGTAGCACCGTCAGCTGCTGCTGTAGCACCGTCAGCTGCTGCTGTAGCACCGTCAGCTGCTGCTGTAGCACCGTCAGCTGCTGCTGTAGCACACCGTCAGCTGCTGCTGTAGCACCGTCAGCTGCTGCTCTGTAGCACCGTCAGCTGCTGCTGTAGCACCGTCAGCTGCTGCTGTAGCACCGTCAGCTGCTGCTGTAGCACCGTCAGCTGCTGCTGTAGCACCGTCAGCTGCTGCTGTAGCACCGTCAGCTGCTGCTGTAGCACCGTCAGCTGCTGCTGTAGCACCGTCAGCTGCTGCTGTAGCACCGTCAGCTGCTGCTGTAGCACCGTCAGCTGCTGCTGTAGCACCGTCAGCTGCTGCTGTAGCACCGTCAGCTGCTGCTGTAGCACCGTCAGCTGCTGCTGTAGCACCGTCAGCTGCTGCTGTAGCACCGTCAGCTGCTGCTGTAGCACCGTCAGCTGCTGCTGTAGCACCGTCAGCTGCTGCTGTAGCACCGTCAGCTGCTGCTGTAGCACCGTCAGCTGCTGCTGTAGCACCGTCAGCTGCTGCTGTAGCACCGTCAGCTGCTGCTGTAGCACCGTCAGCTGCTGCTGTAGCACCGTCAGCTGCTGCTGTAGCACCGTCAGCTGCTGCTGCTGCTGTAGCACCGTCAGCTGCTGCTGCTGCTGTAGCACCGTCAGCTGCTGCTGCTGCTGTAGCACCGTCAGCTGCTGCTGCTGCTGTAGCACCGTCAGCAGCTGCTGCTGTAGCACCGTCAGCAGCTGCTGCTGCTGTAGCACCGTCAGCTGCTGCTGCTGTAGCACCGTCAGCTGCTGCTGCTGTAGCACCGTCAGCTGCTGCTGCTGTAGCACCGTCAGCTGCTGCTGCTGTAGCACCGTCAGCTGCTGCTGCTGTAGCACCGTCAGCTGCTGCTGCTGTAGCACCGTCAGCTGCTGCTGCTGTAGCACCGTCAGCTGCTGCTGCTGTAGCACCGTCAGCTGCTGCTGCTGTAGCACCGTCAGCTGCTGCTGCTGTAGCACCGTCAGCTGCTGCTGCTGTAGCACCGTCAGCTGCTGCTGCTGTAGCACCGTCAGCTGCTGCTGCTGTAGCACCGTCAGCTGCTGCTGCTGTCACACCGTCAGCTGCTGCTGCTGTAGCACCGTCAGCTGCTGCTGCTGTAGCACCGTCAGCTGCTGCTGCTGCTTTAGCACCGTCAGCTGCTGCTGTAGCACCGTCAGCTGCTGCTGTAGCACCGTCAGCTGCTGCTGTAGCACCGTCAGCTGCTGCTGCTGCTGTACCACCGTCAGCTGCTGCTGCTGCTGTACCACCATCAGCTGCTGCTGCTGCACCACCATCAGCTGCTGCTGCTGCACCACCGTCAGCTGCTGCTGCTGCTGCACCACCGTCAGCTGCTGCTGCACCACCGTCAGCTGCTGCTGCACCACCGTCAGCTGCTGCTGCACCACCATCAGCTGCTGCTGCTGCACCACCGTCAGCTGCTGCTGCTGCTGCTGTTGTATACCGTCTGCTGCTGCTGTAGCATTGTCTGCTGCTGCTGTAGCACTGTCAGCTGCTGCTGCTGCAGCACTGTCAGCTGCTGCTGCTGCTGCAGCACTGTCAGCTGCTGCTGCTGCTGTAGCACTGTCAGCTGCTGCTGCTGCTGTAGCACTGTCAGCTGCTGCTGCTGCTGTAGCACTGTCAGCTGCTGCTGCTGCTGTAGCACTGTCAGCTGCTGCTGCTGCTGTAGCACTGTCAGCTGCTGCTGCTGCTGTAGCACTGTCAGCTGCTGCTGCTGCTGCTGTAGCACTGTCAGCTGCTGCTGCTGCTGCTGTAGCACTGTCAGCTGCTGCTGTAGCACTGTTGTTGGTGTGGCTTATTGAGAAAATAAATAAATAAATACCAAGAAACAATTAACCCCAGAGGGTTAGCCACCCAGGATAACCCAAAAAAGTCAGTGTCATCGAAGACTGTCTAACTTATTTCCATTGGGGTCCTTAATCTTGTCTCCAAGGATGCAACCCACACCAGTCGACTAACACCCAGGTGAACAGGGAAAAACGCCTGGAACTAGTGCTCATATTGGTGAATTTAAAGCCAGCAAAGGTTGGTTTGAGAGATTTAACAATCGTAGTGGCATACACAGTGTGATAAGGCCTGTTCTGGAAGAAAATGCCAAACAGGACCTACAGTACTCAGGAGGAAAAGGCACTCCCAGGACACAGTGTCTCATCAGTCATTGCTGCATCTTCAATAAAGGTAAGTGTCATTTATTCTTCATTTAGTAGAGTAGTACATGCACAATATATACTGTGCATGTACTACTCTACTATTGTGCATGCATCCTTCTCTTTGTGTGTAGGAAAATGTATATTTCATGTGGTAAAAAAAATTTTTCATACTTTTGGGTGTCTTGCATGGATTAATTTGATTTTCATTATTTCTTATGGGGAAAATTCATTCGCATAACGATAATTTCGCATAACAATGAGCTCTCATGAACGGATTAATATCGTTATGCGGGAGTCCACTGTACTACTATATAGAAAGTCACTTGTTATGCTGAGCATTTCGGGCAAATTAGGTCAGTTTTGTCCCAGGATGTGACCCACACCAATCGACCCAGGTACCCATTATATACTGATGGGTGAACATGGACAGCAGGTGCCTTATGGAAACACATCCCTAATGTTTTCCAGCCATACCGGAGATCTGAACTCCGGATCTCAATGTGTGAGCTGTGTGTGTTAGCAATCGAGCTACAGGATAACCATCTATACATAGTGCTGATTGGTTCAGACATGCTGAACACCCCAATGTACTTCTTTCCACAACCCAAAATTAAAATTTGCCTAAGAAATACTTATAATATGTAATAATTTTTATTTTAGCATGATACAAGTTTGTACAAAGGAGTATAACAATTGGGTGTACATGCCAAAAGCCCCTTTATATGCTGAGCATTTCAGGCAAACTTAAGACTAACTTAAGATTAATAAGGCAATAGCAGTGCACAGTTGTACATATGGTCATTAGGCGAGTTACAATGAATCAAGAAAACTGATTATTCTATTCTGTGGTATACATGTAGGAGCAGCACAAAGGGGAACCTTGGGGGTTTCTGACCCCCCAGAAATTCCCTTAGCTCCCCTTCCCAGATTATCATCATGGTGGAAGGGGGGATGGAAGGCATTCATGTTTAATTCAGGGAACTGGAGCACAGATCCAATTCCCTTGATTAAGATTCCTCACCAGCCCCCCCCCTCTCATCCCAGAAATTCCCTCAGCCCCCCCCCCAAAGCCATTACAAATAAAATAGCAACAATAAAAAGTTAACACCTCCTCAGAATAAGTCTTTTACCCTCCCTCCCTCCCCCCTGACCTTTTCAAACCAGATAGCCACCCTGACCCCCCCCCCGGTATAACAATTCTGGCACAGTCTGTACAAATAAGATATATACGTATATATACCTTTTTTCTTTTCTTATCAGTAGGATTTAACAGATACATTGTTGATATAAAGGTGGCATATACGGTACATGTTGTTACGTGTGTATCACCGATTATAGGGCGAAAATCTCACCCAAAGCTCCTCAGAGCTGGGGCATGTGCCCAAAATACAGCAGGCATTACCCCTTTGAACAGCCGCACTGAGCCGCTGGAACAGAAAACTAGCTGCCCTGGGATCCCTAGTTACCCTAATGAGTCTTTTTCCCAGCTCCTTAAGGAATTTAGATGCATTCTTTCCCCATGAGCCAAGGGTCTCTGAGCCTATGGGAACAAACATATAATGATGGGAAAGTTCTCCATATTTTCTAGACTTTTGGGACTCCCTGAAGCTGGCAGCTGCCCCTCCTTCCTCCCTGGTGTATTGGAGATAGGTATCAGCCATGGTAGATGCACATGCATTGTCCCACACCTCCTGCTTCCAGTCTGTCCAGGCTTGAAGGGTGATACCATCTGGATGCTTCTGGCTGCCATCAGATCTGCATAGTTGGGGTGGCTCCCTTACTGCTGGGCATCCAGCTGTGTGAGGCTCCTCTTGATAATGTTATTAACCTCCTCATGTCTTGCAATCTTTCCCTCGGATTTACGGCACACAAGACCGTGGTACCCGAATTGGTCAGCTGCTTCACTGCCACAAATACACCTGTGCTCGGCGAGAATAGGGGCGGCAAGTCGAAGGGCAACACCGATGCGGATGGTCTGTGGGTCGAGGCATGTGCCAAGGCTGGAGTTGGGAACAGCCAACAGAAAGTCCCCTGCATGAGGTGCTCTCACTGCCAGGAGGCAGGCTCTATCCTTCCCTGATACACTGAAGCATTGTTGAGGCTATATTTTCCACTATTGGACCATCCCAGTGCGATTGTTTGTAGTTGTTGGGGGGAGCAGGTCTGGTTTCAGAGCCCGTTCGATTATCCCAGATCATTGCTCCGTCAATGAACTTTTGGTCCTGGACTCCAATCTTGTCCCTAAGATGTTCAGAGAGAATCGCTGCTACAAGCCCTCTGGATGCAATACACGAGGACAGAAAAGCAGGTAATGCAATCTGTGATGACTTGCGGACACCAGTGCCTCCTAGTCTGACTGGAAGTGTAGCTTGGTTCCGCTGCCCGTCTTCTAGAGTAAGGTTAAGTACTTTCGTAAAATCTGCCTCAGGATACTGTTAAGAGACCATACAATAAGTGTCAGGGGCCCGAGACTGTTCAACTGCCTCCCTCCCAGCATACATAAGGGGGATTACCAACAGACCCCTGGCAGTCTTCAAGCTGGCACTGGACAAGCACCTAAAGTCGGTTCCTGACCAGCCGGGCTGTGGCTCGTACGTCGGTTTGCGTGCAGCCAGCAGCAACAGCCTGGTTGATCAGGCTCTGATCCACCAGGAGGCCTGGTCACAGACTGGGCCACGGGGGCGTTGACCCCCGGAACTCTCTCCAGGTATTCGTGCAGTATAGGGTTATTATACCTTATATTATACCTTCTGGCCACAAAATAGAGCGAAACACCAACGTCAAAGACCTGGGAGTGATCATGTCGGAGGATCTCACCTTCAAGGACCATAACATTGTATCAATCGCATCTGCTAGAAAAATGACAGGATGGATAATGAGAACCTTCAAAACTAGGGAGGCCAAGCCCATGATGACACTCTTCAGGTCACTTGTTCTATCTAGGCTGGAATATTGCTGCACACTAACAGCACCTTTCAAGGCAGGTGAAATTGCTGACCTAGAAAATGTACAGAGAACCTTCACGGCGCGCATAACGGAGATAAAACACCTCAATTACTGGGAGCGCTTGAGGTCCTAAACCTGTATTCCCTGGAATGCAGGCGGGAGAGATTTCATGATTATATACACCTGGAAAATCCTAGAGGGACTAGTACCGAACTTGCACACGAAAATCACTCACAACGAAAGCAAAAGACTTGGCAGACGATGCAACATCCCCCCAATGAAAAGCAGGGCTGTCACTAGCACGTTAAGAGACCATACAATAAGTGTCAGGGGCCCCAGACTGTTCAACTGCCCCCCCAGCATACATAAGGGGGATTACCAACAGACCCCTGGCAGTCCCTTCAAGCTGGCACTGGACAAGCACCTAAGTCGGTTCCTGACCAGCTGGGCTGTGGCTCCTACGTTGGTTTGCGTGCAGCCAGCAGCAACAGTCTGGTTGATCAGGCTCTGATCCACCAGGAGGCCTGGTCACAGACCGGGCCGCGGGGGCGTTGACCCCCGGAACTCTCTCCAGGTAAACATATTATTATATATATATATATATATATATATATAATATATAAAATTGTAAAATATAAACTAATATACCACTAATGCAGAAGTATTAAGGTACTTGCGCATTATTATACCTTAATACTTGTGCATTTAATATTAATATTTGCCTACCCATCACTGCCTTGTACTCCGCTGAAGAGGACCTCAACTGGAGGTCGAAATATAAACTACCATTCTTCCTAGTTTTTATGTCACCTGTGGAATTTCCTGCCTCACCTTAATACATAACTTACCAAGACAAATACTTGTCGCCCTGTGAAGAACATCTTACAAACTGTCTCTGATCTTCACATTACTGAACCAACATTGTGGTTCACCAGCTAAAAATGCAATATAATTACGAGACAGCATTCACAGAGTGGACAATATTCATCCTGAGTGACTCCTGAAACACACATGATGGCTGACAAATTGAGATAATCAAGAAATCAGGTGGAAAAAAGGTGATAAAGATGACGTGAGTGACCAACCTGCCGCCTTCACTTCCTCCTCACATGTGGGCAACTGACATACTGCTTTTATATATCAATATTTTATCATTTTTATTCTTATATGAGCTTGCCAATTAACCATTATAATAATAATAAAATCCCCTTGATTATTTATATATTAATTTTACTTGCTTTCATGTTGTTTTATTACATTTTATACTGATATATTTTCTTTATAAGTCGTCCACAAATGGCTAAGAAATGAGAGATTATAATGTATACTTTTTTTCTGTATGTTATAATAATTGTATATGTTGATGTGCTGCTGTTGTTGATTATTATTAATGAGAAATAAGTTGTATTCTGCAGGTCGGGTTTATAGAAGTAATTTTTGATCCAGGGAATGACCATTGTGTAGTGGATAGGCTTTAAACCCAATAAATTATGTAACAGTATGGAGTACCTTGATGACAGCGAGTGCCTTGATGACAGCGAGTGCCTTGATGACAGTGAGTGCCTTGATGACAGTGAGTGCTTTGATGACAGTGATTGCTTTGATGACAGTACCTTGATGACAGTGCTTTGATGACTACCTTGATGACAGTGTTTTGATGACAGTACCTTGATGACAATGAGGACCTTGATGGTAGTACCTTGATGACAGTGAGGACCTTGATGACAGTGAGTGCCTTGATGACAGGAACAAGCTTATAACAGTGCTACTTAACGCCTAATTACGCTGTATGACCCTTGTGGGTTTAGTGCTTAGTTTTGATTATAATAATAATATACCACAATTACAAACAATAGAGCTGTATTGAAAATAGTTGTTTAGATATTTATGGAAATAAGTCAAGGACTCCAAAGGAAATAAGCGACTTTTTTTTTTTATCCTAGGTAATTCACACATATGTTACTATGTACGATAATTTACGTAACTGTATTTATGTATTCTTGTACCTAAATAACCATAACCGGTTCTTGTATGAATATTTCTTACCCTGAATCCGTCTTCGCTTAGTCAAAACACATTAATGTGGTTAGGTAAGACACATATGCAACAGTTAGGTATCTTTATTATGAAACGTTTCGCCTACACAGTAGGCTTCTTCAGTCAAGCCTACTGTGTAGGCGAAACGTTTCATAATAAAGATACCTAACTGTTGCATATGTGTCTTACCTAACAACCTGTCGGTATTTTATACCATTTTAATGTTCACACATTAATGTTATTTATTCACTGAGCTTGTCTTCAATGATGTGTCCCCTCTAGGGAGGTTCCTTGATGCTGGTGAGGGGGTTCTTGATCCAAGATTTGGATCTGCCCTCCCGTTCCTTGGAACGAACCCGAATGTTTCGCATACTTTTAGGCATTGTATGACGTTTACGGGTTTATCTCTCCCCATGAATGTAGTAGTAGTAGGAATAAAAATAATTTACTGCTGTATTAATTACTAATGAAGATATTCATTTCTGTATGAATCTAACGACCATGCATAGACCCCATCATGCACAGACCCCACCGTGCATGGACCCCATCATACATAGACCCCATCATGCACAGACCCCACCGTGCATGGACCCCATCATGCATAGACCCCATCATGCACAGACCCCACCGTGCATGGACCCCACCATGCACAGACCCCACCGTGCATGGACCCCATGCATGGGCCCCACCACACATGAGTGGGTCCATGCATGGTCATTACCACCCCATACTCATCTTGTTGTTAGGTAAGACACATATGCAACAGTTAGACAACTTTATTCCGAAACGTTTCGCCTACACAGTAGGCTTCTTCAGTCGAATACAGAAAGTAGGCAGGAACAGTAGAGATGTGAAGACGATGTAATCAGTCCATCACCCTTGTAGTCATAGAATTTGAGGTTGTCAGTCCCTCGGCCTGGAGAAGTTCAGTTCCATAGTCAGGAACTATCAGGAGATAGTTCCTGACTATGGAACTGAACTTCTCCAGGCCGAGGGACTGACAACCTCAAATTCTATGACTACAAGGGTGATGGACTGATTACATCGTCTTCACATCTCTACTGTTCCTGCCTACTTTCTGTATTCGACTGAAGAAGCCTACTGTGTAGGCGAAACGTTTCGGAATAAAGTTGTCTAACTGTTGCATATGTGTCTTACCTAACAACCTGTCGGTATTGTATACCATTTTGATGTTCATACTCATCTTGTTGGGTGGTAGTCAAAAGATTAGAAGTACATAATGGGTCCAGGGACTGGGCCCCAAAGTTTTGATAGCTGAACAAGTTACAGCAGTAATGAACTCCTTAGATGTTTATGTCTGGTTGCAGCCATAAGGAGTTACTTGTGCAGACATGAATTCTGGCAAGACAGTGATGGAGTGAATGATGGTGAAAGTTTTTCTTTTTCGGGCCACCCTGCCTTGGTGGGAATCGGCCAGTGTGATAATAAAAAAAAAAACATAAAAAATGAATTCACATACTATACCTAAATAGTTACACAAATTTAAGTGACTACGATTATTTTACATACCTGGAGGGTGAACTAAGCACGACGACGACTCCAGTAAACCCTCGTGCCTCGTTGTCCCGGTTTTTCTCTTGTTTTCACGGTCGCTCTTACGTGCTAGAACTTTATTTTGTGTCATCAATCCTATACGATACATCCCTCTAGCGCCTGGAACCAATCTTGGGCGGAAAACATTATATACTGAGTCAAAAAAGGAGAATTAGTGTGCATTACCTAGCAGAGTTTACTGCCAGAGGGGAATCATAGGCCTGTTTCCCGTGTGAAAAAAATAATAATAATTGAACTTTGTGTCAGAGGAAAGAAAGTCTCCCTGAAAGCATTGAGTATACATAGTGTATAGTGTATACTACAGTGGCTCCCTAGTATATTGATGATAAAGGCTAAAGTGTCATTTGAAAACAGGTGAATTTGTAAATGAAGTGATAAGCCTATAGAGGCAGGTGCCAGAAGTCGCCAGAAACTTACCACAGGTCAGCTGTTTTTAATAATCTTCCTGGCTTGCTAGTGTACTCGCATATAATCTAGTGATACCAGTGAATAGCAGAATACAGTGTTGTAGTAGCAACTAACCAGTATTATAATGGTACTTAGTGGAGTGGAGTGACTTTCATTAGTTTTCTTTTCTTGAAATACCAGACGTTACTGTGAATTTCATATAACCTGTAGTTACCAGCGTCGCAATATACACAACGAGAAGCAATTATTACTACAGAAAAAGCGTCCTTCCTCCAAAATTTGCACCAGTCAACTATAGTGATAATATAGCATTTATTGTGGTGGAGACGGAAAAAAAAAAAATAGAAAAGCCAGATACAGCGATTGATAAACAAAGAGGTCGACTGTACGTCATTGTAGGAGCTGCCAGATATCACCGGCTCTTCAACACGCAAGTTATACTTTTGTATCAGTCAAATCACATATTACTCGGGTAGATAATTTCCAGTAGATCCTTCATGTGTTAGCTCAAATCACCGACCAGTATGTTTTAAATAAGTGACCCACTGATCAGAGCAGATCGACTGGTCCGAACCCTTGACTGGTCCGAACCCGGGACTGGTTTCAAACAGTTTCGTTGGACAATAAAGCAGACTGTAAACGGATGGGTTTGTAGGCGCCCTTATAAACACAAACATTAAAAATCAGGAACGTGACGGTAAGCTGTCCAATATACAAAAAGAGTTAGAAACAGAAATACAAATAGCTAGAGCTTCATTTAAGGTTATTAATATAATATTCAAGAGGTTGCTAGTAGAATTGCAGTAAATCAACCATTCACATCATTATGAAGCTGTGTGTAGTCTGTGGTCAGTCAAACAAACGGGCTACCACATGGATAAATTGTCATTTTTGTGGAAATTGGTGTCACGCTCCTTGTGCAGATATCCCAGAACTAGCTACAAGCAGTATTAAAACAGAGAAGTGTTTTTGGGTATGCCCAAATGAGGAAAATCTGTGGACTAAAATCACAAGGGTATTAAAAGAGGATAACATCAAAGCTGCTTTCATAGAAAACCTGGAAGCTTTCTACAACAGATGGGAACATAAAAAGTCTGGGCTGAATGGTACTGCCCTTGATACTGGCCATGTAGTCACAAACTGTAAGGCTGGAGGTGATGTCCTGGTAGTCAGTAAATGTGGGGCTGATAGTGCTGTCCTGGGAGACAGTAATGGTGAAGCTGGAGGTGCTGTCCTGGGAGACAGAAATGGTGAAGCTGGAGATACTGTCCTGGGAGACAGTAATGGTGAAGCTGGAGATTTTGTCCAGGTAGTCGGGAATTATACGCAGGAAGGAATACATATAAATGACCTCATAGAAGACAGGAGCCATAGTAGGGAAACAAGTGTAGTCAAAGATAAGATAAAACCAATATTGCAAACAAGAAATACCGCAGGAAATAGCAAACAAGAGGACTCCAATAGCAATAGTGAGGATAAATTACCAAAAACAACTGGTGGGAGCTCCATTGTTGGTGCTAGGGAGGATAGGAATAAGACAGGGAAACATGCACCAACAGGGAATACAGTCACAGAAACCCAAGGCAAACGGAAACCAAGCCTGTGCACATACTATGCACTTGGTATCTGCTGGCATGGGAAATCTGGAAAAACAGATGGGACATGCAACTATGACCACCCTAGAAAATGTCATGTCCATATGACAACAGGAAAATGCAAACTCCCTTCCTGTAAGCTTTTTCACCCTGAAATGTGTACCTCTTCAGTACAGGAAAGACTGTGCTATAACTTAAATTGCCAGGCATACCATCTAAAGGGGACAAAAAGATACAAAACATCCAGGCCATGGGAAAACCTGGGTAGCCACAGACACTCAAGAGGGAGAGGTTTTTTTAGTGCCAGGAAGGAAAAAAAACTGGCAGGAAATGGCAGAAATCGTACACCAAATCCAGTCATTCCTGGAGTGGAACCACAGTCGATGGCCTCCACTCCAAACCAACAGATACAGATACTAATGCCGGAAAAAAAATCCCCCCCCAGTACCAACAATACCACCAGTCCGATAACATTCTTCTTTGCAAATATACAGGGTCTAAAGCCAGCAACAAACAACAAAATACCTTTCATCCGTGGACTGCTTGCAGAGGCAAAGGCAATGTTCGCGGCTTTCACTGAGACCCACATAAAGGATCACTTGGACAACGAAATATGGATCCCAGGTTACAACCTATACAGATGTGACAGAGTGAACAGGCAAAAGGGGGGGGTTGGCCTGTACATTGCAGAGTCACTTGTTTGCACAGAACTGCTTAATGCCTCAAATGACGTAGTGGAAGTTTTAGCAGTAAAGGTCGAGAACCAAAACCTAGTCATTGTGGTAGTCTACAAGCCTCCGGATGCAACTTCCCAGCAATTCCAGGAACAGCTGTTAAAAATTGACCACTGTCTGGAAAATCTTCCAGCTCCTGCACCCAACATCTTGCTCCTGGGGGATTTCAACTTAAGGCACCTAAAATGGAGGAATATAGCAAATAATATTGTTGCAGAAATAACACCAGGAGGCAGCTCTGATGAAAACTCACACTCACACGAGCTTTTAAATCTCTGCACAAAATTCAATTTAAACCAGCAAATAATAGAGCCTACTAGACTGGAGAATACACTAGACCTCATATTCACTAACAATGATGATCTGATAAGAAATGTCACCATATCAAAAACAATATACTCAGATCACAACATAATTGAGGTTCAGACATGTATGCGTGGAGCCCCAGACCGACAAAATGAGACTAGTCACGAGGGAGCATTCACCAAATTCAACTTCAATAACAAAAACATAAAGTGGGACCAAGTAAACCAAGTCCTAACCGATATAAGCTGGGAAGATATACTAAGCAACACAGACCCAAACTTATGCCTAGAACAGATTAACTCGGTGGCACTCGATGTATGCACAAGGCTTATTCCTCTAAGAAAAAGGAGGAGTAGATGTAAAATAGAAAGAGACAGGCGCTCCCTTTACAGGCGACGGAAAAGAATAACAGAGCGGCTAAAAGAGGTCAATATATCTGAAATGCGCAGGGAGACACTGGTCAGAGAAATAGCAAGCATCGAACTTAAGCTAAAAGAATCCTTTAGGAGTCAGGAATCGCGGGAAGAACTAAAAGCCATAAATGAAATCGAAAGAAACCCAAAGTATTTCTTCTCCTATGCCAAATCAAAATCGAGAACAACGTCCAGTATTGGGCCCCTACTTAAACAAGATGGGTCCTACACAGATGACAGCAAGGAAATGAGTGAGCTACTCAAGTCCCAATATGACTCAGTTTTTAGCAAGCCGCTAACCAGACTGAGAGTCGAAGATCAAAATGAATTTTTTATGAGAGAGCCACAAAATTTGATTAACACAAGCCTATCCGATGTTATCCTGACGCCAAATGACTTCGAACAGGCGATAAATGACATGCCCATGCACTCTGCCCCAGGGCCAGACTCATGGAACTCTGTGTTCATCAAGAACTGCAAGAAGCCCCTATCACGAGCCTTTTCCATCCTATGGAGAGGGAGCATGGACACGGGGGTCGTCCCACAGTTACTAAAAACAACAGACATAGCCCCACTCCACAAAGGGGGCAGTAAAGCAACAGCAAAAAACTACAGACCAATAGCACTAACATCCCATATCATAAAAATCTTTGAAAGGGTCCTAAGAAGCAAGATCACCACGCATCTAGAAACCCATCAGTTACACAACCCAGGGCAACATGGGTTTAGAACAGGTCGCTCCTGTCTGTCTCAACTATTGGACCACTACGACAAGGTCCTAAATGCACTAGAAGACAAAAAGAATGCAGATGTAATATATACAGACTTTGCAAAAGCCTTCGACAAGTGTGACCATGGCGTAATAGCGCACAAAATGCGTGCTAAAGGAATAACAGGAAAAGTCGGTCGATGGATCTATAATTTCCTCACTAACAGAACACAGAGAGTAGTCGTCAACAGAGTAAAGTCCGAGGCAGCTACGGTGAAAAGCTCTGTTCCACAAGGCACAGTACTCGCTCCCATCTTGTTCCTCATCCTTATATCCGACATAGACAAGGATGTCAGCCACAGCACCGTGTCTTCCTTTGCAGATGACACCCGAATCTGCATGACAGTGTCTTCCATTGCAGACACTGCAAAGCTCCAGGCAGACATCAACCAAATCTTTCAGTGGGCTGCAGAAAACAATATGAAGTTCAACGATGAGAAATTTCAATTACTCAGATATGGTAAACATGAGGAAATTAAATCGTCATCAGAGTACAAAACAAATTCTGGCCACAAAATAGAGCGAAACACCAACGTCAAAGACCTGGGAGTGATCATGTCGGAGGATCTCACCTTCAAGGACCATAACATTGTATCAATCGCATCTGCTAGAAAAATGACAGGATGGATAATGAGAACCTTCAAAACTAGGGAGGCCAAGCCCATGATGACACTCTTCAGGTCACTTGTTCTATCTAGGCTGGAATATTGCTGCACACTAACAGCACCTTTCAAGGCAGGTGAAATTGCCGACCTAGAAAATGTACAGAGAACTTTCACGGCACGCATAACGGAGATAAAACACCTCAATTATTGGGAGCGCTTGAGGTTCCTAAACCTGTATTCCCTGGAACGCAGGAGGGAGAGATACATGATTATATACACCTGGAAAATCCTAGAGGGACTAGTACCGAACTTGCACACGAAAATCACTCATTACGAAAGCAAAAGACTTGGCAGACGATGCACCATCCCCCCAATGAAAAGCAGGGGTGTCACTAGCACGTTAAGAGACCATACAATAAGTGTCAGGGGCCCGAGACTGTTCAACTGCCTCCCAGCACACATAAGGGGGATTACCAACAGACCCCTGGCAGTCTTCAAGCTGGCACTGGACAAGCACCTAAAGTCAGTTCCGGATCAGCCGGGCTGTAGCTCGTATGTTGGTTTGCGTGCAGCCAGCAGCAACAGCCTGGTTGATCAGGCTGTGATCCACCAGGAGGCCTGGTCTCAGACCGGGCCGCGGGGGCGTTGACCCCCAGAACTCTCTCCAGGTAAACTCCAGGTAAACTCCAGGTGTTTCGGGGGTCAGTTCCCCCGCAACTGGTCCATGATCAGGCCTCGTGGTGAATCATGCTGTATAATCCTCCGGGTTTAGCGCTTCCCCCTTGATTATAATAATAATCGTGGTGAATCAGGGATTGATCAGCCAGGCTGTTACTGCTGGCTGCTTTGCACTCCAATGTGAGAAGTACAGCCCAGCTGGTCAAGCACTGACTTAGGGTGCCTGTCCAGCTCGTTCTTGAAGGCAGCCACAGATCTATTGGTAATCCCCCTTATGTATGCTGGGAGGCAGTTGAACAGTCTTGGGCCCCTGATACTTGTTATGTTGCCTCTTAGTGTACTCACAGCACCCCTGCCAAGTCTTTTACTTTCATAGGGAGTTATTTTTTGTGTGTAGATTTCTGACAAGGATTTTCCAAGTGTATTATCATACATCTTTCTCACCTGCATTCCAAGGAATACAGGTCAAGGGACTTAAGATGTTCCCAGTAATTGAGGTGCTTTATTGTACTTATACATGTAGTGAAAGTTGACTGTATATTCTCCAGATCTGCAATTTCACTTGCCTTGAAAGGGGACATTAGTGTACAGCAGTACTCCAGCGTAGAGAGAACAAGTAATTTAAAACAAATCATCATTCACTTGGCATCCCTTGTTTTGAAGGTTCATATTATCCATCCTATCATTTTATAGCAGATATGATAGAGATATTGTTGTGATCTTGAAATTGAGATTCTTTGACATTATAAGATAAGATAAGATTTCGTTCGGATTTTTAACCCCGGAGGGTTAGCCACCCAGGATAACCCAAGAAAGTCAGTGCGTCATCGAGGACTGTCTAACTTATTTCCATTGGGGTCCTTAAGCTTGTCCCCCAGGATGCGACCCACACCAGTCGACTAACACCCAGGTACCTATTTGCTGCTAGGTGAACAGGACAACAGGTGTAAGGAAACGTGTCGAAATGTTTCCACTGGCCGGGAATCGAACCCGGGCCCTCCGTGTGTGAAGCGGGAGCTTTAGCCACCGGGCCACAAGTGCTTCGTATTAGTTTTATGCTCTAATGTGTGATTAGAATTTGTTCTAGATTTTATTTCCCCAGGTTTTCCACAGCAGAATAATTAGAGTTTGTCCTCATTGAACTTCATATTGTTTTCCAAGGCCCATTTGAAGACTTGGTTTATATACGTATTGTTATTAATATTATAATCAAGGGGAAGCGCTAAACCCGGAGGATTATACAGCGCCTGGGGGGGGATGTGGAAGGCATTCAGGCTTAATTCGGGGAGCTGGAGCACAGATCCAATTCCCTAAATCAAGAGCCCCTCACCAACATCAAGGAACCTTCCTTGATATAGACATAAATAGAGATGTAAGCCACAGCACCGTGTCCTCTTTTGCTGACAATACCAGAATTTGCACGAGTGTCATCCATCGAGGACACTGGAAATCTCCAAGCAGACATAAACCAAGTCTTTAAACGCATGTCAGAAAACAATATGAAGTTCAATGAAGACAAATTTCAATTACTATGCTATGGAAAACTCAAGGAAATGAAAACTGTACTGGAGTATACAACAAATTCCAATCACACAATAGAACTAAAAACTAATGTGAAGGACCTGGGAGTGATAATGTCAGAAAATTTCATTTTCAAAGATCACAACGATGTATCTACCACATTTGCTAGGAAAATGATAGAATGGATAATGACAACATTCAAACTAGAGATACCAAGCCAATGATGATTATCTTCAAATCGCTTGTTTTCCCTCTAGACCAGAATATTTCTGTACACTAACAGCCACTTTCAAGGAAGGCAAAATTGCAGACCTGGAGAATATACAGTGAACCTTTACTGCCCATATAAGTACCATAAAGCACCTAAATTACAGTTGAAGACCCTCAACCTGTACTCCTTGCAATGCAGGCGAGAAAGATACACGATATACACTTGGAAAATCCTAGAGGGACTGGTCCCAAATCCACACACCAAAATCACTCCTTACGAGAGCAAAAGACTCGGCAGGAGGTGCGGAGGTGCAATACTCCTCAATGAAAAGCAAGGGTGCCATGAGTACACTAAGAGACAATACAATAAGTGTTAGGAGCCCAAGCATACATGAGGGGGATTACCAATAGTCCCCTAGCCATTTTCAAAAGAGAGCTGGACAGACACCTAAAGTCAGTACCTGACCAGCCAGTCTGTAGTTCATAGGTCAGCCTGTGTGCAGCCAGCAGTAACAGCCTCGTTAATCAGGCCTCTATCCACTGTGAGGCCTGGTCAAGGACTGGGCCGTGGGGCACCTAACCCTCGGAATGCCCTCTAGGTATACTCCAGGAATCTTCCTTGTTTGATTTGTGAATTCCTTGACAATTGCTGAGTGTGGTTTATACATGGATGATTACTAGATTTGTTTTTTCAACTTTAATGCTTAGTACTTCTGCATTTGATAAATTCAGTAGTTCTGTGTCACAAGATGTGTCATTCACATACAGTGGACCGCTGCCTTATGATCAGCTTCCAATGTGACCAATTATGTAAGTGTGTTTATGTAAGTGCTTTTGTACGTGTATTTTTGGGGGTCTGAAACGGACTAATCTAATTCACAATATTCCTTATGGGAACAAATTCGTTCGGTAACGGCACCTGAACATACTTCTGGAATGAAATTATATCGTAAGGCGGGGGTCCACTTTTGTAGTTTTTATTATCTCTCTGTCCAAAACATCCCTGATATGAATCATAACACCAGTGGCATATAATACCAACAAGTTGAAGAATTAGATACATGCAGCAATTGGATATCTTTATGATGTGGAACATAATATAGATACCCACTTGTTACAAGTGTCTAATTCTTCATCCCATGTACAGTATGTGTTTTTGTAAATGCTCTACAATATTTGCTTCTGTGAAGAGCCCACTTATGCATCTAACTTCGTCTTTTTATTTGTTTTCAAACCCTGAATGTTTGCAGATAGGAAGAATTTACCATTTGGAATGTTGTGGCTGGGTGTGTGTTTCGTCACTATCATGGGTAATGCCATCATGTGATATGGCCTCTGGTGTACATGTTTCTTTGTCCCTAATGTGGCATAGTGTACATCTGTCCAGGGTAAGTGTGGAACCAGTTCAGTGTTTTATTACCATTCGCCTCTATTTCCTGTGCACTTATATCAGGCTTGCTCGTCTTTTCCTTAGATAGTATCTCTCTCCACCATACAATGTTTATTTTTAATGTTACCTACATCTTCTGCCTCTTGATACATGGTTCTTCATTGTTGTTCTTTTTACATGGAATTTTGGGCAGCTAAGGTCATAACATTGTCTGGTATCTAATGATGGATTGCATCTCTCTGGGTTAAAACTCAGGCACTCTTCACCAAAGTGGCACTTTTAATCTAACAAGTTGGATGATTATTATCATTATAGTCGTGGTGGAGCGCTAAACTCATCGGGATTATACAGCACTGGGGAGGGGCAGGCATTCATGCTTAATTCAGGAACACCTAATATGTATTTATCATCTTTTTCCATAGTTGCAGGCCCCTCTGGCATAGTGTCTACACATTTTCTCTCCTGTCTTTTCCTGTATTATTATTATAATCAAAAAGAAGCGCTAAGCCACAAGGACTATACAGCGCTGCTGTAAGACATCTTTTCCTGTAGCACACTCAATCTTTGCTTACTACATTGCTTCCTGGGCTTTCCCTGCTATCCAGCCTGGGGGTTTTCCTGGCTTGCCTGCTTTGCTTTTGAATTTGCTGGGTTTTCCTGGCTATCTTACCTACATATATTTGTTTCACCATTCTGTCTTTATAGATTGAAGAATTATTATTACAGTCAAAACTAAATGCTAAACTCACAAGGTCTTACAGCACAGCTGTTATTATACCTCACCATATGTCTCCTGTATCTTGTTTTTGGGCTCTAACCTTTCATTTACTGTAATCTGTCTTCATTTCCTCCCATTGTATATATTGGATGGATTCTCCAAGACTGCTCCTTGCTAATATCCAAGTGGTCTGTCACATAAGCTCGAAGTTCTCTCTCCTACAGAGCCAGATACATTACTTTCCCAACTTTGTGTGCAAAGTGTACTAATAACTCCTGCATGGGAAACATTATTCTCTCCTACACATCTCACAATGGAGGCCTCAAATTCCCCAGGTGCTGTATTGGTTTAGTGCTTCTATATAAAAGTCATTGGCTCCTTTCTCTTGTTTACACATATGCTTAATTAAAATACTTAAACCACACATCCTCTTCTCTTTCTAAATCCACTGTTCTTTGTCATTTCCATCTTTCTAATCATAATGCTTCTATATACCTTACCTTGCAAAGTATGGGTCATATCCACAGGGAAGTGCTTACTGATGACCCAGTAAGGCCTCTTGTGGGAAGTTCCATTTAGGTGATGAGGGGCTCTTCATTTGAGGAGTTGGACCTATCCTTGGATTGAACCTGAATGCCTATTATTACCCAGGTTATGTATGGCTATTACCCTGTAATGGCAGTATATGGACTGAGGGGTAAGAAATGATACAAGTAATAAAGATACTTTTATTTTACACAATTTTGTGATATTGGTAATATTGAATAGAAATCATATTTATTACTGATACAAAACTTTATTTTCTTTACACATTCTATGGCTATTTGAAATATATTTCAGGGAGGATATAAAATGTGAAAAATAACAAGAACATTATTTATTCAGCAGAAATAATATTTATAAAGGCTTCAAAACTGAACCATTGTAACCTAATATATTACAATGGTTTCTTATAGATTAATGCATCTTCCACTGGCATAGTACGTACTTGTAGCTAATAAAAGATAGGAAGTATCCGACTTTCTTATTCTATACGAAAGCATTCAATTCATACCAATTATGCTACAAAGTATTGAACAATGTATTAAATACCAATGTTTTCATGTTTACACATGCAAAGCAGCTGCAATTTTGCTATTTAGGAAATACTCTTTATGCCACATTTTAGTAATGTATGCCACAAGCATCCATGAACCTTTGCTTTTATATCCATGCAACATGTAATTCTTGCTTTGCAAGACTGGCATGATATATACAAAGCTGATAAACTCTTGCTATATTTATCCCATATATTCATATTTGAATATTATACAGGTGAAATGCGATGAAATAAGTAAAACCTATAAAATTTATATATACATGATGAGTTACGACAATGACCTGTACATGACAAGCTTGTGTATTTGTATATATAATTATATTTATACTAATATATATTTTTATTAATATATATATTTATATTATAAATATATATAATATATATTAATATATGTTTAATATATATTAATATAATTATACAATTTTAACGCAATGGCTGTCTCTTGCCAAAGCAGGGTGATCCAAAGAAAAAAATACACATGTATGTGTGAGTGTGCAAACGAAGAGCCAGTGGAAGCAAATTTTACTGAGTATGAAGCAATTTTGGAGATCAATAAAGTGTCAAAGACTGGAGAGCAAATGGACTAAGAAGTTAGGAATGAAAGAGGGGAGATGTTAGATGCAGAAGTGGAAGTACTGGACAGATGAAAGATTTCTGAGCTGTTGAATACTAGTAATGAAGAAGAAGTGATTTCATGCATGGGGCAAGGATGGATAACATCATATAGAAATGAGAAGCCGCCTAAGTGGATGTGAGGAAAGTGCATGAAGCTGTGGGTAGACTGAAAGAGGGTAAAGCAGTTGGGGGATTAAGACAATGTTAAAGGCAGGTAGGGAAGATGTTTGTTCAATATATTCATGAAGAAGGAAAGGTAACAAAGGACTGGCAGTGAGCATGCATGTTCCCTTTATACAGTGGACCGGTGCAGAAATCATACAATTCGAGCACTTTTTTTCGGCAAAATTTTCCCCCGAGTTTCGTACATCTGCTCAGAAATCGTCCGTATCAGATGTGTCCACTTGCCCAGGATGCCACTTCTCACGCGTACCAGACTCGGTCTGCCTCTCTCTCTCTGAGTTAACAATACTCCATGATTTCATCCATTGTTTTTTGTGCTTGTTTATTGATTGCTACTGTGAAATATACCACCATGGGGCCAAAAAAAGGTTCAGAGTGCCAGCCCTTTTGTAAAGAAAGTGAGAAACATGATAGAATTCAAGAAAGAACTCGTAGAATGAGTTGCAAAATTTTGTGAAGAAATATCACTACCACTCTGTACAAAGGTAGAGGGTAGTAGTGATGTGGTAGAGGGTGGTAGTGATCGTGTAAAGGGTGGTAGTGGTTGTGATGGTGGTAGAAGGTGGTAGTGATGGTGGTAGAGGATGGTAGTGATGGTGGTAGAAGGGGTAGTGATGGTGGTAGAGGGTGGTAGAGAGTGGTAGTGATGGTGGTAGAGAGTGGTAGTGATGGTGGTAGAGAGTTGTAGTGATGGTGGTAGAGAGTTGTAGTGATGGTGGTAGAGAGTGGTAGTGATGGTGGTAGAGAGTGGTAGTGATGGTGGTAGAGAGTGGTAGTGATGGTGGTAGAGAGTGGTAGTGATGGTGGTAGAGAGTGGTAGTGATGGTGGTAGAGAGTGGTAGTGATGGTAGTAGAGAGTGGTAGTGATGGTGGTAGAGGGTGGTAGTGATGGCAAACAATCAAAGATGTTGAGAAGTTGTTGTTGGTATGGATCAATGAAAAACAGTTAGTGGGAGACAGTGTTGTGGAGGTGATAGTTTGTAAAAAGGCAAAAAGGCAGTTGCATGCGGATCTCGTAAAGAATATGCCAAGAGTCTTCAATAAAGGTAAAACTGATTTAAACGTTCATTTATCCATTAAAATTAGTGTTTTATATTTATTTCTCATTGTTTTCTTTATGTAAAACTATAGTTATTCTCTATAAAATGTATTTTTTGTTAATATTTTTGGGTGTCTGGAACGGATTAATTGGATTTACATTTTTTCTTATAGGAAATATTACTTCGGTTTTCGTCCATTTCAGATTTCGGACGACCTTCTGGAATGGATTAAGGACGAAAACTGAGGTATTACTGTATAAGGGAAAAAGGAAAAGCAAGGGATGTGTAGACCATGTGTTTACAATGAAGCATGTAGTGAGCAGTACTTAGATAACAAGCTGTTTATTGAATTTGTGGATTTAGAAAAGGCACTTGATAAGATGAATAAATGGAAGGTGTTGCAAATGTATGGAATAGGAGAAAGGTTACTAAGAGCAGTTAGTTTTTATGCAGAGTGAGGCTCAGATTAGAATATATAGGAGGGGGGACTATTTCCCAGTGAAAGTAGGACTTTAGAAATACATATCACCATGGTTAACACATTTATAGATGGGGATGTGAAAGAAGTAAATGCTAGTGTGTTGGGAACGTGTGTTGGACTAAAAAATGTTGGATCTGATACAGAGTAGGAGTATTCCCAGCTACTCTTTGTTGATAGCAATTCTTTCAGGGGATTCTGAAGGCAAATTACAAAGGTTGGTGGATGAATGTGAGGGTATGCCAACTGAGATAATAAGAAGTGAACATAGAAAAAAGCAAGGTGATGAGGGTAACCAAAAGTCTAGGCACTATTAGATTGGAGTATAGAAGAAATGGATATACATGTATTTAGATATTTGGGAGTGGACATATCAGCAGATGGGTCTCTGAAAGATAAGGCAAAACAAAATAAGAGGGAAGAAAAAGGTGGGTGGTGTGTTAAAGTATCTGTGGAATGAAAGAAGTTTATCAATACCCTTACCTTTGAAGAGTTTCAAGAGTTTATCTACTCTCTGAGCCCGGCCATGGGCCAGGCAAAAGGATGGCAAAAGGGAAATGTACCAAGGTATAGCAGTACCAACACTTCTATATGGGTGTGAGGCACAGGTTTTGAATGCTTCAGCAAAAACAAGACTAGAGATCATGGAGATGTTATGTATGAGAGTAATGGGTGATGTGAATATCATTCAGAGAATTCGGAGTGTAGAAATTAAAAGACAAATAGGGTATAATTCAAAGCTGAGTTACTGAGGTGGTTTGGGCATGTAGGATAGGTTGATGAAGAAGGTGTATAAATCTGGGAGGGAGGAGACACAAGGTTTAGGGGCTTGTGAGAGCATGTTAGATAGAATAACTGGAGGCAAGTGTTTTTTTAATGAACCTGCTGTTGGAGTGTGAACAGGGTAACTTTTATTCAGGGATTCAGGGGAAACCAGTTAGATGAACTTGAGTTCTGGAGGAGGGAAGGATAGTGCCTGTACTCTGAAGGGAGGGGTAGCTAACTGTAATGACACCACACTTCTGGAAAGATGGCAATTGAGTGAACGAGTTTTCTTCTCTGGGTCACCCTGCTTTGGTGGGAGATGGCTATTGAGTTAAAAAAATTATATATATTATGTATATATATTATATATATGTATCTCACACACATATATAATCTACATACATACATACTATGATATGCTTCTGAAACAACACTTAAAAAGACAAAAATCACAGCACTGTTCATTACCCTTCTCAAAATCCCAACACTTTCAATGTTTGTAACAGTCTTAACACTGTTCATATAAAGATTGTACAGTACCTTTGAAAACACATGGTAGGTAATGGAGGCAATGAGCTTAGTAACATGGATACTGATGATGGCCTAATCCATACTCCATTACACATGACTTTCTAGTACAGGATAGAGAGGATTCAACATTGCTTCTTGTACACTGAGACGACGGTGAAGATTTTCTTTGTCGTCTAAGTCACAGGAGAATACCAACTGCTGAGGTCTTGATAGGTCAGGTGAAGATGTTCTTATGCGTTCATGGGCTAACCATGCTTCTAATGTCCTGTCAGTGTTTAGTCTCTCATCTGCCACTAAGGGTTGCAAGCGTTCCCATGCCGAGAGACGGATGGCACATGAAGCATTTCTAGATGCCTCAGCACTCTGCAACCACGCCCACTTTGCAAGGTCCTTCGTACCACCCACAGTGTGTCGTCTCTTAATGTGTCCACGATACCCTGTTCGCCGCATACTTGATTTGTTTGTCTTATTACTATTATTATTTACATTACTATACATATTGGATGGTTTCATGGGACTGGTACTAGTTTGATTGCTTGTATTTTGTTCGAATTTTTCTTTTAATTCTTTGACATTGTGTCTTCTGCTTCTCACTTCAGAAGTGCGCCTAGCAGATCCAACTGAATTATCCTTTACCTCTAATTTCTTAGATAAATCTCGTGACCTTTCTGTACCATCCTGATTATCAGACCTTTTCATTTCTTTAGGTTTTTTTTCACTAAGGCTTTCTTGAGTGTCAGTGCGCTTTAATTCACGAGCCCTTTTTTCAGTTTTTTCTTTTAAGTTATTTTCAGTTTTCTCTGATTTAGTCAAGGAATCTGACCTCTTTACTTTTACTTCATGTTTTACATCTTCACTCAGTAACTTATCATTTTCTAAGAACTTGACAGCCTGACTGGCAGCCTCTACCTGTAGATAAAAACAATGTTAAATCATGGATGAATTTATAATAAACAAGCTTAAAGGTAAAGTTTATGGAAAAAGAACAAAGAGGAAAAAAGGAACAGGATATTAAATATACCTGGGAAATGGTTGAGGTGAGAGCTGCACTGGAAGCAGTGGAGGTTGAGGTTGTACTGGTGTTGGTAGATGGATTACGGGGATTGGTGCGGCGGCGGTGAAGGGAAGGATCACGGTATAAACGACACTCTGTGTTTCCTCTCGTGGTATGGTCATTTGGCTGACCTGCTACTGGGTAAAAGTCAGGGCTGCTGATGGCATCAGTCACTGCATTCACTAGGCCCAAAGGAGACTCTTGGAGGCTCCGCATCTTCTCCTCGAATGTGGCAGTGATGGCACTCAGCAGATCACTACCTGTAATTTATAAGACTGTTATAAGGTAGGTGCACTGCACTGATTTACATTATTTCATTAAAATTCAAGAAAACTAGTTGATTTTTCTGTTTCACATTTCATGGGAAAAAAGTCAGCCAAGATTGTCAGTAACCACTCAAATTTTAAGTTAAAAAAGTCTTAAGCATTTATGGTTTAGTGGTTAAATCCTCACAATGATTTAAAAGAACAAAGATATAAGTAAAAACACCCATTAATAACTATACTCTACCGTGCTGGACATTACATTTATTCACTTCAAAAAATATCAGAAATAATTTTTGTAACAAGTTAAGACACAAATTACCAAATATGACTAAGACATGACTGCTACCACAGCACATTTAAACAGCAAGAGTGAAGCAGCTCTACTTCTACTCTCACCTTCCTTGCCTACACTTTAGCATACTGAATATTAGTGAAGAGGCCCTTGGCTGCACCCATGATCGAGGGCTTCGCAACATGTGGTGGCTTTTCTACCACTACTGTTGAAAGTTCACATGGGGCTGGAAAGGTGATTTGAACAAGAGGAATCTGAGTTTCTCATTAACCTACAATAGTAACCATATCTCAACTGGTACAAATTTCCACTATTTAATAAAGAAAATACTTTTATACAAAAAAGGTAAACTGACAGTAAAAAAATAATGACCCAGTTATGTGTACCTATTTGACTACATGGGGCATGAGCAGTAAGGCAGTACGTACTTAAAACATAGCAAAATGGATATACCAGCACAAGATTACTGCAACTTAAGAGCGAGCTTTAATTTGAAAGCATCAAATGCAGAAAATTCAGACCTGTGCTGTTTTTATTATTTCTTGCACAAATTTTCAACAGAAAGATGGAGGCACTTAAGAAAGATAGGAACATGAAGCAGACCTGAATGGCAGCAGTGTGTGAAAAAGAGAGAAAGACAGTCCATTATCTAGTGAATATAGTACAGTATATCAAAAGCATATAATATTTATTATAAAAAGCAAATTTGCAAAAATACTTCACTCCACATGACAGATTTAACTAGATGTTGAAATGATTGCATATAAGCAACTGAGGCATCTCCCTTCTCTTCCACAGTATATCTCACGATGCACAATTTTAATCAAGGCCTTTAAAAAAATTGCAATTTGAAAAAAAAAAAAAAACTTTAAAATCAATTACTCAAGTGTTAACCCCAACACAGCAACTTTAGGTATATTTATCATATAAACTGAACATATAAAGCTACCAAATCTGCCAAAAAGGGCTAATATTACACTGGTAGTAATACTGTAGTTGAAAAGCTTTGCAATGATAAATTAAAGTCTTTTATGTCATAAATTGTTACAAGAGGTTACAAAACCCTAATACAGCATATTACGAGTCCTAGATATTTGTGTCCACAGACAGATAGTCATTCAATGTAAGCACTGCCAGGAGATTTAACGAAAACCTACAGAAAAATTGAATATACAATAAATCTCTTACATTTTTGTGATAAGTTACTGTCAGCTTTAAAACCCTAACAACTACGCTTATTTAAATATGGAATTAGCTATTAACCCTTAAACGGTCCAAACAGATCGACGTTCAAATCCGTGGTGCTCCAAAAGTAGATCAACGTTTTTTTTACATATTTTCGAACATAACAAAAAAACAAATGTAGATAAAAGTTTTTTTTACACATTTTCAAGTGAAAAACAAAAAAGAAGATCTACATTTTTTTACATACTTTCAAATGTTGAAAAAACGTATATATACGTTTGGACTATTTAAGGGTTAATTAATTTAAATTTTTAATGTAAAATGTTGAAAGTAGCTTTAAAAATCACAAAGTGAGATGCACTTGTCAAAAATAAAATATTTTCAATAACTTAATGAATAATGATGTTCCAAGTCACCCAATTTATTATTAAATTAATATTAAAAACATTTTGAATTTACAAACTGTTAATTATATGAGCATCTAAAAATTTTCAAATTTTAAGAAAATTTTAAAATTACTAAGTTTCTGAATTCTACATCTCTAAGGAAAATTTTAAACAAAGATCAGTTAACTTAATAATGGCAAGATATTAGGGAACAAACTTGTAGCAAATGTACCTACCTGCTACCTGCTCCAGGTAGCAGGTAGGTACATATCAAATGCTTCAAGTTATGTTGTTCACTGGCTGTAAGTGACATTTGCCTCTCGCCCGCATTTGCCTCTTTACTTTCAGCATTAGCTGTGAAACTGATAGAGGACATTGTAAAACACTAGAAGTTCATTGTTGCTTCATCTTATACAGATATAATGCTAAGTTTATATTATACTCCATCTTAAATAAGTTCCAAGAGGTCACTGAGTGAAAAGGAATGCAGGGGTACAAAGACTACAGGAAGAAGCACATTAATATAGTGTCTTGATGTGCTGTTGGAGTGTAAGTAGGATCAAATTTATGAAGGGATACATTAGCCAGACTCGAGTCCTGGGGATGGGAAATACAATGTCTGTATTCAGAGGGGTGAAAGATATCACAGTTCACAAGGTCAGTTGAATTGTAATGTCTGCATACTTCTTGCAAGACAGTAATTGAATAAATTACTTACTGTATTTCATTTTATGGGGGGAGGGGTATGCCCTACCTCAGTGTTAAAAATAATAATATGAGGTTTTATGATTGTTTGAGGCTGGAGGAAAAAGTAGATGGCATTACAATTTTTAGGTCTAGTCATTTCTGCAGTGGGTGTTCAGTCTTTATGCAAAGAAATTAAATGCCAGTACTCAATATGGGATTTCTGTTCCTATACTAGAAGAGTAACCCCAAAGAAATTTTTCACAGCTGAGATGAAGCCTTCTAAAACTTAACCCATAGTAAGTTTTCTCTAAGTTCCTAATGTTCTAAGTAACATAATCCTGGCCCTTTCTGTCCCTCAAACACCAAAATGCCATCAAATCTGGTCACCAAGTTTTCATTTGCAGTTTTTAAATCCATGTCTGGTGGAGTGTTCATACAGTCTATTATTATATAGAGGAATTATGTACACAGATTTTTTAACTAGGGTAATTTTTACTAAAAATTTCCCTTTACTATTTACTAATTACAAAGAAGGCCAGAGACAATATGAATCAGATAGTCTGCTAAACTGCTCAAATCTTACCGTAAATGAATTTCATGGGACCCTACTGCCTGTTGTGGAGGACTGTAGTGTGTGGTAGCATGTGAAAGGCTGTAGAGTATGGGTGCATGGTGTGGATGGTTGTAATGTAGAGGCATGTTGTGGAGGGTTATCAAGTATTGTGGAATAAAGAAAAACTACAGTACAGGCGGGGATTGAACTCATGGCTAGTGGAATCTTGTGGATGATTGTAGTGTGGTGGCATGTAGTGTGGAGAATTGTAGTAGTGTGTGGTGAGAGCTGTAGTATTTAGCAGCACATTGTGGGGAAGGGGGATGTAGTATGGTAGCTTGTGGAGGTATAATGCAAGGTTATACAATGTATTGGCATGTTGTGGAGGATTGTGGAGGTAGTGTGTTAAGAAGGGTTGTACAAAATAGTGGCATATTGTGAAGTGTAATGGCATGTAGTGTTTGATGGCATATTATGAAGGTTTGTAGTGTCGAGGCAAGCTACAGCATGTGACAAGGCGACTCGCATACAACACACACTATCTGTTTAAAATTTTGTAAATAACTGAAAAAAGTGCCTACATATGACATAAAAAAAAAAAAAAAACAGTAGGTCATTGAATACAGGGTTTGATTTATTGCTCACTGAGCCACACAATAGCACCTTGGCCATATAATCTGTAAACCAACAACTACAGTACTGGATTCATACAACTCTCAGGTCATCATACCATTAATACTGATAATGAAAGTTCTTTTCTTTCTTTTTTGGTTTTTCTTTCTTTTGGGTCACCCTACCTTGATGGGAAATGTGCCGACACATTAAAAAAAAAAAAAAAAAAAGTCAGACTTTGCTGTCATGTTTTTAAATTGGAGCAACCCTTCCCTTGGCTCAAACCTGATTACCCACAATCCCTTCTCCCATTTTCCCGTGTCTCTGCAACATTTTTCCTCATTAACATAATAATATAGTTTCAAGGGTATATTTCATCAATCTTCTTAGAAATATTTTTTGACATGGGCCATATAAGATGTAACATATTTTGGGGGAAAAGAAATCATATTTTATATAACTATAAATAGAAAAATGAAGTTATTAGAAATGTTGGTCAGGGGTGAGAATGTAGCCGATGTTGGCAGGTATTAATCCATGGATAGTACATAAAGAAAAATAAGCAGATTAAGTAAAATGAATGGCAGCTAGACTTCAAATCTATAAATCTGGGAAGGAAGGTTAGAGGGGGAGGAGGTTGGCGATCATTCCAGAAATGGTTTGAGGGAGGGGGTAAGAGAGGCTTTGAGATTAAGGGGCTTGAGCATCTAACATGCTTGTGTGTTATACTGAAGTGAATGGAAGTGTTTTTTAACCCTTAAACTGTCCAAGCAAATTTACGTTCGCATGTGTAGTGCGCCAAAAGTAGATCTACGTTTTTTTATATATTTTCAAATAAAAAAAAAAGATCAAAGTTTTTTTACACGTTTCCAAATGTAAAAAAAAGAAGATCTACGTTTTTTACATACTTTTAAATGCTGAAAAAACGTAGATCTACCTTTGGACAGTTTAAGAGTTAATGGACATGATGTTGGAGTCTGAGTGAGGTAATTGTTATGAAGGGCTTCAGGGAAACCAGTTAGCCAGACTTCAGTTCTGGAGGCTGAAAGGAGTGTGCCTGCACTCTGAAGGAAGGATGGGGATATTGCAGTTGTATGGTAATCTGAATTGTGATGTCAGCGCACTTCTAGAAAGACAGCACTAGAATGAATGATGATAAATATATTTTCTAATTTGTGTCACCCTGCCTTGGTAGGACATGGCTGTTTAGATAAAAAAAAAAACAAATTTAAATGCTTGCAGATGCAGGTATAGGACTAAATAGATAGTATAATGTACATGCTGTAGTAATAGTTTTACTACAGCATAGACATACTGCACTCAGTCTTCTGGGCAAGACTTAATCTATTACTAGCTTTGAGATATGCAGATGTTTCCTGCTTTATGTGATATGTTCCTGTTTGTAAAGCAAAATTGAATAAACTGAACCCAACATGACATGTAAAATATAGGAATTTGTTCTGACACTGCAAGTTCCACACTTCCTGACAAATGTTTACCAAAACATATCAACTTACTACACATGCACCAAATAATCACAAAAAAATTAAATGAATTTGATTGCATAAGAATGAAGAAAAAATTTCACAATGCTTATTTTTGCCAACATTTGAGCATAATGAAAACAGTTAAAAAATAAAAATTAAAAAATTAAAAAAAAAAAAAAAATTCAGCCATAATCCTCTTCTCTTTTGCCTTTCCTCCCCCACCAACCAACCAGCCTATCTTTGTCTAGATTGCAGTGCCAACATTAATTACGAACCCTAGTTCCGACTTTGTTGGCACAACTAAATTGTCTTGCCTGTTTTCCATTTTCTTTCAACTTCCAATCCCTGAGTGCTGTATGACCTCTGCAGTTTCAGTGTTCCATCCCCTCTTCCTTGAATGCAATTTAGTATCTTCTCTTTCATATATCTATTGTGCAAATACACCACCCACTTCAACATTATATCCCCACCTACTTTAAACATTTCTGTCTTATTCCTATCTATCCCAGTCATTTTACCTTATTTAATTCTACCCACTGCTTCATGCACTATATCTACCTCATATATGACTGTTAGCCCTTCCTGCCCATACACAAAATTATTGCATCCCCTTCATTATTAACATTCAACAGCTCATCAAAATATCCTTCCCTTCTTTCCAGAACCTTTACTTTCCCATTTTTCCAGTACAGGTCCTCCATCACAAATCCGGCATCATTGGGACCTGTAGTGTGCCGGATTACTGAGTTTGCCGGATTACAGAGTAGTTAGGTTAGAATACACTTAATAAAATAAACCAACTTGACCGACGCAAAAATCGAACATTTTTGGTACTTTGAGCTCAATTTCAAGGTACTTTTCATCATGAAAGCAATCAAAATCATGTCTATTTCTGTAATATATCTTCCATTCTATCAAATGAGTCCAAAAAAATGAGAATACAAATATAAAAACCATACGAAAATATACTGCAAAGAGGCGGCTAACGGCCGAGAAGTGAACTTCCTTATTTATCATCTGTCTTTTTTATTTTTGTTGTACATTAAGAAGCATCTTTCCATCATACATTGCCCAAGTTTCAATGAGATAGCCCAACAAACAACCGAGAAAAAAAAATATTTACCAAAAATCATATATGGCAAGCCCAAGCCAGGTACTGGAAATAAGTCACTTTGTCTGACTTTTCTGGGTTATCCTAGGTTCTCTATACATACACTGCTATGTATGATAATCTATGTACTGTATTTGTGTATACCTGAATAAACTTATTTACTTCTAGTCTGTCAACTGAGTACAAGAAACTGCCCATTCACTTATTTCAACTACCCAATAAAGTGGTCAGAAATTGGCAATTTGGCCAATTTCACACAAATTTCAAAATAGGGTCCAGAATAAACAATGCAGACATTCCTGGCACTAAAATAACATTTTCTCTGTTCATTAGTCATGGCTCCAGGCCCCTCTCATATTACTCTTGCTTACCATTTGGAATTTTTATTCACACAAAAAAAATAGAAGATTTACTGTTATGCAGACTACTGCATTATTATAATAATTGTATAAATAATGTCAACCCAGACTACGTATTGGAATTTGGACTGGCAGGCGGACAGGTATTGGACGGTGACGTCATTTGTTTACTCTTGAGCTTTGCTAAAGAACAGAGCATTTTCACTACTGTGAGTGCAATTTCAAGGTACTTTTCGTCATGAAAGCAATCAAAATCATATCTATTTCTGTAATATATACTTCATTCTATCAAATGAGACCGAAAAAATGAGAATATAATCATAAAAACATACAAAAATATACCGCTAAGCAGCCGCTAATGGCTGAGAAGTGAACTCCGCTATTTATGATCTGATTTCTTTCATTTTTGGTGTACGTGAAGAAGTATCTTTCCATCATACATTGCCCAAGTTTGAATAAGATAACCCAACAAACAACTGAGAAAATAATAATATAATTAATAATAATAATATCTTTATTTACTACACGTACATGTACAAAGTATACAGGCCTAGCTGACATCAGTGACATACTACTGTATAGAAAGCTGCTTATTATGCAGAGTATTTCAAGAAAATTAGGTCAGTGTCCCAGGCTAACACCCAGGTACCCATTTACTGATGGGTAAACATAGACAACAGGTGTAAAGAAACATGCCTAATGTTTCTACCCTGGCTGGGAATCGAATATTTACCAAAAATCACATATGGCTAATCCGAGCCAGGTACTAAAAATAAGCCACGTTGACTATTTTGGGTTATCCTAGGTTCTCTACACATATGCTGCTATGTGTGATAATCTATATAGAGAAAATAACTTTGTTTCAGGTTTATGGTGCAGTACGAGTGTATATCAGTTAGCCCTGTGCTATACTCTGTTTTCTCTAATATAAGCCCCCAAGACAGGGATAGGAGAATGGTATTTGTATACCATATATCCTCTTCATACCTTCGTCGAACTGCTCGGTGTTATGCCAAATATTATTTATTCTGGAGTATTTAACATGTTTTATGTTATTTATATTGTTTATGTCATATTAGATCAATTGTGATAGGCAAATAAGCTGTATTGTTGATTTTAGCATAATAATAAAGCATATTCTCCTGCTTGATGAGACTGAGCTCATGGCAACCAACAGTGGCTTCAAAGTCACCTTATCTTTAATGGATAATGTACTGTGTAGGTGCTTTACATAATGAGAAGTATTTCTTTTATTCATTGGAACCATGGCTAGGGCTAAAAGTAAGCAGGTTAAAACAATAAATGGACAAAAGGAAATTGGAATGACTTATGCAGCAAGTAGCACCACCAAACAGTACCAGCAGGTTGGTGTGGCAACCCTGGAAATTTGAAATTATGCTAGCCAAAATTAGTGCCGAATAACTGAAGGAACCGAATAACTGATTGCTGGATTTGTGATGACGGACCTGTACCTTTACCTTGCCTTCTTCCCAGTATCTTGACCTTCCCATCTAACATCTCCCCAGTCCATTTGCTTTCCAGGCTTCCTCAATTTACTGGTCTCTCTCCAAAACACTTTTTTTTTTATCAAACCGGCCATATCCTACCAAGGTAGGGTGACCTAAAACGAAAAATGAAGGTTTTTCTTTTTAAATCTAGTAACGTATACAGGAAGAGGGGTTACTAGCCCCTTACTCCCGGCATTTTAGTCATTCCTCACAACACGCATGGCTTATGGAGGAAGAATTCTGTTTCACTTCCTAATGGAGAAAAACAGTTTCTTATTCTCGGCAAAAATTGGGCCTAAATTTAGCATGAAGTTAAAGTACCATTATCAAAGTAACATTATCAACAAAGTAATAGTTAAACCTCAACCCAAGGTAAACTCCTTTTCAGTAAAAAGAATAAAAGTGTGTACTGTCTCTCTTGCAAGCAATACCCTAATAAAATACATAAATGTATGTGAAATTGACAAAAGTTTTAATAATACAAACAAAAAATTTGAATATCCATTGACAGAAGTGCTGTTTTTTATCATGAACAAGATAAAAACCACAATACAAATTTTGATAATTGCACACTAAGCCTAACTCTGATATTGTGATTGCATACATTAAACTGGGAAATTTAACATACTGAACATATAATGCTATAAAGTAATCTTGAATGAAAACTTCTATTATAATCTGAATGAAATTTTAAAAGATGTACATTTTTTCTATATATTATATTTTCTTCACTATTAAATCTTGCATATTTTGGCATAAAACAATACACAACTCATACAACTCAGTCATCAATGCATAAATGTGAAGATATTTGCTATATATCTAATAGAAACAAGAAAATAAATTATAATATATGAATGTCCTTGCTCCCTCAGAGAAAACATGAACTTCATATCATTCACGGTGGGAGACGGCCGACTTGTTGAAAAAAAAAAATTATATATATATATATATATATATATATATATATATATATATATATATATATATATATATATATATATATATATATATATATATATATATATATATAAAAGAAGTCCATTGACACCATAATCATCATTTCTGGAAAGAATTATGGAAAATATTCCCAGATAACCCCTCTTAACTACCTTACATAAATTTTATGAAAATTAGGCAGCTTTTGGCTCATACTAAGACAATGGATGAAAGCAGAGGCCATAATACACAGACATGCATTTATACTACTGCAGTATGTGTCTATGTCGAAAAAAAAAAAATAAGCAGTGTGAACTGTGCAAAACTATTAGAATGGTTAACAGAGCTATGGTGCAGCATTTACCTCATTCCCTCAAAATAACAGCCCAGGACAGATGATGCAAGGCACTATGTACAGTATAAGAAGTTATGAAAATAATAGGAGAGAGAGAAGACAGCACACACACACACATAGGTTTTTTACTCGTGTGTTAAATTATTAGTATATAAATAAAAGTGCTTTTATGGGTCATGCATCACTGACCCTAAGCAGAAATATTTTGTTAATAAAACATAAAGAAGCATTTATATAGATTATGTAACTAGTAAATAAAAAAAGATACAGTGACGATAATAAATGTGTCTGGTTGAATCAAGTCTGAGTTGGGGGAGAGGGAAGCTGTGGAAATACAATATCATCAAATGAAAACATACTGCATATGACCCAGCAGAATACCCAACTGCATAATAGATTTCTCTTTGCACCTTTGTACAGTAGAGTGGCAAATGGAGACCAGACCTAAAGTCATATAAATTCATACAGATGTTCCAGCGCAAAACCAATTATGACAGCATTCCGATAATTATTACTGCTGTATGACCCTTTTGGGTTTAGTGCTTTGTTTTATTATTATTATTCGACACTTATTACGAGTTAATATACCAGATGATGTGAAGGGGTAACAGTATTATAGCTCAAACCCCATATAAACCTTTTGTTGTAAGATCAATAAATATAAATATTCTATTTGTTTTAAATTAAATTATTTGAGCCTAAGTAAGCAGTAACATTACATATTAAAAAATCTCTTATATCAATTAATTTGTATTTTGTGAAACCATAAAAAGTAACTCACCATCATCGTGTGTTATGTGAGGGCCATCTCGCAGAGAGTCCAATGAACCACATCGCGGCATTCCAGTTTCAGGACCATTTAAAATCTGTAGTAGATTATATATTTATGAGAAATAGCAAATCTTTATCCTGGCTTCAGATTATTCATAAATAACTTGATTGCTAAACTGAAAAATCTTGTAAAAAAAATATACATATAGATAAAGATCATACTGACCGCTAAATTAGAATCAGCATGTGATTGTAATAATGTTATGAAAAGAATAAGTTTCCTTTAATATTTACTGCTTTTATGTAAACTAAGATCGTTTTACTGTATGTCACTTTGTGTAGATAGAACTTAATTATCAGTGAGTACGGTAGGGTTATAATTGAAAGAATTAGAGATAAGACAGAATGTAGGATTGCGGATGAGCAAGAAGGTTTTAGAGTGGGAACGGGATGTGTGGATCAAGTGTTTACATTGAAGCATATATGTGAACAGTATTTAGATAAAGGTAGGAAAGTTTTTATTGCATTTATGGATTTAGAAAAGGCATATGATAGAGTGGATAGCGGAGCAATGTGGCAGATATTGCAAGTATATGGAATAGGTGGTAAGTTACTAAATGCTGTAAAGAGCTTTTATGAGGATAGTGAGGCTGAGGTTAGGGTGTGTAGAAGAGAGAGACTACTTCCCGGTAAAAGTAGGTCTTAGACAGGGATGTGTAATGTCGCCATGGTTGTTTAATACATTTATAGATGGGGTTGTAAAAGAAGTAAATGGTGTTCGGGAGAGGGGTGGGATTAAATTATGGGGAATCAAATACAAAATGGGAATTGACACAGTTGCTTTTTGCTGATGATACTGTGCTTATGGGAGATTCTAAAGAAAAATTGCAAAGGTTAGTGGACGAGTTTGGGAGTGTGTGTAAAGGTAGAAAGTTGAAAGTGAACATAGAAAAGAGTAAGGTGATGAGGGTATCAAATGATTTAGATAAAGAAAAATTGGATATCAAATTGGGGAGGAGGAGTATGGAAGAAGTGAATGTTTTCAGATACTTGGGAGTTGACGTGTCGGCAGATGGATTTATGAAGGATGAGGCTAATCATAGAACTGATGAGGGAAAAAAGGCGAATGGTGCATTGAGACAAAAAACAGTGGTGCAGTGGAGACAAAAAACATTATCTATGGAGTCAAAGAAAGGAATGTATGAAAGTATAGTAGTACCAACACTCTTAAATGGGTGTGAAGCTTGGGTTGTGAATGCAGCAGCGAAGAGGCGGTTGGAGGCAGTGGAGATGTCCTGTCTAAGGGCAATGTGTCGTGTAAATATTATGCAGAAAATTCTGAGTGTGGAAATTAGGAGAAGGTGTGGAGTTAATAAAAATATTAGTCAGAGGGTTGAAGAGGGGTTGTTGAGGTGGTTTGGTCATTTAGAGAGAATGGATCAAAGTAGAATGACATAGAGAGCATTTAAATCTGTAGGGGAAGGAAGGCGGGGTAGAGGTCATCCTCGAAAAGGTTGGAAGGAAGGGGTAAGGGAGGTTTTGTGGGCGAGGGGCTTGGACATCCAGCAGGCGTGCATGAGCGTCTTCGATAGGAGTGAATGGAGACGAATGGTATGTGGGACCTGACGATCTGTTGGTGTGTGAGCAGGGTAATATTTAGTGAAGGGATTCAGGGAAACTGGTTATTTTTATACAGCCGGACTCGAGTCCTGGAAATGGGAAATACAATGCCTGCACTCTAAAAGAGGGTTTCGGGATATTGGCATTTTGGAAGGATATGTTGTGTATCTTTATACGTATATGCTTCTAAGCTGTTGAGTTCTGAGCACCTCTGCAAAAACAGTGATTATGTGTGAGTGGGGTGAAAGAGTTGAATGATGATGAAAGTATTTTCTTTTTGGGGATTTTCTTTCTTTTTGGGTCACCATGCCTCGGTGGGAAACAGCCGACTTGTTAAAAAAAAAAAAAAAAAAAAAAAATGACTGGAAAGTGATTCTCAAAGAATATGATTAGGAATTTAATGAAATTTAACCCTTTCACTGTCAGTGCCATAGTACTACGGCTTGCAAGCCAGTGTTGGTGCCATAGTATTATGCCAAAATTCTAGCGGCTTCAAATCTAGCGGGAGAAAGCTGGTAGACCTACATGTGAGAGAATGGGTCTGCGTGGTCAGTGTGCACAGTATAAAAAAAAATCCTGCAGCATGCAGTGCATAAAAAGAAAAACAAAACTCAGTGTTTTTGGTTTAAAATGCCAACTTTGAGGTGTATTTTCATATGCATTCTCATTTTCTTTGTTTCATTTGATAGAACAGAAGATATATTACAGAAATAGAGATGATTTTGATTGGTTTCATGATGAAAAGTATCTTGAAATTGAACTCAAAGTAGCAGAAATGTTCGATTTTTGCCGATGTTCAAAAGTAAACAAATGACGTTACCATCCAAAACGTGTCCAACTGGCCAATCTAATACGCAGTCACGAATGGGATGACATTATTTCTACAATTATTACAATAATGCAGTAGTTTGTATAACAGTAAATCATCTGTTTCTTGTGTGAATAAAAATTCAAAATGGAAAGCAAGAGTAATATAAGAGGGGCCTGGAAAGATGACTAATGAACAGAGAAAATGTTATTTTAGTACCAGAAATGTCTGCACTGAAAATTTATTCTGGACCCTATTTTAAAATTGGCATCTTTTGAAATTTGTGTGAAATTGGCCAAATTGCCAATTTCTGACCATTTTATTGGGTAGTTGAAATTGGTAAATGGGTGGTTTCTTGTACTCAATCGATAGAACAAATGGAGATCTAGTGAAATAGCTATGAGGTTGGTCGACTGGAACAACGGAATTGGCCGAAAATAGGGCTCAAAGTGGGCCAAATCGCTGATGCATATATATCGCCGAGACCGCTATCTTCGCAAGAGCATAAGTCCATAAGTTTTCAATCAAATTTTGTACTTTTGGTGACATTACCATTGGGAATAAGATCCTCTATCATTTCATAAGAAAATTTTTTTTTTTTTAAATTCTTCGACAGAGCAAGTTTGTGAGCAGGGGTCTCGACAGTGAAGGGGTTAAATATTTGCCTATAGAGATCTTGTTATGATAAATCTGAATCATAAGCACATTCCAAAATGCTGTTACAGTACAGTGCAACCTGCCTTCCTGCTTTACTTAAGAAAGGATGTTTTGGCCCAATGCACACACATTTTCTTAAAAGTTGTTTTCAGGAATTAACAAAACACCATGATTATCTATTAGAAAGGTCCTGATATAAGAGAACGTCCTATTCTTCTCGATTTTAGATAGCATTATTAAATAAGACCCCAATGAAAATAAGCATTTTCTTATGATAATTACAGATTACCAATTGTGCAAAACAATAATAGTAACAGCCGACGAGAGATTGAAGTCTTGGATTACTGTGGTTTGGAAAGTACTGTTAAACATCTACACTCCAGCATTTTATTACCCACATAACTTGTGGGGTTAGAACCCATAGCGAATGAGTCGTAAAACTCCAGGCCAGATCTGGAGTTTTATGACTCGCTTGCCATGGGGCTCTAACCCCACCAGTTCTGTGGTTTGTTTACAATCACTTTATTACAATTTCATGAGTCGGCATTTTATTATCTGGCAACACCCATAACCCAGCACCTAGGGAGCCAAAGGTAGCCAAGATAAAGGTGCCAGTTTTTATATACATATTTCATTGGAGTGAGATTAACAAGTTAAGAAAGCCTAGAGAACAAATGGATTTGTCAGTTAAAAATAGGAGAGGAGAGTTAGAGGCATTGGGAAGATGGAGGGAATATTTTGAGAAATTGTTAAATGTTGATGAAGATAGGGAAGCTGTGATTTCGTGTATAGGGCAAGGAGGAACAACATCTTGTAGGAGTGAGGAAGAGACAGTTGTGAGTGTGGGGGAAGTTTGTGAGGCAGTAGGTAAAATGAAAGGGGGTAAGGCAGCCAGGATTGATGGGATAAAGATAGAAATGTTAAAAGCAGGTGGGGATATAGTTTTGGAGTGGTTGGTGCAATTATTTAATAAATGTATGGAAGAGGGTAAGGTACCTAGGGATTGGCAGAGAGCATGCATAGTTCCTTTGTATAAAGGCAAAGGGGATAAAAGAGAGTGCAAAAATTAAAGGGGGATAAGTCTGTTGAGTTGTAGGTAGTAGGTTGGTAGACAGCAACCGCCCAGGGAGGTACTACCGTCCTGCCAAGTGAGTGTAAAACGAAAGCCTGTAATTGTTTTACATGATGGTAGGATTGCTGGTGTCTTTTGTCTGTCTCATAAATATGCAAGATTACAGGTAAGTCTTGCTACTTCTACTTACACTTAGGTCACACTACACATACATGTACAAGCATATATATACACACCCCTCTGGGTTTTCTTCTATTTTCTTTCTAATTCTTGTTCTTGTTTATTTCCTCTTATCTCCATGGGGAAGTGGAACAGAATTCTTCCTCTGTAAGCCATGCGTGTCGTAAGAGGCGACTAAAATGCCGGGAGCAAGGGGCTAGTAACCCCTTCTCCTGTATATATTACTAAATTTAAAAGGAGAAACTTCAGTTTTTTCTTTTGGGCCACCCCACCTCAGTGGGATACGGCTGGTACGTTGAAAGAAGAAGAAGAAGTCTGTTGAGTATACCTGGCAAAGTGTATGGTAGAGTTATTATTGAAAGAATTAAGAGTAAGACGGAGAATAGGATAGCAGATGAACAAGGAGGCTTTAGGAAAGGTAGGGGGTGTGTGGACCAGGTGTTTGCAGTTTAAAAACTGTAGTGTAAAGCACCCTTCTGGCAAGACAGTGATGGAGTGAATGATGGTGAAAGTTTTTCTTTTTCGGGCCACCCTGCCTTGGTGGGAATCGGCCGGTGTGATAATAAAAAAATATTTAGATAAGGCTAAAGAGGTCTTTGTGGCATTTATGGATTTGGAAAAGGCGTATGACAGGGTGGATAGGGGGGCAATGTGGTAGATGTTGCAGGTGTATGGTGTAGGAGGTAGGTTACTGAAAGCAGTGAAGAGTTTTTACGAGGATAGTGAAGCTCAAGTTAGAGTATGTAGGAAAGAGGGAAATTATTTCCCAGTAAAAGTAGGCCTTAGACAAGGATGTGTGATGTCACCGTGGTTGTTTAATATATTTATAGATGGGGTTGTAAGAGAAGTAAATGCGAGGGTCTTGGCAAGAGGCGTGGAGTTAAAAGATAAAGAATCACACAAAGTGGGAGTTGTCACAGTTGCTCTTTGCTGATGACACTGTGCTCTTGGGAGATTCTGAAGAGAAGTTGCAGAGATTGCTGGATGAATTTGGTAGGGTGTGCAAAAGAAGAAAATTGAAAGTGAATACAGGAAAGAGTAAGGTTATGAGGATAACAAAAAGATTAGGTGATGAAAGATTGGATATCAGATTGGAGGGAGAGAGTATGGAGGAGGTGAATGTATTCAGATATTTGGGAGTGGACATGTCAGCGGATGGGTCTATGAAAGATGAGGTGAATCATAGAATTGATGAGGAGAAAAGGGTGAGTGGTGCACTTAGGAGTCTGTGGAGACAAAGAACTTTGTCCTTGGAGGCAAAGAGGGGAATGTATGAGAGTATAGTTTTACCAACACTCTTATATGGGTGTGAAGCATGGGTGATGAATGTTGCAGCGAGGAGAAGGCTGGAGGCAGTGGAGATGTCATGTCTGAGAGCAATGTGTGGTGTGAATATAATGCAGAGAATTCGTAATTTGGAAGTTAGGAGGAGGTGCGGGATTACCAAAACTGTTGTCCAGAGGGCTGAGGAAGGGTTGTTGAGGTGGTTCGGACATGTGGAGAGAATGGAGCAAAACAGAATAACTTCAAGAGTGTATCAGTCTGTAGTGGAAGGAAGGCGGGGTAGGGGTCGGCCTAGGAAAGGTTGGAGGGAAGGGGTAAAGGAGGTTTTGTGTGCGAGGGGCTTGGACTTCCAGCAGGCATGCGTGAGCGTGTTTGATAGGAGTGAATGGAGACAAATGGTTTTTAATACTTGACGTGCTGTTGGAGTGTGAGCAAAGTAACATTTATGAAGGGGTTCAGGGAAACCGGTAGGCCGGACTTGAGTCCTGGAGATGGGAAGTACAGTGCCTGCACTCTGAAGGAGGGGTGTTAATGTTGCAGTTTAAAAACTGTAGTGTAAAGCACCCTTCTGGCAAGACAGTGATGGAGTGAATGATGGTGAAAGTTTTTCTTTTTCGGGCCACCCTGCCTTGGTGGGAATCGGCCAGTGTGATAATAAAAAAAAATAAATAAATAATATTTCATTTATGTGAAATAAGTGATCTTGCAACAAGCTTTAATTTATTAAATTGTATTAGTGACTGTTCTCAATTTACTTTATTAATAATGGTTAACTTATATAAAAACCTTAAATAAAACTTGTAGGAATGATGACAAATACCAATCTCACACACCCAAATGAACAAATTTGTTATACCATAGTCTATATATTTTATTTTTTGGAGTAATTCTCATTAGTGTTGTGCCATTCTGACAAAATACGCAAAAGAAAACGTGAAAGATATGAATTAATACCTTCAAATTATGTCTTATGCTCTGCTGAGTACATGAAAATCTTCACCAAGTATAACTGAACCACAACACACAACAACCATAACTCACACCACAACTCAAACCACAACTCACACCACAACACACAACCACAACACACAACAACCATAATACACAACACCCATAAGTAAGCTGTATCACTTTCTTCACAGAGTTAAATATTCTTGATAAACAAATTACTCTGTCTTAAGTGAATTTTTAATTATAGCAAATGCTGACATTGATAAAAATCATACTCTTTGTATGTAGAACTACATTATTTGCTAATTTTTGCCTTGAAAATAAGAGTAGGTTAAATGGCATTTATTAAAATGTATTGATTGTGGTATGTATTTAACTTATTGGTCAAAGAGTTGCCATGTGATTAAGGGTAAACTGCAATGATCTTTTCTCTTATTTTTAAGCCAATTTTGTTAAAACTTCTGCTGCAGAAGTTTAGTACCAAAACTAATTCAGTATTCTAAAAAAAATTCTGGCAGAATATCCTTTACAAATAAATACTTCCTTAACAATAGTGAAGAATGGAAGACAGCAAATAAGAAAATGGGCAAGACTTTACAGCAATTTTGTTGGAAATAAAAAAGTTTTAGAGAGATAAAAAAGTTTCATGATTAAATTTATGGGCTTGAAGACAGCCACTGCACAGTTTGGCAAGAAGACTTAATATCTTTAACACTTACATTATAAAGGGATTTTTTCAACAGTGAATTAATAGCTAATCAATTCCACAAAAAAAAACTGGAAATTTAAACAAACTTCTGACCCGTACGTACAAATAAGTTAGCAAGGAAATCAAGAAATGGCTTGTAATGATAACCCTTTTCAACATCAGTATGTGCGTGCATTCTCACACTGAGCTAATAAAAATATTAGTTAATTAATGCTCTATTTAACAATTCCACGAACCAGTAGTTTATAATACTATTTTCCTTTTCTTTTTAAAGAAAATATTAAAATCATACTAATTTAACTAGCTTTCAGAGAAACTATTGTACTGCACATTACTTTAAGATCGTAGCATCAATAATAAAATCAACAATACCATGCAGGGTACTGTATACCTCAAATACAATATGCAATAAAAAATGATGAATTACCTATTGGCTATGAATTCAAATATATTTACAGATGGTAAGAAAATTCACTAAAAGAAATGCATTTCTTTGCAAAACTCAAAAATTCAGAAAACATCTGTTTTTTCTACAAAGAGGAGTGCAAAGCAGCACCCCTACCTGGTCCCTGCTGGTTCTAGCTCTCTTCAAAGTGCCATTATTCACGACCTTCTGGGTGTCAAAGGTGGAAGGGGAGATAGGGGTGACGAGCGGTTGAGTCACGTTCTCAGCAGAGGATCCTCGGCGAAGGGGACGAGGAGAGTGGTACAGACGACTAGGTAGGATATGGTGCAGAATGGAATCTTTGTGGCGTCCCTGGAGAGGTGTATTAGGTTGAGGGATTAGTGTGGTACTTGGAACGGTTAACTGAGACCGTGAAGAAGCGTGATCATTGTGAGGTGGGGGTCGGGGACTCTCAGGGTAAATGGTTGTTTGGCCAATTTTACGTGTTGGAGTTAGTTCAGCGGCAGCTTCAGTCATAGAAGGAAAGAGTGAAGGAGATGAGGAAGAAGAAGTCAAACCAAATAAGAAGCCAGATTTTTTCTTTTTTCGATTTGAAGGAGAAGACTGCTGAGATACAGTGCAGGGCTTTGTCACAGATTTACTGGACTCAGTTGGGCAGCTTTCTTCAACTGTTCTCCCAACTGTATCTTCAGCATCACCCAGATTACTTGCTTGATATGAACGGGTTAAACTTCCATAACCTGAGCTCCCAGAGGATGAAGTTGAGCCTAGAGTACTGTGAGGTGAAGCTGCATTATAATCAAGCCAAGGAAGTGAGTTTTGTTGCATCATGCCATGCTTACCATCATTAGTAATATCACATGCCATCCCTACTGAAGGTTCACTGACTATCTTAATAACGGGAGGCTGTGAGTAGTTGTTAGGTACCTGGGTGGTGGAATTAGTGGTGGGTGTAAGTGAGGTGTTAGAGAGAGGATGGTGAGAGAGGGCTGCAGAGATGATAGCAGCCTGGGAACTAGAGCTGGAACTCTGAGAAGCCAATGATCCTCGCTCCCCACCCACACTCTCGCTTAAGCCTTTCAGACGCCATGAGAGGTCGGAAATCTTGCGAACAACCTCTGAAAAGATAAAGAAAAACTTATACTACTAAGCACAATACATATACATCAAAATGAAAAAAGCATTAAAAACAATATTGAAAATGTGGAACATTATTCATGTAGGAAATTGGGAAAGATTAAATATTTGGCAGTCTTACCTAAACAGGTATTAAAAATGGATCAATAACAATCATAATAAGAGTATTAGCAAGTTATTCCTCAGTTTTAGTTACCAATGATTTATCTAATTATATATGCAGTAATACTAAATTACATTCACCAGATAACTAAAGGGGCCAACTACATCTACATTGTGAAATTGTTACAACAACCGACAAATTGTGATAAAAATGCTCAAGAAAACATAAGAACCTTCATTCATAGAGGCAGGCATACTCACATTAACAAACGTAAGTATGCCACTGCATCGGCAATGAAAACACCTGTGGGGTGAATAGTAATACTGGCTCACATCTTATGAACTGAAAACAAGCTGAACTCAACAAGGTCGAAGAGGACCACACCAGCAGAAAGTGTTTAGAAGTAGCTATAATTATGATTACAGATTCTTTTCCCTACAGCAGAGTAACTTTCAATTTAACCTTGCCCCTCACCTACATCCTCAAGAACAAGCACAAACTTCATGTTAAAATGCTTATAAAACTCAATCTTCACATCAAGATTCCTAGATGATAGAGCAGTTCAGTAGCTCTACCAGCCCTTCTATGCCTGAATGCACTGACCACTTCTCCACCATCACCTGACACATTACTCTCCTCTCTGCTATTTATCTGAGCATGTCTTTGACTTGCTACCTTCACTTGAGAAAATTCCCTAAATATGAATGAAAGGTCATGTACCTCTATAAATAAAGGTTCTGCTGATTTCTTGTGTTATCACTATCTACATTAATATTCTACCAGTGAAAATAAGAAACACCTCAAATTATATACCATAATTAATAATTATGCTGCAAAATAATGCCATGAATGATAATCTCAAATCAAATGTGAACTACAAGGTTGCTAAAATAAAAATGTCGCATCTTCCATTAGTGTTAGCTTAGTACACGTACTTTTAAAGTGGCAAATGAACACTTCTATAATGTGTTTTTTTACAAATATGTATTCCTGTATTTTAAATTGGTGTTTCCAAATCATACATAGTTTTTGAAGAAGATATGAAATACCAGCCTATCCTCCAAATAAGAGTGTTTGTTTTCACGTGTACTGCAATGCACCGATATATGTACCAAAAAAAATTAGATACAGCACATTATTAGCTGAAAACATAATAAAAGGTCCCCTTTTATTATTCCTATTTTTACCACCCGTTGGCTCATAACTATACTCCAACAAATACATTAGTTATTCTGGGTTAGATAAACTTGACCTAAACTAAATTAATCTATATGTACATATACTTAAGGGCCAATGACAAAATTTCATTAATGGGTGGCATAATTTGCAGCACAGACATCACTGCTTAAATGATTGGTAACCACATACTCTTTTATTCAAGCCGGGAGGGCATTTGACCAGAGTCTCTCTCTACTAATGATAAAGGCTCACGATACTGATGTTCAACTATGTTACTACTAATGAGGGAGAGGGTAAATTTTCAGAGCAAAACAACCAGTGCCAACACCTAACCCTCTCCAACTCTCTTCAAAATTTGATATTCAAGGCTATCATATGCTTTGAACTAACATCTGTAAGTCTTAGCTTTGTTAAGCTCTTCAAGGTTGAGGGACTGATTACCTCATATTTACCTCCCCATCTTTTTAATGTTTCCAATATTTACCTAAGTCCCTTCTGCATTCAACTGAAGAAGCCTGTTAAGCAAGTGAAATGCTTTGGCAATCAATTACAAACAAAATATTAGGTAAATGGACAAAGATGCAACTAATGTGATATTTTATTGTGGCAACGTTTCACTTTCCAGGAGCATTTTCAAGCTCCTGGAAAGTGAAACATTGCTACAATAAAATGTCACATTAGTTGCATGTATGTCCATTTACCTGAGCATAAAGATACCTTGGGGAAAATTCCCAAGATCAGATATAGTAACTTATCTAATCTGGTTGTTGGTCAGTCATCTTAAAAGGTAGAAAATCAATTATCCGACTATGAGTCTCTCAAAGTTTAATTAAAATCTACTATAGTTCTCGTTCTCTCTCATTCTCTCTCTCTCTCGTTCTCTCTCTCTCTCTCGTTCTCTCTCTCTCTCTCGTTCTCTCTCTTGTTCTCTCTCTCTCTCTCTCTCTCTCATTCTCTCTCTCTCTCTCTCTACAAATTCATAAGGGTTACATTCCTAAAGGTCCACTGAAATGAAAAACTGCAAATACAAAATTAAATTTGCATAACTGCCTCGAATTTGGTTTATTTGTGCTTCACAGATCATATCACTATTATCATGACACTAACCTGATAAATATTGATATTTGTAGGAAAACTAGCCAAGACAAAAAGCAAATTAGGCATAGGCAAGCCAATGAGCAATACTACTTGAATGAAATCTTATGGTTAGTTTCCCAATTATGGATCATGTGCCAAGCCTGAAAAATTTAGTACCACCGAAAAACACATGGATAATCGAATCTATCTGTAAAGACGGTGGATAATTGAAACCTGAAAATAAGGACTCTCATGAATTTGTAAGGAGAGGTCTGGAGGAAGGGTGGGGATGTTGCAGCTCGGAGAGTCACCTGAAACATAATGGCAAAATGCTTCTGGCAAAATAGTGATTGAATGAGTGACAATGAAAGTGCTTGCTTTTTGGGTTACCCTACTTTGGTAGGAGGTGGCCAGTATATTTAAAACTACAGTATATGGCTGTTGGTATTTTGGTAATGTAACTATTTGATAAAGTTTAGATGCTACTACAGTACTAGAATACAGCTTCTCCTCACTTAGCGACATACTCGTTTACCGATGACTCGGACTTACGAAAGGTTCTCTGACCAGTATACATACCTAAATAATGTATATTAAAGCTGATTTCCTCTATTCTGTTTAACATAATATACAGTACACTATTGTATAAACATTTTAAAATATACCAGAAATGTTATAAATGGTGCAAAAGTGACATTAAAACAACATCAAAGATGGTTGACACAAACCCACTACCATTAAAGTATGCTCCTCACTTAGCGGCAAATTCGTTTAGCAATGTGGTCTTAGGAACAGAACTCCATCGTTAAGTAAGGAGAGGCTGTATAATCTCACAATAAGGTAAAAGTGATCAGAGAGCTAAATAACTATAATGGCAGTCAGCACACGTGAAAACACCAGTATGAAAAATGGAGTTATTGTAATACGTAATTTTAGTAACTTTTATGATTCAGCACTCCCTCATGAATGTAATAATAATATCAATTAGTATCTTTTATTTGTTATATTAAAAAATGCATGAATAATTAATTTTTAATACATAAATTATCAGTAACAGAAATACTTAAAACTGTGAGGATGTGTAAAATTGTTATGGGAGATGACCGCTAAGTTAAAAAAACAGAAAAATCCTATCAGCAATATATAGTGGCTGGCCACCCAGAGATTCAAACATTTCCTTACATAGGCTGAAATGCTTTCAGTGCTGAATGACTTGCTATCAGATTAGGCTTTGTTATTGTAAGTTAGATTATTTAAGGTTAAGCTTTTTATAAACTACCAGTACCCACAAGGTGAATCATAATCTTCCTTGATGCTATTTACACTATTCTATCCAACAGTATTGCTGTTGATGTGTTTCTTATATACTATCTAGCTAGTATATAAAACAGTTATGTTAAACAGAGCAACCAGCTACAATATGACACTTTCTGGATTACCCGAACAATTCAACTTCATGTACCAAGAAGTACCTGTTACATAATTATCTTAGCACTTTAAATTTGTAGTGATATATGTAGCCACACCAATGATAAATAGGTAAAGTGAGGCTTTACTTTAGGAATGAATTTCTGACTACGTGCATATAAGCTAACGATGCAGAAATACATATAAAATATAGTATTGGCAGTTGTGAAAAAAAGTGAAAGTATCAATATCCCATATAAATCTCCAGTTACCACTGACGACTGACCAATCAGTTTATAATTCCAGAGATCACTGAATTCATAGCCCAGTCTCAAGCCAGGTCTCTCACAAATGAAAGGAAACATTATAGGAGTAAGAATTCTTAGTAACACTGAGGAAAGAAAAGTGAATATTGAATGCATGTAAAAGTTTGTTAAATTTACCAGTCATTGAACAAAGACTAAGCACAAATTTCCCCAAATACCACCTTGGAACAAATCAAAACTTTTGTGTTAGTAAAGTCTAAGTATTATAATTTAATAATTTATCCAAGCAGGCCAAGCATAATTGTGTACATCTATGTTCACCTAAACAATCTTTCCAGGTTATAATGTACAGGATAATTATGTTAATGTGCTTACACATGGGGTGCAATTACTGCATAACCTACTATGATTGTTGCTGCATATAAAATTCATATTATCATTCGACTGTGCTTTCCCATCATTCCTTTAGCTTTCTTTGTGAATGTGGTAACACAAAAGTGCTATCACATTAACCTGCACCTTTTTTTTTGACAGAAATAACATGCACAAGTTAGTACATTGGGACTACTAAAGCTAGCAACAAGCATGCAATATAAATCATGCAAATTGCTGATAAACTAATTTGTTAAGCCTATTCACAAAATACCTCAGAGAAGCAGATATTTTCCAAATGTTCAATGTAGTCAGGACTCTAGGAAGGCTCTGTCATAGAATATATCATATGTATTTTGTTAGTATATATTTATATATAAATATAAATATTAGTTCACTACTTTCTCATACAAGAGGAATATGAAAATAAATATTAGCTGAAAATAATAAATCGACACTAATGTATCATTATAAACTGAACGTTAAGTAGTTCTCACATTTTGTTTCAAGTTTTGTTAGCTACGACAAATGTTTTCTAAAAAAATAATAAAACATTATTGTTGTAACAGAGCTCATGACTGCATTAAAGGAAAGGGCCATGCTAAAATAAAAACTAATAATATGCCTATGTATAGTAATTAATAAAATCAACTACCTGTTTAATATATGTCCTGATTATATCAGCAAGCTTCTACATAAATGCTACTTACCTGCATAATAAATATACACAAAATTACTTCTCCAGAATTTTCTCTAAATCTAATTAGCATGTAGATTTTGTATGCTGTGGGATTTAACACATTCTTTTTATGATTTTGGAGTTAAAAAATATACAGTACTAATAGGATAAAATTAAATACAGAATTAGATAAATATTTAAAAATTTCTTTGATGGGAAAGACTGGTACAGACCACTAAGTGGAACTCCCAAGTGGGTGTAGCTCAAAAGAATCATCACTGGGAAAGGGGTACCCCTTCTTTTGACACTCTCCATGGCAAAGTTTCCACTGGAGACTAATTTACAAAATTATGTTTAGGATGAACAGTGAGTCTTCCCTATTAAAAGAGGAGTGTTAGATTAAAAGATGGCAAACTGTTTTCAGACAGTTTCGATCAGCAGAAAATGCAAATAATGGAGAGACATTAATATAATGTGAAATGATAAGCCTATTTGAGTTATTCAGCACAAGGAGTGAAGGTTCCATCTTCTGTTTGATATATGCAAAACAGACACACACTACCTTCATTGCTGGCAAAAATGAAAAATATAGCATAGGCCTTAGGCTGTGTAAGGCTTGTAAGAGCCTCAATCTGCCACTATACTGCTTGAATAAGCCACCTGAGCAACATTTGGACATCTTTATAGCCAAAACATTTTGCCTGCACAACAGGCTTTTTCAGTCGACTACAGGAAGCAATACTGGTAGTTTTGACTTCATCAGTCTGTCACCCTTGTTGGGAGGCAGTCAGTCCCTTAAGCCTAAAGCAAAGGCATGTGGCATGATCTTGTCTACTAGAGCAGAGGAGAGATGAATCAACAGGAATTGACATCACAAGTGAGCACTGTTCATGAGTGGAAGTAGGTCAAACTGAACAGTGGTTCAGCAAAGGAGTTGTAAAAGAATTCCCCTGTACCAAGATACCATATGTTCCTGTGTCAGACAAGTATCATATTACTGATGGTATACAATACCAACAAGTTTATAAAAAACACACATTAGCAACACTTGGGAATTTTTATTGCTGAAACATTTCAGTTGAACAACAGACTTTAAGTAGGTACATAGTAGGTTGGTAGGCAGCAACTGCCCAGGGAGGTACTACCATCCTGCCAAGTGAGTGTCAAAGGGAAGCCTGTACTTGTTTTACATGATGGTAAGATTGCTGGTGTCTTTTCTCTCTCTCATAAACATGCAAGATTTCAGGTACATCTTGCTACTTCTACTTACACTTAGGTCACACTACACATACATTTTTTTTTTTTTGCAACAAGTTGGCCGTCTCCCACCGAAGCAGGGTAAACCCAAAAAGAAAGAAAATCCCCAAAAAGAAAATACTTTCATCATCTTTCAACACTTTCACCTTACTCATACATAATCACTGTCTTTGCAAAGGCACCCTGATACAACAGTTTAGAAACATATACTATAAAGATATACAACAGATCCCTCCAAACTGCCAATATCTCAAGCCCCTCCTTTAAAGTGCAGGCATTGGACTTCCCATTTCCAGTACTCAAGTCCGGCTATATAAAAATAACTGGTTTTCCTGAATCCCTTCACTAAATATTACCCTGCCCACACTCCAACAGCTTGTCAGGTCCCAAAAACCATTTGTCTCCATTCACTCCTATCTAACACACTCACGCACATTTGCTGGAAGTCCAAGCCCCTTGCCCTCAAAACCTCCTTTACCCTCCCCCCCCACCATCTTCGAGGACGATCACTACCCCACTTTCCTTCCCCTACAGATTTATACGCTCTCCATGTCATTTTACTTTGATCCATTCACTCTAAATGACCAAACCACCTCAACGACCCCTCTTCAGCCCTCTGACTAATACTGTTATCAACTCCACACCTTCTCCTAATTTCCACACTTTAAATTCTCTGCATAAAATTTACACCACACATTGCCCTTAGACAGGACATCTCCACTACCTCCAACTGCCTCCTCGGTGCAGCATTTACAACCCAAGCTTCACACCCATAAAAGTGTGTTGGTACCACTATACTTTCATACATTCCCTTCTTTGCCTCCACAGATAATGTTTTTTGTCTCCACTCCACATATACCTCAATGCACCACTCGCCTTTTTTCCCCTCATCAATTCTATGGTTAACCTCATCCTTCACAAACCCATCCACTGACACGTCAACTCCCAAATATCTGAAAACAGCAAAAAGTAACTGTGTCAACTCCCATTTTGTACTTTATTCCTCATAATTTAATCTCACCTCTCTCCCCAACACCCTAGCATCTACCTCCTTCACAATCCCATCTATAAATATATTAAACAACCATGGTGACATTACACATCCCTGTCTAAGACCTACTTTTACTGGGAAGTAATCTCCCTCTCTCCTACACACCCTAACCTGACCCTCACTATTCTCATAAAAACTCTTTACAGCATTTAGTAACTTACTACCTATTCCATACACTTGCAACATCTGCCACATTGTTCCCCTATCCACTCTATCATATGCCTTTTCTAAATCCATAAATGCAATGAAAACTTCCCTACCTCTATCTGGGTTTTCTTCTATTTTCTTACTAGTTCTTGTTCTTGTTTATTTCCTCTTATCTCCACGGGGAAGTGGAACAGAATTCTTCCTCCGTAAGCCATGTGTGTTGTAAGAGGTGACTAAAATGCCGGGAGCAAGGGGCTAGTAACCCCTTCTGTATAAATTACTAAATTTAAAAAGAGAAACTTTCGTTTTTCTTTTTGGGCCACCCTGACTCGGTGGGATACAGCTGGTTTGTTGAAAGAAGAAGAGACTTTAGTTGAAGAAGCCTGTTGTGAATGACCTACTTCCACTAGCTTCGTCTCGCCTCTACTCTTGTATATAAGGTCTGGCCACATGCCTATGCTTTAAGTTTGAGGGACTGACTGCCTCCCACCAAGGGTGATAGACTGATAATGTCAAGACTACTACTGCTTCCTATATTGAAATGAAGCTTACTGAGCAGACAAAACTGGCAATAAAGATACCCAAGTGTTGCTAATGTGTCTTATTCATCAAGTTGTTGATAGTGTATATCATATAATATAATACCTGGGTATTTTTATTAAGAGACATTTCTAATACAGAGGCATGACAATGTATCCTTTTATAGTAGAGGCAGGAGAGGGCTGAAGCAGTTGTATACGTGGTTACACGTAGATGGTGCCTGTAAGTGGAAGTAGGTCAGGCTCATAAGATGAACCAGAGATTTAGCAACCGAGTTGTAGAGATATCCACAATCAAGTGGAAGTGATGCAGCAATAGCAGACACTGCTATGTATGGGCAATGCCCACGAGTGAGAGCAGGTTATGTTCAGAATCAGCAATAGCAGACACTGCTATGTATGGGTAGAGCCCATGAGTGGGAGCAGGTTATGTCCAAAAGGTGGGCCACTAACTTATTGATATTATACACATTCGATGCAAAGCAGAGGAATAGGAATGAGGAAAAGAGAAATGATGTCTAGAAATTGTGAAAGACAGGATCAACCTGCACTATATATTGGGAAATGACTTACTGGATAATAACAAATATAAGATACTGTATATTCTTGCTTTATAAATTGTATTCCCAATTCTTTATCCCCAGTGGGAAATTATCTAAGATTGTCTTCTTTGACATTCCCTCTCCAAACGTTTTAACTGCCTTCAAGTGTTAAATTTTTAAGTTTTTAAAAATTTGCAAAATAGTTCAACATGTAAGTTTTGTTATTAAGCAAGAGAAGTAACTCCCCATTACAATATCAATGTGTTTGTATCTGTGATGCCACATCCTTTACTTCCCTTCAACCCTTTAAAGGGTTGCCTTCATGATGCTGACTTCATAAGAAATTTAGGCTCCCATTTCCCTTCTTAGATTAAGTAAAGGAACTATATGGCCCATATGGGTTTAGGTTTTCTCTCTGAGTAAATAAAACAATAATATTAAATTTCAAAACAGTAAATCCTCTTATAACATGCTGAAAATCAGCATATTATAAAAAGTAAAGAACATGTGGAAAAAATAGGGTTGTGTTCCACACACCTCCAAATTTATCAATCATATATTCTTTTATTATTGTGGTAGGTAAATATTACAAAAGAGTAACTTGCCTCACATTTGGTTAGTTGTTACCTGAAGTGTGTGGGAGATTAAACATAGGCCTACTGGGGCAAAGTGGGCTGTAGCAAGGTTTATCAAACTGACACACACAACCAGTAGCTACACATGATCATCATAATAATAAGTCATGTTTCCTTATGACATTGTACCAAAGAAATAGGAATTTAGTCACCTATACCAAACAGGTGTATATTAAAGATGAATGCACTTCAGCAGTCAGTTGTATAATGGATGCACCTCAGTGAAGATATAAAATGTACCTTCACAAAACTTTCCCATTTAAACACTTTTTTACTTTTTTATTATCAATCACCAACATGTTCAACCATTTTAGAAATACAGCTACAGTACATACATTACCATAAAAGGCACATTGTAATGATGATAATGTATGATATTGAATTTCTGTGGATACCAGAAGGGTGTTCCAGGGGGTCAGCACCCTCGCAGCCCAGTCAATGACCAGACCTCAGGTCCATGACCAGGATGCCTATGTTAATGCACACAATATTCTTTTTCAATGTTTTATACAGGTATTTATATAAATTAAGCATTTTTAAGTTATATAAATTTTTGGAAACACTAGGTAAGAAAAATTTTGACCACTGCCCATGGCCATCAGCAAACAAATTGAAGAAATAATCTGAGCGTATTATCTAAACTTCATGTCTACCAAATTTTTTAGTTCCACAATTGAATCATGTTATGTGAAGTTGCACTGTAAAAGGATTAAGAATTAAGACTTGTAAAGAAGTACTTGAGAAGACAAACTATTAAGAACAACAAACCCCCAGAACAATGCCTCCATAACAGACTTATTAACACTTCAGGATTCAAGTGTATACACCCACCCTGGCTTTCCCATACCACTTAAAACAAATGTTTAACTCAACCCATAGAAATCTTGAGAATCTTCTTTTTTTTTTTCAACAAACCGGCCATATCCCACCAAGGCAGGGTAGCCCAAAAAGAAAAACAAAATTTTCTCTTTTTAAATTTAGCAATTTATACAGGAGAAGGGGTTACCAGGCCCTTGCTCCCGGCATTTTAGTTGCCTCTTACAATACGCATGGCTTACAGAGGAAGAATTCTGTTCCACTACCCCATGGAGACTTGAGAATCTTATTATACAGATTTAAATGATTCTTCAACATTCATTTTTCTAAGAATGCCCCACTTGTCTGGCTCAATCATTGTCCCACAAAGGGAGATATGGATTGAGGTTGTCCAACAGAAGGAAGGAGCCAGGAGCCAGTGGCCCGGTGGCTAAAGATCCCGCTTCACACACAGAGGGCCGGGTTCGATTCCCGGCGGGTGGAAACATTTCGACACATTTCCTTACACTTGTCCTGTTCACCTAGCAGCAAATAGGTACCTGGGTGTTAGTCAACTGGTGTGAGTTGCATCCTGGGAGACAAGATTGAGGACCCTAGTGGAAATAAGTTAGACAGTCCTCGATGACGCACTGATTTTCTTGGGTTATCCTGGGTGGTTAACCCTCTGGGGTTAAAAATCCGAACGAAATCTTATCTTATCTTATCTCAAGAGTTTGGTAGACTGTCTAAAGAGGAACAGTCAAGGACCCAGTCCAGAGTGAAGTAAAGCAATGCACAGTGAGTTCCATCCACTTCATCAGATGTCAATGGACTGAAAAAATGAGTGAAGTGGCACCTGATGAAAACACAGGAATAAAACTCAAATGTGATAGAGGGACAATAACATTCCAGCTTAAAGACAGATGAAGGATGATGATCCTACAACAAAAATTGCAGACTCTCTATGTAGGGGACAATGACTCAACAATTCCATTTTACACAAAATCTGGAAAACAGCAGAGACTAAGGGGCTACCAAATCATTTTCTAACCATATTTTAATGATCCTCCAATTATATTTTTGATCATGAATGCCAAAAACTTTCCTACTGCACTTTCCACAACAGCATCTCCCAATGGTATTCATCTCCCAAAACAATGTTCTCTCAACTGGCACAAGATTTATTAAGTAGTCACTTAACACCTGGAATATATAATGTACATACATACATGGTGTATATGATTTTATGATTTAACGTGCAGTTGGAGTGATAGCAAGGTAACATTTTTAAAGGGGTTCGAGGAAACCAGTTAGCTGTACTTGAGTCCTGAAGGAAGGAAGTACAGTGACTGCACTATAAAGGAGGGATAGGGATGTTAAATTTCAGAGCCATCTGAACTGCAAGACATTACACAAATAACCCACACTTAAGAGACTGAAACCTATGATGATGATGCTTCGGTTTGACTAGTTAATGGTCCATGTCACACTGAAATGCCATCATAAGTTTCAGTCTCACAAGTGTGTGTATTGTCCCAGTCATGGTATTGTGCCTTTGTCATTCTTCCTGCAAGGCAACAATTGAATGACGGTGAAAGCAGTTCCTCTTTCAGGTCACATCTACCTCAATGGGATATGGCCTGTGTTAAAAATACATATACACGTATATACACACATATATACATACATACCTGGTATACAAAACAACCATGGAGGGAGTTTTGCATCTTGTATCACTTGTTTGCAATTATTACATACCTGGTATATATTCCCTCCCTCACTTCTCTCTCTCTCTCTATACTCAGGCACAGAAACTACAACAGATACATCTCGCATTTCATTTTCATTCTCGGTCCACCATAGTTGAAACAGATAATTTCAACTCCTTTTATATAATTAACCATACAGCAATATTATCTTTAGCTCTCTCAGATTAACCTGACTAAATTCCCTTAAATCCTCCAAGTCTCCTAATACTTGTTGTCCTTCTTTATCTAATAGTAAATAAATACCCAGTAGATAATTAGGTGTTGTGGGTTGCATCCTAGGGACCTTAGGATCCCAACAGAAATAGGCTACACTGCCTTATTTCTTTTTTTTTTTTTTTTTTTTTGGCTATAATATATTACAGGGTGTTTCACTCGTAGGAGGCCCTGAGTTATCGTTTACTATACATAATAAGTTAGGGCTGCACTTATGTGGCACATCAGGTTCCTGGCTACCGCCGTAAAGCGGAAATTGCCATAAAGTGGAATGCCCTTTATTTCCACTCATCGTAGTTTACACTAACATATATCAAGTTAGCAATAGAACTAGGCATTAAAAGCAATAGGCATTAATAAACAATAAAAGTAGGCCTTAGACAAGGATGTGTGATGTCACCGTGGTTGTTTAATATATTTATAGATGGGGTTGTAAGAGAAGTAAATGCGAGGGTCTTGGCAAGAGGCGTGGAGTTAAAAGATAAAGAATCACACACAGGGTGGGAGTTGTCACAGCTGCTCTTTGCTGATGACACTGTGCTCTTGGGAGATTCTGAAGAGAAGCTGCAGAGATTGGTGGATGAATTTGGTAGGGTGTGCAAAAGAAGAAAATTAAAGGTGAATACAGGAAAGAGTAAGGTTATGAGGATAACAAAAAGATTAGGTGATGAAAGATTGAATATCAGATTGGGGGGAGAGAGTATGGAGGAGGTGAACGTATTCAGATATTTGGAGTGGACGTGTCAGGGATGGGTCTATGAAAGATGAGGTGAATCATAGAATTGATGAGGGAAAAAGAGTGAGTGGTGCACTTAGGAGTCTGTGGAGACAGAGAACTTTGTCCTTGGAGGCAAAGAGGGGAATGTATGAGAGTATAGTTTTACCAACGCTCTTATATGGGTGTGAAGCATGGGTGATGAATGTTGCAGCGAGGAGAAGGCTGGAGGCAGTGGAGATGTCATGTCTGAGGGCAATGTGTGGTGTGAATATAATGCAGAGAATTCGTAATTTGGAAGTTAGGAGGAGGTGCGGGATTACCAAAACTGTTGTCCAGAGGGCTGAGGAAGGGTTGTTGAGGTGGTTCGGACATGTAGAGAGAATGGAGCGAAACAGAATAACTTCAAGAGTGTATCAGTCTGTAGTGGAAGGAAGGCGGGGTAGGGGTCGGCCTAGGAAGGGTTGGAGGGAGGGGGTAAAGGAGGTTTTGTGTGCGAGGGCTTGGACTTCCAGCAGGCATGCGTGAGCGTGTTTGATAGGAGTGAATGGAGACAAATGGTTTTTAATACTTGACGTGCTGTTGGAGTGTGAGCAAAGTAACATTTATGAAGGGATTCAGGGAAACCGGCAGGCCGGACTTGAGTCCTGGAGATGGGAAGTACAGTGCCTGCACTCTGAAGGAGGGGTGTTAATGTTGCAGTTTAAAAACTGTAGTGTAAAGCACCCTTCTGGCAAGACAGTGATGGAGTGAATGATGGTGAAAGTTTTTCTTTTTCGGGCCACCCTGCCTTGGTGGGAATCGGCCAGTGTGATAATAAAAAAAAAAAAAAAAAAGTAAAATACAGTGGTACCCCAAGTTTCAGCCATAAGTCATTCCAGAAGGCTGTTTGAGTGCCACTACCAAACGAATTTGTTCCCATATGGAATAATGTAAATTCGATTAGTCCGTTTCAGACCCCCAAAAATACACTTACAAAAGCACTTACAATAATACACTTACATATTTGATCGAGTTGGGAGCTGTACAAAACTCAGGGTACCACTGTACACATATAGTACACTCATTACTTACCTTAATATATTTGTAGTTTTAATGTAGTGTGAGATGAGTAGTATTTATAGTAAGAAATCATATGTGGGAGGTATGGCAGCCAGCCAGGTCACCCCACCCCACCCACTTAATATACTACAACATGTAAAGTGTCCCAGAGTGATAAAATGCGTATACAGTTCACTCATTATTTACCTTAAAATATTTATAGTCTTAATGTAGGGTGAGAGGTGAGTAAACAAGATATAACGAATAAACAAGAGAGAGAATGAGTAAATGAGAGAGAGGACAGAGATGTGGAGGATATAAACAAACACATGTTTGTATTATGATAATAATGATAATAATAATGATGATAATGATCATAATAATAATAAAAATAATAATAATAATAATAATAATCTTTCTTCTTTCAACACACTGGCCGTATCCCACTGAGGTGGGGTGGCTCAAAAGGAAAAACGAAAGTTTCCCCTTTTACATTTAGTAATATATACAGAAGGGGTTACTAGCCCCTTGCTCCTGGCATTTTAGTTGCCTCTTAAAACACGCATGGCTTACGGAGTTAGAATTCTGTTCCACTTCCCCATGGAGGTAAGAGGAAATAAACAAGAACAAGAACTAGAAAGAAAACAGAAGAAAACCCTGAGGGGTGTGTATATATATGCTTGTACATGTATGTGTAGTGTGACCTAAGTGTAAGTAGAAGTAGCAAGACGTACCTGAAATCTTGCATGTGTATGAGACAGAAAAAAAGACACCAGCAATCCTACCATCATGTAAAACAATTACAGGCTTCCGTTTTACACTCACTTGGCAGGACGGTAGTACCTCCCTGGGCGGTTGCTGTCTACCAACCTACTACCTAGAATAATAATAATAATAAATACAATATTGTTTAGCTTCCAACACAATGCAAGCTTTCTCTCTCTCTTTACCCCTAGTAATATTATTGTGTACATATTTTCTTTGGTGTTGAACTAAAGAAAACATTATTCTTTCCAACACCGGTAGGACGACTGGAAAAACATCTCATATTTATGTTAATTTATTCTACTGTGGGGTGTATTTATCATGCTTATATGTTACGCAGCATGTTTATTATATAATTTTGAAACAATATCGTAGATGGATTACTGAAAATGTGTATATTAACATAATATACGACATTTACTGTGCCTCAGAGTGATTATTATCATTATTAATACAATGTACTCAAGACTAATAAGACACCCTTAGCGATTTTGATGTGGACCTGCATGCCAACACAGTGTGTAAGTTTATTTAGGTACAGGTACACATAGGTATAATTATCAGAGTATATATAAAACATGAAATAACTTTAAAACACTTGAAATTTTAGAAAGTTTCGACATAATGGAGAGACACGGTACTCACAGAGCTCATGGAGAATGTAAACAAACCAGGTGGGATGCGGTGACCATATTAGAAAGTCAGGTGGGGGGAGCCACAGAGCAAGTTTTGGTCATAATTTGAAATGTCCATATTAGCTGAATGCCATAAAGCGAAAAGACATAAAGCGGGGCCCTAACCACATACAAACAAGATGGCTGGAACTACAGGAGTACCAACATCCTGTATTAATCCTCTGGGGGTAACAAGCCAAAGAAATTCTTCTTTCTCATCATTTTCTTCATTCTTTTTAACAAAATGGCCAGCTCCCTCCAAGGCAGGGTAACTCAAAGAAGAAAACACATTCACATCCTTAAAAAATTTATGCATCTTCAAAGCACCCAATATTAAAATTTCTTTCATTTACTTTCTAGCTATTAATTGCAAGTGAACAAGTAAACAGCCCCTTTCTCCAGGTGATGTAAGTCACCTATAACTGACATGACTACAGTGATAAAATATAACCCACTTCCCCAATGTGTTTGTCTATTAAAAACCAAGTACAGTGGACCCCCGCCTTACGATCAGCTCCCAACTCAAACAATTATGTAAGTGTATTTTTGTAAGTGCTTTTGTACGTGTATTTTTGGGGGTCTGAAACGGACTAATCTAATTTACAATATTCCTTATGGGAACAAATTCGTTCGGTAACAGCACCCGAATGGACTTCTGGAATGAATTAATATCATAAGTCGGGGGTCCACTGTACATGAAAATTATGCCAAATACCAATTACTCATTTATATGTAAGAAAAAATGAGAAAATGTTTACAAGAAATTTATAACATATAAAAAGTATAATCTCAAATTACTGTAATAATAAGTAGATTAGATAACTGATCACTGGTTTTTTAAAACAGTAAACAGAAGACTTTGTTAGATATCTAAACATAACACACAGGTTCATTTGCATCACCTTTATGATTTATGTTTAGGACTTTCACTAGACTTGCAGCTCATTATTATGTAATTAGTGAACAAAGGTATTTGAGCTTAACATCAAGCATATGTGGACTTGTATACTAACTGCCTAAAGCTTCTAACTCACCTGTAGGATTGTCGGCCATCTGGTCTAAAATATCTTCAGATTCCATGTCTTGTTTTGCTCGCTGCCATAATTCCTCAAGTCTTTGCCTCTCAACATCCCTTCTCTCTATTTCACGCCGATGTCTAGTCAGATCCCGATGAAGCATAGCACGTGTCTCCATCTCAAACCTCCGTATTCGCTCTTGAGTACTTGCACTGAGGCCGGCATATGATCGAATAGCAACTTCATCTCCAAAAAGAGAGGCCATTTCTGGGGCTAAATGACTAGATTGCTGGCTGGTAGTAGCTGTAGTATTTGTGGTAGTACTAGTGGGTAGTGATATAGATGCTGTACTGGAAGCAACTCCATTCTTCTTTATAACACAAAATGGATGGATATTCTCTCCAGATATGCCCAGATGTGTTTGTTCACTACCACTAGTCCTATCATTATTAAGGCTTTGTGATACATTAGATACACCAGAAGAATGACTTTGAACACTCATAAGGCTCATATTAGATATTTTTCGCTCACTCATGGGTTTTGGGTTAGGCAGTTCTACCATACTTTCAATTTGTTTCACTAGTAACCTTTGTTTTCTTAATTCTGCTTCTTTGTCTATATCACGCTCCTCAAAACCTCCATCTTTATCACTGTATTTTGAGTCATCAACTGGCTTGTCTTCTGTAGCTTTTTTGCACTTCACTTTATGAACCTTTCTATTAGCAGCAGAGATGATCGAAGAGACAATATCCTTCTTCATGTCTGCCTTTACATTACCTATTAAAAAATGAAAAAAATTAAAGTACTGTATACCATGAGGAAATAAAAAAATAATATTTTTAAATTTCCAATAAACTTGTAAACAAGGGTGGTGGTTCAATGCAGCCATATACATCTTAGAGCCAATGCATAAAGTAAAATTTACAAGCAAATATTAATCTAGAATCCAAGAAATTTCATGCTAAAATTGTGATCATGTGAATATATACATTAACCCATCATCATTGTAATACCACCACACTTGCAGAAATACATCATCAAAAAACAAAATAAGAATGTACCTTAGAATGGTATTCAGGAACCTGGACAAAGAAACACTCAAAACTCTCTCTACCTTATATGTGTGTGACTGACCCATTCTTGAGTATACAACATTGGAATAGAACCCTTACCTAGTGAAACACAACTTGAAACTTAAGGAGATCCAAAGGAATGCATATAGACTAACACCCAAATTCAAGGAAATGTACTAAGAAAAAAGAAAAAGCTAGGCCTTTCATCACTGTAAAATAAACAAGACTAGGAGGGGATATGATCATAATATACAAAATACTATGGGGCATAGATAGAGTAAACAAATATATCCTTTGCTAAGGATGCAGCAAGAACAAGAAGTTGACATGGTTGGAACTTATGCATCTAAATGACCCACAAAAATATAAGGAAGCATATAAACCACGGAATGGTGGAATCTGAACCCATAGCATATCTTCTTCATACAGAGTAAAGAAGTAGAAGAAACTAAACAATGACACAGTAGTAGAGAACTCAACACATGAGGTTCAAAAACAGATATGAGAGAGCTATTTCATGTTATTCTGTCAAAAAGTAAAGGTGGGACAACCCCACACAAATTCAAACAGATAAAAATATGGTAATTATACTTACTGATCAAGTGCACCAACCATTCCAACATTTTATCCTCAGCTGTTTTCAGAATTTCATTCTTAATCCCATCAATCACTTTTACCTTTCCAAATTTCAATCTGTACTCAGTCATTTTCTTCATGCACATTTTTGTCAATTCACTCAGTTAAATTAATTTCCCTCCTTCCTTCCTCCTCCCAGTAACATTTTCACCTCTATTTCATCATCTACACTGAATAATTTCTCAGAACATTCTTTCCATGTCTCTAACACCTGCACTTTCATGAACAACACCATACCATTTACACTCTTAATATACAGGTTAATCTGTGCCATGAGTTTTTTACCCTTTTTTTTATTTTTTTTTTTTTATTATTATCACACTGGCCGATTCCCACCAAGGCAGGGTGGTCCGAAAAAGAAAAACTTTCACCATCATTCACTCCATCACTGTCTTGCCAGAAGGGTGCTTTACACTACAGTTTTTAAACTGGTTTAGAAAGACACGTAAGCAAACACTATGACATATTTATTAGAAAACGTTTCGGTCCTGGGACCTTGATCACTTCTAACATACAGAGGTAGAAAGACATTATATATATAGGCGGAGAGTGAGGTGTGACGCACGTGACCTGAGGAATGTCATAAGAACATAAGAATGGAGGAACACTGTAGAAGGCCTACTGGCCCATGCGAGGCAGGTCCTTATCAAAACAACCTCTACCTATGATGAGGACGGGTAGACGATGAAATCATGTGACTCCTGTGTTGTTGGGTTGGTGCTGCTTAAGTATCATGTATGCCAATGTTTTTGAAATTTTGTAGTTTCCAGTGTTGCGTTCTATAGTGTCGGTGATGGCGATTAGTGAGGCTTCTAGGCACCGTCGGCGTCTGAGGTCTGGTTCGGTGAGAACGAGTTGTGCCTCATTCCAGTTCATCAAATGCCCCGTGGAGTCTCTGTGGAGGACACAGGCATACCTTACATCATCTCTGTTAGAGGCATTTCGATGCTCATTCAGGCGGACTGCAAGATCTCTGCCTGTCTCGCCTACATATTTCTTGGGACAGGACCCACAGGGGATAGTGTAGACGCCTGCTGTAGAAGTTAGAGGTGTGGGGCTGCATTTCGTAGTGAGGTCTTTGATAGATGATGTGTTTATGGTAGAAACGTTGATGTTGCTCATAGCAAGTGCCCGGCGAGTATTCGTAGCAACATCGCCACATGGGAGTACTTTGAACTGCTTAGGGGGCTGTTCCATGGGCGGTTTGTTGAGGATAGCTTGTGCCTTGAATCTGCAATCTCGGATGAAGAAAGATGGGAACTGAAGATCAATGCAGTTGAACCATCAATAAAGTTTACACTTGAACTTGAAAATGATGGCAAACTTCCTTTCCTCGACGTTCTACTGTGCAGATCTCCCGACAGTGACAAACTTCTCTTCAAAGTGTATAGACTTATACACTTTTATTCACACTAAGACACCCGCACTAAGAGAGGAGTCTTCATTGGCTTCTTCTTGAGAGCTCTTCGCATATCCAGCCCTTGTTTTCTAGAAGAAGAATGTACTTACATAACACAAGCCTTTACACGCCTTCAGTTCCCATCTTTCTTCATCCGAGATTGCAGACTCAAGGCACAAGCCATCCTCAACAAACCGCCCATGGAACAGCCCCCTAAGCAGTTCACAGTACTCCCATGTGGCGATGTTGCCACGAATACTCGCCGGGAACTTGCTATGAGTAACATCAACATTTCCACCATAAACACATCATCTATCAAAGACCTCACTACGAAACGCAGCCCCACAACTCTAACTTCTACAGCAGGCGTCTACACTATCCCCTGTGGGTTCTGTCCCAAGAAATATGTAGGCGAGACAGGCAGAGATCTTGCAGTCCGCCTGAATGAGCATCGAAATGCCTCTAACAGAGACGATGTAAGGTACACCTGTGTCCTCCACAGAGACTCCACGGGGCATTTGATGAACTGGAATGAGGCACAACTCGTTCTCACCGACCCAGACCTCAGACGCCGACGGTGCCTAGAAGCCTCACTAATCGCCGTCACTGACACTATAGAACGCAACACTGGAAACTACAAAATTTAAAAAAACATTGGCATACATGATACTTAAGCAGCACCAACAAAACAACACAGGAGTCACATGATTTCATCGTCTACCCATCCTCATCATAGGTAGAGGTTGTTTTGATAAGGGCCTGCCTCGCATGGGCCAGTAGGCCTTCTACAGTGTTCCTCCATTCTTATGTTCTTATGACATTCCTCAGGTCACGTGCGTCACACCTCACTCTCCGCCTATATATATAATGTCTTTCTACCTCTGTATGTTAGAAGTGATCAAGGTTCCAGGACCGAAACATTTTCTAATAAATATGTCATAGTGTTTGCTTACGTGTCTTTCTAAACCAACTTGTCGGTATTTATTACCAAGGTTTATACCAGTTTTTAAACTGCAACATTAACACCCCTCCTTCAGAGTGCAGGCACTGTACTTCCCATCTCCAGGACTCAAGTACGGCCTGCCAGTTTCCCTGAACCCCTTCATAAATGTTACTTTGCTCACACTCCAACAGCACGTCAAGTATTAAAAACCATTTGTCTCCATTCACTCCTATCAAACACGCTCACGCATGCCTGCTGGAAGTCCAAGCCCCTCGCACACAAAACTTCCTTTACCCCCTCCCTCCAACCTTTCCTAGGCTGATCCCTACCCCGCCTTCCTTCCACTACAGACTGATACACTCTTGAAGTCACTCTGTTTCGCCCCATTCTCTCTACATGTCCGAACCACCTCAACAACCCTTCCTCAGCCCTCTGGACAACAGTTTTGGTAATCCCACACCTCCTCCTCCTTATATTCACACCACACATTGCCCTCAGACATGACATCTCCACTGCCTCCAGCCTTCTCCTCGCTGCAACATTCATCACCCCATGCTTCACACCCATATAAGAGCGTTGGTAAAACTATACTCTCATACATTCCCCTCTTTGCCTCCAAGGACAAAGTTCTTTGTCTCCACAGACTCCTAAGTGCACCACTCACCCTTTTCCCCTCATCAATTCTATGATTCACCTCATCTTTCATAGACCCATCCGCTGACATGTCCACTCCCAAATATCTGAATACATTCACCTCCTCCATACTCTCTCCCTCCAATCTGATATCCAATCTTTCATCACCTAATCTTTTTGTTATCCTCATAACCTTACTCTTTCCGGTATTCACTTTTAATTTTCTTCTTTTGCACACCCTACCAAATTCATCCACCAATCTCTGCAACTTCTCTTCAGAATCTCCCAAGAGCACAGTGTCATCAGCAAAGAGCAACTGTGACAACTCCCACTTTGTGTGTGATTCTTTATCTTTTAACTCCATGCCTCTTGCCAAGACCCTCGCATTTACTTCTCTTACAACCCCATCTATAAATATATTAAACAACCACGGTGACATCACACATCCTTGTCTAAGGCCTACTTTTACTGGGAAATAATTTCCCTCTTTCCTACATACTCTAACTTGAGCCTCACTATCCTCGTAAAAACTCTTCACTGCTTTCAGTAACCTACCTCCTACACCATACACTTGCAACATCTGCCACATTGCCCCCCTATCCACCCTGTCATACGCCTTTTCCAAATCCATAAATGCCACAAAGACCTCTTTAACCTTATCTAAATACTGTTCACTTATATGTTTCACTGTAAACACCTGGTCCACACACCCCCTACCTTTCCTAAAGCCTCCTTGTTCATCTGCTATCCTATTCTCCTATTCTCAGATACTCCAGATTTAATCCCATTTATTTCCCCCCACCGAAACTCCCCTACCCCCTTCAGCTTTGTTTCGCTTAGGGCCAGGACATCCAACTTCTTTTCATTCATAACATCAGCAATCATCTGTTTCTTGTCATCCGCACTACATCCACGCACATTCAAGCATCCCAGTTTTATAAAGTTTTTCTTCTTCTCTTTTTTAGTAAATGTCTACAGGAGAAGGGGTTACTAGCCCATTGCTCCCGGCATTTTAGTCGCCTCATACGACACACTGGCCGATTCCCACCAAGGCAGGGTTGCCCGAAAAAGAAAAACTTTCACCATCATTCACTCCATCACTGTCTTGCCAGAAGGGTGTTTTACACTACAGTTTTTAAACTGCAACATTAACACTCCTCCTTCTTTAGGTAGTAGGTTGGTAGACAGCAACCACCCACAGAAGTACTACCGTCCTGCCAGATGTCTGTGAAACAGAAACCTGTAACTGTTTTACATGATGGTAGGATTGCTGGTTTCTTTTTCTGTCTCATAAACACGCTAGATAACAGGGATATCTTGCTACACCTACTTACACTTTGGTCACACTTCACAGACACGCACATGCATATATATATACATACATCTAGGTTTTTCTGCTTTTTCTAAATAGCTCTTGTTCTTCTTTATTTCTTCTATTGTCCATGGGGAAGTGGAAAAGAATCTTTCCTCCGTAAGCCATGCGTGCCGTATGAGGCGACTAAAATGCCGGGAGCAATGGGCTAGTAACCCCTTCTCCTGTAGACATTTACTAAAAAAGAGAAGAGAAACTTTCACCTTATTTCTCTCTCCAAATCTTTTCTTACTCTCAGAAAAATTTGATGATAATGAAAACATAAGAAATACAAGTGAGACATGCAGCAAGGGCCTTGGTGTAAAAGAATGAACAAGTATATAAATAAGCTACTGGTCCTAAATAAAGAAGACACACTAGTTGCCCTAAAAACAGATACTGCAGGTAAAACATGGAGAACATTAGAGGTGAATACAGTAGTTACAATTAACAGTATAAGAAAAATAAAAGGGATACCCTTTTTCCCCACTGATAATTTTTTTTTCTTTTGGATACACTCACACTACATCACTACATGTGAAAATATACCATAGTAAAAAAAAAAAAAAAAAAAAAAAAACTGAATACTTTAATGTGTTTTTCATACATCTTTGGAGAAGCCTCAAAGATGTGTATGAATACTCTACATGAAAGCAATTGTCTTTTTTTTTTAACTGGCATTTTTTCAATTCTGTAGTCATGCATTTTATAGTGATTTATTCCCATCACTGTGTAGTATGATGCATTTTCTCTATCACCAAACTGTCTAGTCAATGAATAATTTCTCATTCTTTATCTTCAATTTTCCCCTTACTTGTGCCTTCTTGTCCTTGCTGTATCTTTCCTTCTACTTTCCTACTCATGTATGCTTGCCGAGGCAGTCCTCATTCTTTCCACACATTCTTGTTTCGCACTGTAAGTAAATATCATCTGCTTCATTTATGTGACACCCAGACCAGAAAATGCAATGCTTTGGCTAATATTTACAAGTGCTCCTTTTAAACACTATGACCGCAAGACATCAGATACATCTGGGAAGGATACTATATGAAGACATCATTCCAAAGAAATATAATTCCCAAAAGTAACACGGTTAATTATTAAAGATACATTAGTTATAATTAAAAGACAAATGAGAAAAGAAAAACGTGGATAAGGTGGTGTAAGTCACACAAAATGAGAAGATATTAAAAGGTGGAAAGCAAGTTCGAAAAAACTGATAGTATAGTATGTAAAAGGCAAAGGGCAATACCAAAAATCCATGTCAAGATGTAATGAATGAGCTTTTAAAGGAAAGATGTGTTACAGTTTTTGCTGGGTCAGGTATACTTAAAGCATTTCTGAATGAGGCAAGACAATGTACAGTAAGCAATAGGACTCACCTGATGACTTAGTTCAATATTCAAAGTAAAGAATGATGGAGTGTTTTAGCAAGTTTGAGAGCAAACTACTGTTACTAAGGTTATTCAAGTTGAAGATGCACATAAATGAGATTTGTGGCTTGATTTCCTTTCCTCCCCTCCCATATTACTGGAGAAAACAGGAAAGCAACCATTATAGTATTTTAAACCCCATTTGATATAATGAAATGGTCTATTGTATACAGGAGGGCCCCACATATACAGCACCTTCTTTTCGGTGTTCCATGTTTTCGTTGGCTTCAAACTGAGTCGTTGTTTGTTATGTTCCAACCACCGGTGAGTGGAACAGCTCAACTGAAAGCCAACAAAAACATGGAACACCGAAAAGAGGTGCTGTATGTGTAGGGCCCTCCTGTACTCCTAGACATTTTTTGCAAGATTCTTACCTTCAACCTTTTGAATATTATGAAGAAGAAGAGCTTGGCTGGAAGGAGTGTCAGTATCTGAGGGAGGCACAGATTCACCTGAAGGACTATGGATAACCGACTGATTGGAAACTGGTGGTATTATTTCATCTCCATCATCTTCGCTGAAGAACCACGCTGCCTGTTAGGGAAGCCAAACACATACTAAATTTCTGTGCCAAATAATAATAATTAGCAGCAATAACGTGTCATATAAAATACATGATACACTTCTTGGAAGAATGAAGTGTCTAGCAGGAATTTAAAACATTATCTCACTTTTCTGATAAAAATACAGCATGTCCTTGAGTAACATTGTTTTGTTGAACTTCATTTTGTTACAGTAAGTTCTCAACTTACAAACACATTGAAAATCTTCTGTACTGTGTATATCATTATTATATCATTATTGTGTAAAATATCATTATTATATCATTAAGAAGGTCCCCAATGCATTCTTAGATTGTAGACTTCCTGTATCATGAATATTACACACAATTCAGGAGGTTCCCAATGTTTATTAAGTCAAGGATTTACTATATAAGGTTGATGAGAAAAAATCAAATGAATACAATGAATAAGGATTATTGTAAAATTTAAATTTGTAAAGAATACAATACTCATACAAATGCACGACAATAAACACTGCGGTACAAAAGCACTCAGTGAGCCCGCAATATTTATTTTTAAGCTGCATGGTGGTAGAAGGTGCTCCTTATAATTTATGCTGTGCAAACATTTATTCCTTGATTAACCCTATTACAATGAGTGATAAAGGTGCACTGTGCACCCCTGATATCTTATTTTTTTTTTTTTAACACATTGGGCATTTCTCATTGAGGCATGGTAACCCAAAAAGAAAGAAAAACCCAAACAGAAAGGGAAAAAAAGACCTTCACCATTTCTCATACATAATCAATGTCTTTGCAGAGGCGCTCAGATACAACAGCTTAGACGTCCCTCCAAAATGCCAATATCCCAAAACCCTCCTTGAAAGTGCAGGCATTGTACTTCCCATTTCCAGGACTCAAGTCTAGCTAATCGGTTTCCCAGAATCCTTTCACAAAATATTACCCTGATCACGCTCCAACAACTTGCCAGGTCCCAAAAAACATTCGTCTCCATTCACTCCCACCTAACACACTCATGCACGCTTGCTGGAAGTCCAAGCCCCTTGCCCACAAAACCTCCTTTACACCCTCCCTCCAACTTTTCAAGGACGACCTCTACCCCGCCTTCCTTCCCCTACACATTTATATGCTTCCAAGTCATTCTACTGTGTTCCATTCTCTCTAAATGATCAAACTACTTCAACAACCCCTCTTCAGCCCACTGACTAATATTTTCAGTAACCCCACACCTCCTCCTAATTTCCACACTCTGAATTCTCTGCATAATACGCACACCACACACTGCCCTTAGACAGGACATCTCCACTGCCTCCAGCCACCTCCCCGCTGCAGCATTGACAACCCAAGCTTCACACTCATATAAGTGTTGGTACTTGACGTGCTGTTGGAGTGTGAGCAAAGTAACATTTATGAAGGGATTCAGGGAAACCGGCAGGCCGGACTTGAGTCCTGGAGATGGGAAGTACAGTGCCTGCACTCTGAAGGAGGGGTGTTAATGTTGCAGTTTAAAAACTGTAGTGTAAAGCACCCTTCTGGCAAGACAGTGATGGAGTGAATGATGGTGAAAGTTTTTCTTTTTCGGGCCACCCTGCCTTGGTGGGAATCGGCCGGTGTGATAATAAAAAAAAAAAAAAAACCACTATACTCTCGTGCATTCTCTTCTTTGCCTCCATGGATAACAGTTTTTTGTCTCAACAGATACCTCGATGCATCACTCACCTTTTTTCCTCCATCATTTCTATGGTTAGCTTCATTTTTCATAAATCCATCAGCTGACAAGTCAACTCCCAAATATCTGAAAACATTCACTTCTTCCATACTCCCTCTCTCCAATGTGATATCTATTTTTCTTTATCTTAACTGTTTGATACCCCCATCACCTTCCTCTTATCTCTGTTCACTTTCAACTTTCTACCTTTACACACCCTCCCAAACTCATCCACTAACCTTTGCAACTTTTCTTTAGAATCTCCCAAAAGCACAGTATCATCAGCAAAAAGTAACCGTGTCAACTCCTATTTTGTATTTGATATGCCATAATGTAATCCAACCCCTCTCCCTAACACCCTAGCATTTACTTCTTTTACAACCCTATCTATAAATATGCTAAACAACAATGGTGACATCACACATCCCTGTCTAAGGCCTACTTTTACTGGTAAGTAATCTCCCTCTCTCCTACACACCCTAACCTGAGCCTCACTATCCTCATAAAAACTCTTTATAGCATTAAGTAACTTACCACTTATTCCATACACTTGCAATATCTGCCACATTGCTCCCCTATCCACTCTATCACATGCCTTTTCTAAATCCATACTATATGCAATGAAAACTTCCCTACCTTTATATAAATACTATGTTTCAATGTAAACACATGATCTACACATCCCTTACCCATTCTAAAGCCTCCTTGTTCATCTGCAATCCTGCTCTCTGTCTTACCTCTAATTCTTTCAATAATAATCTGTAGCCACAAAAAACAGAATAGCGTGACATTATAAACAAAACCAGAAGTTTTAAAGACGTTTGGCGGTGGACAGCGAGGTGTGGTTTCATTATACGTCACTTTGCTTAAAGTCACAGTTTCCAAGAACCTATCAACGACATTATGCGAGGACGTACTGTACACTAAAAAGTGGAAAAACCTCTTTCGTACATAACATAATGCAGATGAATAAAAATAAGTAGATGAATAAATGAAAAATATATTTTTAAATCATACCTGACTAATAAGTGTTTCAACAATACGACACTGATGAGACATATCAGTAACCATTGTGACCATATTATCATCCCCTGAGCGAACAAGTGTTGGTCCAAAGACAATAGCAAGGTTACGAACGTCCATCTTATTCATGTCAGAGTGGGTGACGATATTGTTTAAGTGCGTTATTAAGAATCGCAGGGTCTCATAGTGGTGATATGGCAGTTCTTGAACCTGGAACAAACATAAGACTTCAGTATATTACATAAAAAAAAACAACCTAAAACTACATCGATCACTAAATACATTTATAACAAGTGAGATCCATATCATATCTCAGGAATCAAGCAGACCTGGTCAGTTATAATTCTCCAGCATGATTCCACTTCTATTTATAGAGCCTTAAATACTAAATAATAACCCACATGGAGACAGCAACACAACAGATTTTAAACCAATTTTAACATGTAAAATCTTATAGAAGAACAATTAATATAAACTTTCTTTCTTCTTTCAATGCACCTGCCGTATCCCACCGAGGCAGGGTGGCCCAAAAAGAAAAATGAAAGTTTCTCTTTTTAAATTTAGTAATTAATATAGGAGAAGGGGTTACTAGCCCCTTGCTCCCGGCATATTAATCGCCTCCTACAACACGCATGGCTTATGGAGGAAGAATTCTGTTCCACTTCCCCATGGAGATAAGAGGAAATAAACAAGAACAAGAACTAGTTTATAGGTAGTAGGTTGGTAGACAGCAACCGCCCAGGGAGGTACTACCGTCCTGCCAAGTGAGTGTAAAACGAAAGCCTGTAATTGTTTTACATGATGGTAGGATTGCTGGTGTCCTTTTTTCTGTCTCATGAACATGCAAGATTTCAGGTACGTCTTGCTACTTCTACTTACACTTAGGTCACACTACACATACATGTACAAGCACATATATACACACCCCTCTGGGTTTTCTTCTATTTTCTTTCTAGTTCTTATTCTTGTTTATTTCCTCTTATCTCCATGGGGAAGTGGAACAGAATTCTTCCTCCGTAAGCCATGCGTGTTGTAAGAGGCAACTAAAATGCCGGGAGCAAGGGGCTAGTAACCTCTTCTCCTGTATATATTACTAAATGTAAAAGGAGAAACTTTCGTTTTTCCTTTTGGGCCACCCCGCCTCGGTGGGATACGGCCGGTGTGTTGAAAGAAAGAAAAGAAAGAACTAGTTAGAAAATAGAAGAAAACCCAGAGGGGTGTGTATATATACAGTGGACCCCCGCCTTACGATGGCATCGCGTTACGTTAAATCCGCCATACGATACATTTTAACACAAAAATTTTGCCTCGCCTTACGTGATTCGTCCGGGACGCGTCCCAGTGTTTACAAGCCAGCCAGTGCGGTCACATCCACGCATACATTCGGTACATTTCACCTTATCCCAGTGTTTTTTGTGCTTGTAACTGCAAAATAAGTTACCATGGGCCCCAAGAAAGCTTCTAGTGCCAACCCTGTGGTAAATAAGGTGAGAATTAATATGGAAATTAAGAAAGATTTTGAAGGGTTTGGGGCTAACTCTGAGAAGCCTATGACAGTTGTGGAATCCATTGTGCCTACTTTAAAGATTAAGGAAATGTGTGCAAAGTGGGTTTAAGTGCAAACTTTTATGGATGAAAATCACCCTAACCCAGCTATTGCAAGCCGTGCTGGTGACTATTACAATGACAATGTTGTGGCCCATTTTAGGCAAATCTTTAAGGAATGGGAGGTACAGACCTCTATGGACAGATTTGTTGTGCGACAGAGGTCCAGCGACTCTCAAGCTGGTTCTAGTGGCATTAAAAGAAGAAGGGAAGTAACCCTGGAAAAGGACTTGTTACCTCAAGTCCTAATGGAAGGGGATTTCCCTTCTAAACAATAACTTCCACACTCTCCCCTCCTCCCATCCCATCAATCATCACCAGATCTTCAATAAAGGTAAGTGTCATGTATTCTATTCTTAGTACAGTAGTAATTGTGCATGTCTTCTTCAGTTTGTGTGTATTAAAATTAATATTTCATGTAGTAAAAAATTTTTTTTTCATACTTTGGGGTGTCTTGCACGGATTAATTTGATTTCCATTATTTCTTATGGGGAAAATTAATTCACCTTACGATAATTTCGGCTTACGATGAGCTCTCAGGAACGGATTAATATCGTAAGGCAGGGGTCCACTGTATATGCTTGTACATGTAGGTAGTAGGCTGGTAGACAGCAACCACCCAGGGGGGTAATACCGTCCTGCCAAGTGAGTGAGAACCGAAAGCCTGTAATTGTTTTGCAAGATGGTAGGATTGCTGGTGTCTTTTGTCTATCTCATAAATATGCAAGATTACAGGTATGTCTTGCTACTTCTACTTACACTTAGGTCACACTACACATACGTGTAAAAGCATATACAGTGGACCCTCAACCAGCGATGGCATCGATTAACGATAAATCTGACTAGCGATACATTTTAACGCAAAAATTTTGCCTCGACTAGCGCTTAAAAACCCGACCAGCGCTATTCGTTCCGTACGAGACACGTCCACTTTGGCCTGAGCCCGCCTCACTTGTCCCGTGGGTGCCAGTGTTTACAAGCCAGCCACCGCAGTCGCTTCCAAACATACAACTGGAACATTTCATATTATCACAGCCTTTGTAGTGATTGCACCTGCAAAATAAGTCACCATGGGCCCCAAGAAAGCTTCTAGTGCCAACCCTACAGCAAAAAGGGTGAGAATTACTATGGAGATGAAGAAAGAAATCATTGCTAAGTATGAAAGTGGAGTGCGTGTCTCTGAGCTGGTCAGGTTGTATAATAAACCCCAATCAACCATCGCTACTATTGTGGGCAAGAAAACGGCAATCAAGGAAGCTGTTCTTGCCAAAGGTGCAACTATGTTTTTGAAACTGAGATCACAAGCGGTAGAAGATGTTGAGAGACTCTTATTGGTGTGGATAAACGGGAAACAGATAGCAGGAGATAGCATCTCTCAAGCGATCATATGTGAAAAGGCTAGGAAGTTGCATGACGATTTAATTAAAAAAATGGCAGCAACTATTGATGTGAGTGAATTTAAGGCCAGCAAAGGTTGGTTTGAGAGATTTAAGAAGCGTAGTGGCATTCATAGTGTGATAAGGCATGGTGAGGCTGCCAGTTCAGACCACAAAGCGGCTGAAAAATATGTGCAGGAATTCAAGGAGTACATAGACAGTGAAGGACTGAAACCTGAACAAGTGTTTAATTGTGACGAAACAGGCCTGTTTTGGAAGAAAATGCCAAGCAGGACGTACATTACTCAGGAGGAAAAGGCACTCCCAGGACATAAGCCTATGAAAGACAGGCTTACTCTGTTGATGTGTGCCAATGCTAGTGGTGATTGCAAAGTGAAGCCTTTATTGATGTATCACTCTGAAACTCCCAGGGTGTTCAGGAAAAACAATGTCGTCAAGGCTAATTTGTGTGTGCTGTGGAGGGCAAACAGTAAGGCATGGGTCACTAGGGACTTTTTCTTTGACTGGTTACACTATGCATTTGCCCCCAATGTGAAAAATTACCTAATTGAAAAGAAATTAGACCTTAAGTGCCTCCTGGTATTAGACAATGCTCCTGGTCATCCTTCAGACTTGGCAGAGCGACTTTATAGGGACATGAGCTTCATTAAGGTGAAGTTTTTGCCTCCTAATACCACTCCTCTCCTGCAGCCCATGGACCAGCAGGTCATTTCCAACTTCAAGAAACTGTACACAAAAGCTATGTTTGAAAGGTGCTTTGTAGTGACCTCAGAAACTCAACTGACTCTAAGAGAGTTTTGGAAAGATCATTTTACCATCCTCAAATGTGTAAACATTATAGGTAAGGCTTGGGAGGAGGAAGTGACTAAGAGGACCTTGAACTCTGCTTGGAAAAAACTGTGGCCAGAATGTGTAGACAAAAGGGATTGTGAAGGGTTTGAGGCTAACCCTGAGAATCCTATGCCAGATGAGGAATCCATTGTGGCACTGGGGAAGTCCTTGGGGTTGGAGGTTAGTGGGGAGGATGTGGAAGAGCTGGTGGAGAAGGACAATGAAGAACTAACCACTGATGAGCTGCTAGATCATCTTGAACATCAAGAGAGCAGACCTGAGGAAACTGCTTCGGAGGAGGGGATAGAGAAATTGAAGAAGTTGCCTACTTCTAAGATTAATGAAATGTGTGCAAAGTGGCTTGAAGTGCAAACCTTTTTTGATGAAAATCACCCTGACACAGCTAATGCAAGCCGTGTTGGCAACCTGTACACTGACAATGTTGTGAACCACTTTAGGAAAGTCATAAAGGAACGAGAGGTACAGGTATCTATAGACAGATATGTTGTGCGACAGAAGTCCAGTGACTCTGAAGCTGGTCCTAGTGGCATTAAAAGAACAGGGGAAGTAACCCCAGAAAAAGACTTGCTACCACAAGTGCTAATGGAAGGGGATTCCCCTTCTAAACACTAAGAAGATCAATGGTCTCCCCTCCTCCCATCCCATCAATCATCACCAGATCTTCAATAAAGGTAAGTGTCATATAACTGTGCATGTCTTCTTCAGTTTGTGTGTATTAAAATTAATATTTCATGTGGTAAAAATTTTTTTTTTTCAATACTTTGGGGTGTCTTGCACAGATTAATTTGATTTCCATTATTTCTTATGGGGAAAATTAACTTGACTAACGATTATTTCGATTAACGATGAGCTCTCAGGAACAGATTAATATCGCTGGTTGAGGTTCCACTGTATATATATATATATATATATATACACACCCCTCTGGGTATTCTGCTATTGTCTTTCTAGTTCTTGTTCTTGTTTATTTCCTCTCATCTCCGTGGGAAAGTGGAACAGAATTCTTCCTCCGTAAGCCATGCGTGTTGTAAGAGGCAAATAAAATGCCGGGAGCAAGGGGCTAGTAACCCCTTTTCCTGTACATATTACTAAATGTACAAGGAGAAACTTTCGTTTCTCCTTTTGGGCCACCCCGCCTCAGTGGGATACGGGCGGTGTGTTGAAAGAAAGAAGACATGTAGGTAGTAGGTTGGTAGACAGCAACCACCCAGGGAGGTACTACCGTCCTGCCAAGCGAGTGTGAAACGAAAGCCTGTAATTGTTTTGCACGATGGTAGAATTGCTGGTGTCTTTTGTCAGTCTCATAAATATGCAAGATTACAGGTATGTCTTGCTACTTCTACTTACACCTAGGTCACACTACACATACATGTACATGTTTATTTATATACACTCATCTGAGTTTTCTTTGATTTTATCTTAATAGTTCTTCATCTTATTACTTTTCCTTTTATATCCATGGGGAAGTGGAATAAGAATCTTTCCTCCGTAAGCCATGCGTGTTGTAAAAGTCAACTAAAATGCCGGGAACAATGGGCTAGTAACCCCTTTTCCTGTAAAGATTACTAAAAAGAATAATAAGAAGAAAATTGTCAAAGTGGGAAGTCTGAATGTGCATGGATGTTGTGTAAATAATAAGAAAGAGATGATTGTGGATGTTATGAATGAGAAGAAGCTGGATGTCCTGGGTTTAAGTGAAAAAGCTGAAGGGGGTGGGAAAGTTTCAGTGGAGAGGAATAAACGGGATTAGGTCAGGGGTTTCAAATAGAGTTAGAGCTAAAGAAGGAGTAGCAATAATAAGTTATGGCAGGAAAAGAGGGACTATAAATGTATTAATTAAAGGATTATGTAGAGTAAAATAAAGGTTGGATGTGAAAAAGTGGGTTATAGTAAACGTATATGCACCTGGAGAAGAGAGAAGTGTAGAGGAGAGAGATTTTGGGAAATGTCAAGTGAATGCGTGGGGAGTTTTGAACCAAGTGTGAGAGTAATGGTGGTTCGGAATTTCAATGCTGAAGTGGGCAAAAATATTGTGGAGGGAGTAGAAGGTAAATTTGGGGTGCCAGGGGTAAATGAAAATGGGGAGCCTTTAACTGAGCTATGTGTAGAAAGAGGTTTGGTAATAAGTAATACATATTTTATGAAGAAGAGGATGAATAAATATACAAGGTATGATATAGCACGTAATGAAAGTAGTTTGTTAGATTATGTATTGGTGGATAAAAGGTTGATGGGTAGGCTCCAGGATGTACACGTTTATAGAGGGGGCAACTGATCTATCGGATCATTATTTAGTTGTAGCTACAGTTAGAGTAAGAGGTAGATGGGAAAAGAGGAAAATGGGTACAACAAGCAAGAGGGAGGTGAAAGTGTATAAACTAAGGGAGGAGGAAGTTCAGGTGATGTATAAGCTGTGGAAAATACTGTATATATTTTCCGGAAACACGGTAATTTATAGGTAAATAGATGCCCTATATTGTATTTTTAAAAGAAGTATGTTATTGAAAAAAAGTAGAGACTCGCCATCTTGGTTTTGAATTGGATACAACGTTAGTGTAATGGGAAGCAATTTTTGTGCTCTAGAGGTTAAAATTGGGCTGACACCTCTCAAATAGGAGGCGAAATTGTTAGACATGCATTTCTGCATAACTTGAGATATCAGACAACTGGACAAGACAGCTCCAGGAACCTCAGATAAGCTCTCTAGATTTGTGTATAATTCTGGCCAGTGTTTTCATAAATTTAGTTAGTGAGGTTTTTCTGAGTATGATACAACTTAATATCCAGTCAAATTGGTGAGTGATATTAAGATATATTTTCCTTCTGTTATGTAATTGTGTATATATATAACCATTTATTATTTTTAATATACAGTCCACGAATTTATATATTTACCAGTATTCCTGGTGTATGTATATTTCATTTAATTAATAGGTCCAGAGCAACTTGTGGATATGACAGTGGTAGGTATAGAAGGGGGACATTTTTGCGACCTAGGTGTCCCAAATTCCTACTTGTCTATGTAACTCTGATAAATAATAATTATCTTTGTTATCATTTTCTGTTATGTATATAATGAGTTACATTCAGATAAATGCAATTTTCCACATAAGCAACTATTGGCAGAAAGGCAGACTGGTGCAAGTATGAGTAGTAGGGGGGTTGAAGAGGGTTGGAATAGTCTTAAAAATGCAGTATTAGAATGTGGGGCAGAAGTTTGTGGTTATAGGAGGGTGGTTGCAGGAGGAAGGAGGAGTGATTGGTGGAATGATGCAGTAAAGGGTGTGATAAAAGAGAAAAAGTTAGCTTATGAGAGGTTTTTACAAAGCAGAAGTGCTATAAGAAGAGTAGAGTATATGGAGAGTAAAAAAAGTTGAAGAGAGTGCAAAAGGAGAGCAGATGATAGAGTGGGAGAGGCAGTGTCAAGAAATTTTAATGAAAAGAAGAAAATTTTTTAGAGTGAGTTAAACAAGTTAAGAAAGCCTAGAGAACGAATGGATTTGTCAGTTAAAAACAGAGTAGGGGAGTTAGTAGATGGGGAGATGAAGGTTTTGGGTAGATGGCGAGAATACTTTGAGGAACTTTTAAATGTCGACGAAGAAAGGGAAGCAGTAATTTCATGCACTGGCCAGGGAGGAATACCATCTTTTAGGAACAGGATGTGAGTGTGGGGGAGGTGCGTGAGGCATTATGTAAAATGAAACGGGGTAAAGCAGCTGGAACTGACGGGATCATGACAGAAACGTTAAAAGCAAGGAGTGATATAGTGTTGGAGTGGTTGGTACTTTTGTTTAATAAATGTATGAAAGAGGGGAAGGTACCTAGGGATTGGCAGAGAGCATGTATAGTCCCTTTATATAAAGGGAAGGGGACAAGAGAGATTGCAAAAATTATAGAGGAATAAGTTTACTGAGTATACCAGGAAAAGTGTACGGTAGGGTTACAATTGAAAGAATTAGAGGTAAGACAGAACGTAGAATTGTGGATGAGCAAGGAGGTTTCAGAGTGGGTAGGGGATGTGTAGATCAAGTGTTTACATTGAAGCATACATGTATATGTGAACAGTATTAAGATAAAGGTAGGGAAGTTTTTATTGCATTTATGGATTTAGAAAAGGCATATGATAGAGTGGATAGGGGAGCAATGTGGCAGATGTTGCAAGTACATGTATATGAAATAGGTGGTAAGTTACTAAATGCTGTAAAGAGTTTTTATGAGGATAGTGAGGCTCAGGTTAGGGTGTTGTAGAAGAGAGGGAGACTACTTCCCAGTAAAAGTAGGACTTAGACAGGGATGTGTAATGTCACCATGGTTGTTTAATATATTTATAGATAGGGTTGTAAAAGAAGTAAATGCTAGGGTGTTCGGGAGAGGGGTGGGATTAAATTATGGGGGATCAAATACAAAATGGGAATTGACACAGTTGCTTTTTGCTGATGATACTGTGCTTATGGGAGATTCTAAAGAAAAACTGCAAAGGTTAGTGGATGAGTTTGGGAGTGTGTGTAAAGGTAGAAAGTTGAAAGTGAACATAGAAAAGAGTAAGGTGATGAGGGTATCAAATGATTTAGATAAATAAAAATTGGATATCAAATTGGGGAGGAGGAGTATGGAAGAAGTGAATGTTTTCAGATACTTGGGAGTTGACATGTTGGTGGATGGATTTATGAAGGATGAGGTTAATCATAGAATTGATGAGAAAAAAAGGCGAGTGGTGCGTTGAGGTATATGTGGAGACAAAAAAGTTATCTATGGAGGCAAAGAAGGGAATGTATGAAAGTATAGTAGTACCAACACTCTTATATGAGTGTGAAGCTTGGGTGGTAAATGCAGCAGCGAGGAGATGGTTGGAGGCAGTGGAGATGTCCTGTCTAAGGGCAATGTGTGGTGTAAATATTATGCAGAAAATTCGGAGTGTGGAAATTAGGAGGTGTGGAGTTAATAAAAGTATTAATCAGAGGGCTGAAGAGAGGTTGTTGAGGTGGTTTGGTCATTTAGAGAGAATGGATCAAAGTAGAATGACATGAAGAGCATTTAAATCTGTAGGGGAAGGAAGGCAGGGTAGGAGTCGTCCTCGAAAAGGTTGGAAGGAAGGGGTAAGGGAGGTTTTGAGGGAGAGGGGCTTGGACTTCCAGCAGGCGTGCATGAGCGTGTTCGATAGGAGTGAATGGAGACGAATGGTATTTGGGACCTGATGATCTGTTGGAGTGTGAGCAGGGTAATATTTAGTGAAGGGATTCAGGGAAACCGGTTATTTTTATATAGCCGGACTTGAGTCCTGGAAATGGGAAGTACAATGCCTGTACTCTAAAGGAGGGGCTTGGGATATTAGTAGTTTGGAGGGATATGTTGTGTATCTTTATACGTATATGCTTCTAAACTGTTATGTTCTGAGCACCTCTGCAAAAACAGTGATTATGTGTGAGTGAGGTGAAAGTGTTGAATGATGATGAAAGTATTTTCTTTTTTGGGGATTTTCTTTCTTTTTGGGTCACCCTGCCTCGGTGGGAGACGGCCGACTTGTTAAAAAAAAAAAAAAAAATGTATATGTAGTGTGACCTAAGTGTAAGTAGAAGCAGCAAGATGTACCTGAAATCTTGCATGTTTATGAGACAGAAAAATGGATATCAGCAATCCTGCCATCATGAAAACAATTACAGGCTTTTATTTTACATTCACTTGGCAGGACAGTAGTACCTCCCTGGGTGGTTGCTGTCTATCAACCTACTACCTACGATTAATATAAACATGAAATAATATATTAATTTTATAGAACAGAAACAAGTATTCCACCTGGAATACTCCCGACCACCTCCCAATGAGGCAGGGTAAATCACTGCCTTGCCAGAGGTGTACAGGTAGAACAGTTCAGATGTCCCTCTAAACAGCAAATATCCCTACCCCCTCCTATAGAGTGCAGGCACTATACTTCCCACCTGACTGGTTTCCCCGAATCCCTTCACAAAATTTTATCTTGCTCACTCCAACAGCTCATCAAAAACCATTTGTCTCCACTCACTCCTATCCAATACGCTCACATATGTCTCCTATACATCCTAACCCCTTTCACACGAAAACCTCCTTTAACCCCTCCTTCCATCCTTTTAGATTAACCCCCACCCCTCCTTCCCTCCACCACAGATTTATACCCCTCCAAGTCATCTTATTTTGCTCCATTCTCTCTAAATGACCAAACCACCTCAAAACCACTCCTCAGCCCTCTGAATAATACTTTTAGTAACACCGTACCTCCTGCTAGTCTCCATGCTACAAATTCTCTTAATAATATTTACACCACACATTGCCCTCAGACATGGCATCTCCACTGCCTTTAGCCTCCTCCTCACTGCAACATTCACAACCCATGCTTTGCACCCATGCAAGATCCTGCATCAGCGAGGTCAAAAGCTCAGTGCCCCAAGGAACTGTCCTGGCACCTCTGCTGTTCCTCATCCTCATAGCAGACATAGACAAAAACACCCGGCACACTTTTGTACCATCATTTCCAGATGACACTAAAATAAGCATGAAAGTCAGTACGGTAGAGGACACTGAAAAAGTACAGGAAGACATAAACAGGGTTTTCCAGTGGGCAGTGGAAAACAACATGACATTCAACGGTGATAAGTTCCAGCTGCTTAGGTATGGAAAGAATGAAGAACTCAAAAGGAGCACTATATACAAAACTCAAGAGGGTCACCAAATACACCGTAAGGAACAAGTAAAAGACCTAGGAATAATTATGTCAGCGGACCTTTCTTTTAAAGACCATAACAAGACAAAGATCACGACAGCAAGGAAGATGACGGGGTGGGTATTGAGAACTTTCAAAACAAGGGAAACAATGCCAATGGTGACACTCTTCAAATCGCTAGTGCTCCCTCACTTAGAATATTGCTCAGTGCTGACGGCCCTGTAAAGGGCAGGAGAAATATTGGAGCTGGAACAAATACAGAGATCGTTTATGGCTCACATTGAGCCAGTAAAGCACCTAAACTACTGGGAATGCCTGCAAGTCTTGAACATGTACTCATTGGAGCAGAGGAGAGAGAGGTACATGATAATATATACCTGGAAGGTACTTAAGGGCTTGGTCCCAAATCTGCACACTGCCATAACAACATACTGGAGTGAGAGATATGGGAGGAAGTGTAAAATAAACCCAGTGAGGAGCAGGGGTGCGGTGGGGACAATAAGGGAACACTGTATCAACATCCGGGGTCCCAGACTTTTCAACATCTTACCAGAAGATATCAGAAACACTGCTGGAACACGTGTTGAAGCCTTCAAGAGGAAACTAGACAAGTATCTTCACCAGGTGCCAGATCAACCAGGCTGTGATGGATATGTGGGGTAGCAGGCCTCCAGCAGCAACAGCCTGGTTGACCAGGCGAGCACCAGACGAGCCTGACCCATGGCCAGGCTCAGAGAGTAAATATACTCTCGAAATTCTTCAAAGGTACATATCAAAGGTATACATTCATACAGTCCCTCTTTGCCTCCATGGATAAAATTTTGTCTCCAAAGATACCTCGACATACCATACACTTTATCTATGTTCACTTTCAATATTAGAGCTATTTATACATTACACAAAATATCAGTTGTGAAACTCACCAGTTTCTTTAGTTCCACCATCCTTTGGCTGGGATCTTCAACTTTGCTTGCCTCAATAAATAACGGATAAAGTTCAATTGTAAACAGTGGATCAGGAAGTTTCTGGAAGAACTGCTTCAACATACTGGATATAACATTTACATCACACCATCTGCAATAAATAATATTGTAATTCAGGTACTGGGGAAAAAATAGTAGACTGTTAAGCAAAATTTTAGTATTCAACTGCTGACAGCTGATCTATTGATAGCATTAAATTTCCAGCAGAAAATTACCTGCAGTTGGTAAGTCATAATAGAATAGTTTCTGTGCAACCATATTGTAACCAACTGTCCTCAAGGCTTCAACCTTTCACTTGTATATATTCCATTTCTCCCATTCCAGGATGAAGGTTTCCTTCTAATCCCTCTCCTTATTATTATTATTTCTTTAAACAAGCGGCAGTCTCCCACCGAGGCAGGGTGACCCAAAAAGAAAGAAAATTCCCAAAAAGAAAATACTTGCATCATCATTCAACACTTTCACCTCACTCACACATAATCACTGTTTTTGCAGAGGTGCTCAGAACACAACAGTTTAGAAGCATATACGTATAAAGACACAACACAACAGCAGTCTCCCACTAAGGCAGTGTGACCGGAAAAAAGAAGAAACCAAAGTTTTTCTTCTTTTTACATTTAGTAATTTATACAGGAGAAGAGGGTTACTAGCCCCTTATTCCTGGCATTTTAGTGGTCTCTTATGACATGTATGGCTTATGGATGAAGGATTCTTTTCCACTTCTCAATGGAGATTTTTTTTTTTTTTTCAACAAGTCGGCCGTCTCCCACCGAGGCAGGGTGACCCAAAAAAGAAAGAAAATCCCCAAAAAGAAAATACTTTCATCATCATTCAACACTTTCACCACACTCGCACATTATCACTGTTTTTGCAGAGGTGCTCAGAATACAATAGTTTAGAAGCATACACATATAAAGATACACAACATATCCCTCCAAACTGCCAATATCCCATGGATGGGAAAATACTAAACCTGTAAGGGGTCATCCAGTGACTGAGGAATGGGAGGTAATTAGGTCTCATTGCTCCATCACCTTCAACTTTACACCTGTGTATACAGATGTTCCTACAAATTTATACAGTGTTGTGTTTCTAGAGGGCATGTGAAAGTACAAAGTGTGAATAGTACAAAAATACTGTAATTCTGAACAACAAATTCTGTTTGAGATCTGGGATCATCTTCTATTTCAGATAAAAAAAAAAAACAGACCTGGATGTGGGAAAGGCATTCTGCCAGAAAAAAATGTTGGATAAGTGAATCCATTGGCTCACCTTTCATCAGTATAACCAATGGATAATCAAGATTAGCAAATGTGGAACCCAGCAAATTTGGAGGATGATTGTACAGTACTCCAGGAGGAAGTGGAGAAGGATCCTTCCTCCGTAAACCACGAATATTGTAAGAGGCAACTAATATGCTGAGAACAAGGGGCTAGTAACCCCCTTCACTTGTATAAATTACTAAATGTAAAAAGAAAAACTTTCATTTTTCTTTTTAGATCACCCTGCCTCAGTGAGATATGCCCATATTGTCAAAAAAAAAAAAAACTATGAGAATGTTTCTTCCTTTTCAGGTCACCCTGCCTCAGTGGCAAATGACCAGTGTTTAAAAAAAAATTCTACAGTACTCTTCTTGCAGACCTTTCATCAACTCTACATTTTTAAGTCACTGAAAAATATTTTTCCTAACCCTACCTCTGAAATCCTTGGATTTTGCCATTGTTTATTATTTTCTCTATTCATTATTCATTTTCATCTACATATAGTATATTCTTCTTTCAACAAACCGGCCATATCCCACCAAGGCAGGGTGGCCCAAAAAGAAAAAGGAAAATTTCTGTTTTTAAAGTTAGTAATTTATACAAGAGAAGGGGATACTAGCCCCTTGCTCCCGGCATTTTAGTCACCTCTTATAACACGCATGGCTTACAGAGGAAGAATTCTGTTCCACTTCCCCATGGAGATAAGAGGAAATAAACAAGAACTAGAAAGAAAATAGAAGAAAACCCAGAGGAGTGTGTATATATATGCTTGTACATGTATGTGTAGTGTGGCCTAAGTGTAAGTAGAAGTAGCAAAACGTACCTGAAATCTTGCATGTTTATGAGACAGAAAAAAAGACACCAGCAATCCTACCATCATGTAAAACAATTACAGGCTTTTGTTTTACACTCACTTGGCAGGACGGTAGTACCTCCCTGGGTGGTTGCTGTTTACCAACCTACTACCTACATATAGTACAGTGGACCCCCGCCTTACGATCAGCTCCCAGCTCGACCAATTATGTAAGTGAATTTTTGTAAGTGCTTTTGTATGTGTATTTTTGGGGGTCTGAAACGAACTAATCTAATTCACAATATTCCTTATGGGAACAAATTCGGTCTATAACGGCACCCGAACAGACTTCTGGAATGAAATAATATTGTAAGGCGGGGGTCCACTGTATATGCATTACTCAAATAAATCATACTAAAAGTCATAATACTCAATGAGTCAATTTTTCTCCTGTGTTAATGTCCTAGTTCTTCATGATAAGAATGACGGTATAGTAATTCTTACAAGTATGCAGTATCCAAACTCACACTTAAGTGAAATTAATAATAATAATTTTTTTTAACATGTTTAAATGGTTTAAATCTGTCTCATTCAACGATGTCCAGATGACAAATTTAACAAAAATTTTAAACTTCCTTTGCCTGACTAAATTCATAATTGAGCTAATGTAATATTACACAACTTTTTCTACAAAGCAATGTACACAAAATAATGGTATAAAAATATTATAGTCTTACCTTGGATCATCATAGTCAATTGATTTGGGATCTTTGTTTATCATCTCACTTAAGTGGGTGACAGCTGCTTTGTTACCAGGAATGCGGTAAATGCCTTGCGTCTGCAAGCCTCGACTTTCTACTACATTTATACACAGAGCAACAAGCAGTGGCACGTATTCGTTCTCAAGTGACTGTAAATAAAGATAAAGCAATGAGGAATCAAATGAACATTTATACAAATTAAGCAACTGCTGTATGGATATCTCTCAATGTGCATTTTTATCATAACACCTATATAAACTTTTTATAAAGAACAAAAAGGTACAATACCGTGGCTGAACAATACATAAATAATCCACATGTAGGAGAAACTTACGATGACATTTCCATACTAATTAATGGTTCAAGTTGAACCGAAACATCGTCATAAGTGTCTCCTATGTACAGGTTATTTGTGTATAAATTTTGTATATTCTTTACATTACTGTATTATTATAAAGCAGCATTTTGTTTTTCGCTTCATCTTACTATATCTCTGGTGTTTTGCAGTCTCTCTCTACCCACATCTCAAGGGCTTAATAAGCTTATCAATCTATATCTCTGATGCCTAACAATCTCATTTAGCAGCACCTATATCTTACAATATATTGTCTTGATTTTTCCTTGAAGCCATTTTATTTACTTAGGGTTACAGGTCCTCTATTTTGCATTAGAGGCCTGCACTCTGAAGGAAGGGTGAGGATGTTGCAGTCAGAGGCTCATCTGAACTGTGATGTCAGGAAACATCTAACAAGACAGTAACTGAATGAATGATGGTGAGTGTTTCTTTTTTGGGTCACAGTTAAGATTACAAAATTAAAATTCCTAGTTAAGATTCTAATATCAGTCAAGATAATTAACAGCTCTTAATTCTGCAAAAATATACAGATAAAACTCCCCCATCATTACTCATGTATTCTTCCAGTGTTCAATATTAAAAAGTAAGTACGTATAGTCACAATATATAATAAATATAATGGGTTTTGCCTTCAGCAGTCCTGCTGTACAACTACAGAGGACAATGGTCATATACAAAATAGCTAGAAATATTATATTACCGGAGGGCACTCCTCTAGACAGACCCCAATGGTCGCTCCCTCTGGCAGTGGCATGGTTGGAGTGATAGCTGGAGACCCACTGTGAACTTTCTTCATAAAAGGCCTCTTTAAATGACCTCTCCACGTTTTTGATTTTGGTGAAGAATTGCTCTCTGAAAAAACATATGCTGTCAATAAAATGAAAAAAATCCAACATTAGGACACAGCATTATATTTCAACTTAAATATTAAATCATATAAATATCACATCAGAATTCTTCCTCCATAAGCCATTCATGTCATAAGAGGTGACTAAAATGCCAGGAGCAAGGGACTAGTAACTCCTTCGCCTGTAAACATTACTAAATTTATAAAGAGAAACTTCGTTTTTCTTTTTGGGCCGCCCTGCCTCAGTGGGATACGGCTGGTGCATTGAAAGAAAAAAGAAAAAATACCATTTATTTTTTTATTATCACACTGGCTGATTCCCACCAAGGCAGGGTGGCCCGAAAAAGAAAAACTTTCACCATCATTCACTCCATCACTGTCTTGCCAGAAGGGTGCTTTACACTACAGTTTTTAAACTGCAACATTAACACCCCTCCTTCAGAGTGCAGGCACTGTACTTCCCATCACCAGGACTCAAGTCCGGCCTGCCGGTTTCCCTGAACCCCTTCATAAATGTTACTTTGCTCACACTCCAACAGCACGTCAAGTATTAAAAACCATTTGTCTCCATTCACTCCTATCAAACACGCTCACGCATGCCTGCTGGAAGTCCAAGCCCCTCGCACACAAAACCTCCTTTACCCCCTCTCTCCAACCTTTCCTAGGCCGACCCCTACCCCGCCTTCCTTCCACTACAGACTGATACACTCTTGAAGTCACTCTGTTTCGCTCCATTCTCTCTACATGTCCGAACCACCTCAACAACCCTTACTCAGCCCTCTGGACAACAGTTTTGGTAATCCCGCACCTCCTCCTAACTTCCAAACTACGAATTCTCTGCATTATATTCACACCACACATTGCCCTCAGACATGACATCTCCACTTCTACCATATGAAGAAAATTATGCAAAGATGTTTTGAACGCCTCAAAATCTGAATATCCTACATTTCTTTTTTTTTTTTAACAAGTCAGCCATCTCCCACCAAGGCAGGGTGACCCAAAAAGAAAGAAAATCCCCAAAAAGAAAATACTTTCATCATCATTCAACACTTTCACCACACTCACACATAATCACTGTTTTTGCAGAGGTACTCAGAATACAAGTTTATAAGCATATACGTATAAAGATACACAACATATCCCTCCAAACTGACAATATCCCAAACCCCTCCTTTAAAGTGCAGGCATTGTACTTCCCATTTCCAGGACTCAAGTCTGGCTATATAAAAATAACCGGTTTCCCTGAATCCCTTCACTAAATAATTACCCTGCTCACACTCCAACAGCTCGTCAGGTCCCAAATACCATTCGTCTCCATTCACTCCTATCTAACACGCTCACGCACGCTTACTGGAAGCCCAAGCCCCTCACCCACAAAACCTCCTTTACCCCCTCCCTCCAACCTTTTCGAGGACGACCCCTACCCCGCCTTCCTTCCCCTACAGATTTACATGCTCCCCATGTCATTCTACTTTGATCCATTCTCTCTAAATAACCAAACCACCTCAACAACCCCTCTTCAGCCCTCTGACTAATACTTTTATTGGCTCCACACCTCCTAATTTCCACACTCTGAATTTTCTGCATATTTACACCACACATTGCCCTTAGACAGGACATCTCCACTGCCTCCTCACTGCAGCATTTACAACCCAAGCTTCACACCCATATAAGAGTGTTGGTACTACTATACTTTCATACATTCCCTTCTTTGCCTCCATAGATAACGTTTTTTGTCTCCACATATACCTCAACACACCACTCGCCTTTTTTCCTTCATGTCACTATCAAATACAATTCCTTAGCAGGATAGAACAATCTTGTGTTTATCTTCAATACCCCTTTTCTTATTTTCAGGAAAAGATGAAAGAGTGTAGTTTGAAAATGAGTTAAAGACACAGTACTGTACTAAAAATAATGCAATTAATAACAAATCAAACCCCTTCTTCTATATACATTACTAAATTTAAAAAGAAACTTTCACTTTTCTTTTTGGGTCGCCCTGCCTTGGTGGGATACGGCCGGTATATTGAAAAAAATCTATGAAATTAAAAGCATTTTGTAAAAAATAAATGGTACAAGATTTAAAGAGTAATAAAATCAAGAAAAATACATCTAAGAACGTATGCATGTTCTTAACATGAAGTACCCACCAACACTACTGGGTTTGCGTGCTTTTGTTGATGGAGACTGGCCAGTGGGGGAGCGTGTTCTTAGAGATGTCAGCTTCCTCATTGCTTTATTGCTGGATTGTGGAGATATGTTGTTGTTGTTTATGGGGGTCTTGCTGCCTGCTTCTCCTTCCTAAAACAAAACAATATAAATAGATACACTCCATGGGGAAGTGGAGAAGAATCCTTCCTCCATAAGCCATGAGTCGTAAGAGGCGACCAAAATGCTGGAACAAGGGGGTAGTAACCCCTCCTCCTGTATAAATTATGAAATGTGAAAAGGCAAAACTCATTTCTTCTTTTTCAAATCACCCTGCCTTGTGGAAGATGGCTGGTGTGTTAAAAAATGCACTGTGAACAGTAACTCTAAACATCAGACGAACATTCATGGAATTACTGTTTGGGAAATAATGGTTCATTTGTAAATGTACAGAATCACTGTATATAAAATAAAACCAACTCGAAAGCTACTGTGCCAAAATACAACTTAAACAATCAGAGAATTAACTGGGATAAAATAATTATCAAACACGTCCAGGGAAACAATCTTGAGTACCCTAAATTCTCAACAGTTCATGGAAAAGCTAACTACAGGAGCATACAAAGTGTGTATTAAGAATATTTTGCTGAAAGCTTACAAGATTATACAGGCAGGCCCAGCTTTACAGTGCTTCATTTTATAGTGTTTCGCTAATGCAGCAGTTTTCAATTATACCCATCCTTCATTTATTCAGAATTCCTACAATAAATATTCACCACTCACTATAAGCTAAGGACAAAAATATTTTAAGGTTAGTAATGTGTGTACTGTATATGCATTTTTCAGGTCTACCTCTGTTACTTACTTAATATATGATAGTGTAAACATGTTACTGGGCTTTTATATGCATTCGAAAGTGAAAAAAGGCTATGTTTCACTTTACAGCAGTACCCCAGAACCTAACCTGCTGTATAAGTGGGGCCCTCCTGTACAGAGAACAGGAACACTATCATCATAACCCCCACTTTTATCCACCACCACAACCATCGACAACAGGATAAGTGGGAAAATTCACATACAATTTTCTAACAAATAGGAAACCAAAGACAGAATAAATAAGATAAAAATTTTAAGTGGTAGATTCAACATATAAAGGATCACTTACAAGGATCATTTAAGAATTAGCTAAAGATGAGTGAAAGATGATGAAAAGATAAAAGAAACCCCTGGGCCTGGGGAGTGGGAGGGAGGAAGAGAGGGGCATAGGGAGAGGAGGGAGGTAGAGAGGGGGCAAACGGAGAGGAGGTACTGAGGTGGCAGAGGGGGATGGATGGAGGAAAGAGATGGAGAGATGACATTACCGGAGCGCTAAACCCTTAAGGATCACAGCACCAGGTAACCTTTGAGGTTTCTTGGGAAGGTGTGTGTGTGTGATATATATATATATATATATATATATATATATATATATATATATATATATATATATATATATATATATATATATATATATATATATATATATATATATATATATATATATATATATGTCGTGCCGAATAGGCAGAATTTGCTATCTTGGCTTAAATAGCAACGTTCATCTTGCCATATAGGACAAGTGAAAATTTGTGTATGCAATAATTTCGCCAAAATCATTCTGAACCTAACGAAAAAAATACATTTGACTGTGTTTGTTTAGTATTAAATTACTGTAAACAAATCTAATATATATTTAGTTGGGTTAGGATAAAATAAATTCCTCTTGTTATAATAAGGTTAGGTAAGTTTTCTAAGATTCTCTTGGTGCAAAATTAAAATTTTTTACGTTAGCATTATGAAAAAAATATATCTTTAAACGTATAAGAGAAAATTTTAGAAAGGACTTCATTTTAAATGAGTTCTTGCTAATTGACCAGTTTTACATATTCGGCACGACATATATATATATATATATATATATATATATATATATAATATATATATATATATATATATATATATATATATATATATATATATATATATATAATATATATATATATATATATAAAGTTCGGGGAGTCGTGGGGCGGAGGCATCTGGGTTGGGAAACAAGCCCTAGACCTACCTGTAAGGCACAATTATTCTGGAGGGTGGAGAGCCAGGCCAACATCTCTGGTGGAGTGTCAGCCTGGAGCAGCAGCTGGGAGCCGCCAGGGGTGGCCAGACGCAGCACATTTCGTCTCTTGGTGTAGTCACTGGCAACGTCAACCTCAGCACCTCGCAGAGTTACCTGCTCCTCCACTCCCAATGGTGTCTGCAAGGACAATGTCATTGTTTAATATAAATCAGGCGAGTTAAAATTAAGGTCATTACTGAATGGAATAAGACACAATACACAAATAACCCGCACATAGGAGCTTACGACGACGTTTCGGTCCGACTTGGACCATTTACAAAGTCACATTAACAAAAAGGAGAGAAGGAGGGAGTACACATGAGCCAGCAGACAGGGATGGGGCAAAAGAGGGAGTGGGAAAGGAAGAAGAGAGGTGATAGCAGTAGTAGTGGTGGATTCAGTCAAAGACTAAGAAAGAGGAGCACTGCAAGGGAGCTACGAGCCCAGACAGGGTAGGAACAAGAACACAGAGGGGGGGATTAATAATGCACCAAACACCCTAGGCAGAAGAAAGAAAACCCAAAGGAGAAAGAGGAAAGGGAGAGAAGGAGAAAGGGAAAAAAAGAATCAGGTTAAGTCACGAGTGTTCTGAAGTTTGGAGCATTTTACAATGTAATGGGAAAGGAAGGCATCTACAGAGACAAAGGGAAGTTGTGTATAAGGGAGGATTCAACCAGACGGCGACTGTGAGAGTTAGAAGTAGGGTAGACAGTTTTAACAGAAGACCAGTCAAAATCTACACCTGGAATACTCTGGAGGAATTGGTCCAAAACCTACACACCAAAATCACTTCACGTGGATGGAAGCTTGGCAGACGGTGCAAGATACAATGAAAAGTAGGAGCGTAATGAGATCGTACACAAAAAGAGAACTAAGTGTAAAGGGATCACGACTCTTCAACCCCCTGCTATCGTGCATAGGGGAATTACCATCAAACCCCTACCTGGAGTCTACCTGGAGGATATTCCGCGGATCAACGCCCCCGCGTCCCGGTCCATGACCAGGCCTCCCAGTGGATCAGGGTCTGATCAACGAGACTGTTACTGCTGGCCGCACACAACATACGAACCACAGCCCGAATGATCCGGCACCGACTTTAGGTATCTGTCCAGCTTCCCCTTAAAAAGGAAATTCGACAAGTTCCACAAGTAAGTTCCTAAGCAGCTGGACTGTGGTATATGAGTGATGGGTAACAACAGTGATTGATCTGGACTGAAGTCCTGGTCTGGGACCGGGTCGCGGAGGAGGTGACCTCGGAAGCAACTGCAGATAAATCTAGAGGCACTCTTGAAACCCACAACGCAAAAAGTCAATATGAAGAAACATCCTGTTTATATACCGTTCAGTTTACAGGCTACAAGAGCTACATACAATCTTACCTCAAATCATTTCAAAATTAAATCCTAAGTATACCACCTACTCCCCTGGAGTATCTATCTACTACTAGAAGAAAAGAGTCAGGTGTAAGGAGATTAAGACCTAATATCCTGTTTTCAGTTAGATGAACTGAGACTACAGGTGTAAGGAGACTAGCACACAACTAGATCAAAGTATGTATATAAAACGGAAAAGGTGGTGAACAGGGTATGTGCAACACCTGCGTGTTTTTATTTAAATAAAATTACCTCAAAATAACTACCTTTCCACTTCTGGTGTCTATAACATTATTATCACTTTTGTAATCAATCGATGAAGCCTGTTGTGCCAGCAATGAAGATACCTAGTGATGTGGACTGAACACATCGACGCCAGATTGAGGGACTGATTACCTCAAACTCTTCATCTTCCACCGTTCTTCTCCGTATTGGACTGAAAAAGCCACTAGCTGGCAAAACGTTTCCCCACTAAATTATTATAATCAAGGGCGAAGCGCTAAATCCGTAGGATTATACAGCGCCTGGGGGGGGGGATGGAAGGCATTCAGGCTTAATTCGGGGAACTGGAGCACAGATCCATTTCCCTAAATCAAGAGCCCCTCACCAACATCAAGGAACCTTCCCTGAGGGGTTCCCCAATAAAGATACACAAATTTTGCAAAAAGTCTCATTCTTCATACCTAGTACTACACAAAGTCTTAATCAGGCGGCATTGTCACCCACCACAGAGCTGTAGTGTAGTATTTGGCAGCTGTTTTGCTTTAATTTAACCCATACAAGGATGTATATTAACAAGTGCGTAAATGTTAGTATACCAGATAAACAACGATATTACGGTAATCAAGATTGTATAACAGGCACACACTTATCAATTACTGCTTGCTGCAGTAAATATTTGTAACACTGCTGAAATGAGGTCAAGATACCATCAATATTTACTGCTGTTAGATATGTTCTATATATACATTGTTCTAAGTTCTTGTCCTATTTTCTGCTGTTAGATATGTTCTAAATTCTCACTGTTGTCCTAGGTTCTGGTCTCTACTTAGTAATAATGGTAGAATTACCCACAAAATGTTAGGTAAATGGACACAGATGCAACTAATGTAACATTTTATTGTGGCAACGTTTCGCTCGAAGCTTTGCCAATCCGGCTTGACAAAGCTCTTAGAGAGCGAAACGTTGCCACAATAAAATGTCACATTAGTTGCATCTGTGTGTATTTACCCAAGTCTCTGCTAACTGTGCTAGGTTCTTGTCCCGAGCAGCTGCTGTAAGAGACGCTCTAGTCTGGGTACACATTTTAGTAGGCTACCCGCAAGAGACCTAAGCTAATATTTATTTGTAATTAATTTTTATCTCTAGTTACGACCCCTTCCTGCCTTCCTTCCTTCCTTCCTTGGATAAGACATGATTGCCTTCCCTTTTCCCAGGCGTTGCATGACCCCAATGAGTTTACTGCTTTCCATAGATATAATACAAAAATAAAATAACAATAGGTAATACCACATTTGACCACCCAAACAAGCCAAATTTTATCTAATGAATATGCTCATTGTAATTAGTGTGTGTGTGTGTGTGTGTGTGTGTGTGTGTGTGTGTGTGTGTGTGTGTGTGTGTGTGTGTGTGTTTGTATGTATGTATGTATGTATGTATGTATGTATATATATATATATATATATATATATATATATATATATATATATATATATATATATATATATATATACTAAAACGTTTGATAAATTAGACACTTGTGCAACACTTGAGTGTCTTCATTGTGGAAAAATTTCGACTAATTTATCATGCTGTCTCTCTGCACCATTTAGCTACAAAAGATTGATGCTGGTAGCCCTTGCTGAACAGACACAGTCCATCACTCCTGTCTGTAATTGGGGAAGTAGGAATTACTGGAGACCTGATCGGCGTATTTTTTTTAAGGTAAAGTAAGGTTACATAAATACAAAATTGACATTTAATTGTAAATAACCCCTCAAGGGAGGTTCCTTGACACTGATGAGGGGCTCTTGATCTAGGGAATTGGATCTGTGCCCCAGTTCGCTGAACTGAGGCTGAATACCCTCCATCCCCCTCACATGCGCTGTATAATCCTACTAGTTTAGCGCTCCCCATGATTATAATAATAATAATTGCAAATAAGCAGTTTTACAAACTTGAGACGTTTGGCAGTGGGATGTCTGGCAAACGTACTCGACGTTTAATGTACGGACGAATTATGACATTAATTTATAGTTTAAGGACTGTGTTCGTGATAGGAAGAAAACTGATATTTAAAACAATAAACTGAGTATAATTTACTAAAATTACGTAAATAAAACAAATATTAAATGAAAAAAATCGGTCATCTTAAAAGTACTCAGGAGCAAATATTACATATTACAAATTTTACAACTTGATCTGTGGAGACGCGAGGAAGATGTCCATATCATATCAAAGTAGTTTACATATGTTAGAACTTACCCAGGAGCCATATGAAGAGATGCTCCAGAAGCGTGGTATACGACCATTGGCAGCCACTGCTGATACCGGGACACAAGCCATCTTCATTTTTTTTTATTTTTAGGTGGTGCACGCCTTATTTCAAGTGTTCTGACAAAATGGCCATTGTGCGGCAATATTGCGGGTGGCTATATACAAGGCAGGTCGATGCTGCTACCTCGACTGGGTAACCCAGACAAGAGGCAGGAAACTGATGCACGAGGTGGTATCAACTTCAAGTTTGTGGGCAATAATGATGAGTGATATTGGTGCTAACATTAGTGACCTGGGGTGTGTTGTAAGTGCTACGTGTTCGTGCTGGAGTGTGATGAGCGCTGAACACACCATCTTATCAGAAGCGGAAGCTTGCTACACTCCGGCCAGCCACAGCCTCACCTCCATTATTTTCCCCACACGCATGCATCTTGCACCAAGTGGTCACACCCTCTGTACACTTCCACTTACACCATCTCAAGTTCACAACCAGTATAAATTCGGCGCTTCACTAAAACATGATTTCTAATAATTTTAGTAATATAAGCGAGGTCTTCATTCTTAAATATATAACCACAAAAATCACTTTATCAAATTTCTTCCGTAACCTATATTTACATAATTTTCTTGGTCCAATTAACATTAAATTAAATTTCTCTAGCGCATGTTTTCATTTTTTTTCACTATGCAAAGATGGCAAATTAATTGCATACAATTTTTAATAAATACAAACCTGAAAATAAATGCTACTGCTTTAAATGTCTCGAGCGGTTAAGTTTATTATCAAAATTACAAAGAAAATGCTTACAGATGGCCATAATTTTTAAAAGGGTCAAATAACCAAGAGTTGCAGTGGTGGGGTCGTCATCTGACTAAGACCCGCGCCAGGAAACACTTGTCCTGTTTCCTGACAAACCTTACTTAACCTAACCTATCAACATTATATACCATCAGAATGTTATATATAACGAAGTAAAGAACTAATCATATTTACCCTAACAAGCCCACCACACAGGATAATTTCTCAGGTTATATTTCATCATAAAAGACTGGTGTTATACACTAGGAAAGATAAAATATATCTGCCTTAGCTGGGAGATATCAACAGGGCAACAAGGATAGTGGAACATACCGCTATGGGTTCAAGGTTAGCTAAGGCAGCTTTAAAAGTTTCCTCCGAACAGTTAAAAGTTTTGTATTAATAAAATCTTATACACGATAGAGTGGGAAGTTAGAAATGAGACGAGTGGGTGGGTGGGCACTGGAGTGTAGCGGGAGGTTGGGTTGGGGGATCTCAGTATGGCGGGGGTCACCAGGAAGCTGCTCCAAGCATCCCCCCTACAGCCTTGTCTCACCACACTATGATTATCACCCTTATACCCACACTCATCACTTTCACCAGTAAAAAATAAAATAACAGCATCGGTAATGCAATTTATCAGAGACAGTAATATCACTCCAAAGACCAGTTTGAAGCCGCAAAAGATTATTTTTTATAGTTAAACAGCTTAATTAAGTTATATGTACAAATAACTCACACATAGGAGAGAGAAGCTGATGTCGACGTTTCGGTCCGACTTGGACCACTGGCTAGTCACACTAACATAAGAACATAAGGGAGCCGGTATATATATATAATATATATATATATATATATAATATATATATATATATATAATATATATATAATATATATAATATATATATTATATATATAATATATATAATATATATATAATTATATATATATATATATTATATATATAATATATATAATATATATATAATATAATATATATATAATATATATAATATATATATATAATATATATAATATATATAATATATATATAATATATATAATATATAATATATATTATATAATATATATATAATATATATAATATATATATACTATATATAATATATATATAATATATATAATATATATAATATAAATATACTATATATAATATATATAATATATATATACTATATATATATATATATATATATATATATATATATATATATATATATATATGTATGCAATAAGATCACAGTAAACAGGTGATTTCAAAAATTGCAAAACAACCACTCTGAAAGAATAGAGAAATTCCAAGCGCTTTCGTGACTACTCACATTATCAAGGAACTATGAAAGTAAAGCATCCAAGGAAGCTATATAAGGGGTCTGGCCAGCACCTCACTATCAGATCCCACAACGGTTAAACACGACGCGCGGCGACCCAACTTGGATAGGTCCTATGCACAACTCACCCACAAACTATTCTACCCAAGAAAATTTAAAAATTATTATTTGTCCAGTGTATTATTAAACATTAATAGAATTTGGGAAGAATTTAATAATACACTGGACAAATAATAATTTTTAAATTTTCTTGGGTAGAATAGTTTGTGGGTGAGTTGTGCAAAGGACCTATCCAAGTTGGGTCGCCGCGCGTCAGGTGTTTAACCGTTGTGGGATCTGATAGTGAGGTGCTGGCCAGACCCCTTATATAGCTTCCTTGGATGCTTTACTTTCATAGTTCCTTGATAATGTGAGTAGTCACGAAAGCGCTTGGAATTTCTCTATTCTTTCAGAGTGGTTGTTTTGCATATATATATATATATATATATATATATATAATATATATATATATATATATATATATATATATATATATATATATATATATATATATATGTCGTGCCGAATAGGCAGAATTTGCGATCTTGGCTTAAATAGCAACCTTCATCTTGCCATATAGGACAAGTGAAAATTTGTGTATGCAATAATTTCGCCAAAATCATTCTGAACCTAACGAAAAAAATATATTTCACTGTGTTTGTTTAGTATTAAATTATTGTAAACAAATCTAAAATATATTTAGTTGGGTTAGGTTAAAATAAATTGTTCTTGTTATAATAAGGTTAGGTAAGTTTTCTAAGATTCTTTTGGTGCAAAATTATAAATTTTTGCATTATCATTAATGAAAAAAATATATCTTTAAACGTATAAGAGAAAATTTTAGAAAGGGCTTAATTTTAAATGAGTTCTTGCTAATTGACCAGTTTTACATATTCGGCACGACATATATATATATGCAATAAGATCACAGTAAACAGGTGATTTTCAGAATATGCAAAACAACCACTGTGAAAGAATAGAGAAGTTCCAAACGCTTTCGTGACTTCTCACATTATCAAGGAACAATGAAAGTAAAGCAACAAAGGAAGGCATATAAAGGGGTAGCCCACACCTCACTATCAGATCCCACAACAACGAAACACCTGACGCGAGACAGTAGGCCCACCGGCCGAACTAGACAGGTCCTTCATACAACCCACCGACAAACTATTTTACCCAAGAAATAAGAAATTTAAAAAATTATTATTTGTCCAATGTATTATTAAATTCTTCCCAAATTCTTTTAATTATAAATGGATCTAATTTATATAAACAAAAGGAATATGAATATGAATATTTCCTTTGGTTTATATAAATTAGATCCATTTATAATTAATAGAATTTGGGAAGAATTTAATAATACATTGGACAAATAATATTTTTTTAAATTTCTTATTTCTTGGGTAGAATAGTTTGTTGGTGGGTTGTATGAAGGACCTGTCTAGTTCGGCCGGTGGGCCTGCTGTCTCGCGTCAGGTGTTTCGTTGTTGTGGGATCTGATAGTGAGGTGTGGGCTACCCCTTTATATACCTTCCTTTGATGCTTTACTTTCATTGTTCCTTGATAATGTGAGTAGTCACGAAAGTGCTTGGAACTTCTCTATTCTTTCACAGTGGTTGTTTTGCATATTATATATATATATTATATATATATATATATATATATATATATATATATATATATATATATATATATATATATACACACACACACACACACACACACACACACGAGAGAACAGGGACGGGACAAAGAGAGGAAGAAATAAATGGAGTAGTGGTAATGCTGGTAGCAGAAGTGTAACTAAGAATTACAATACTACTGTCTTAGTTCATTTCAAACTCTGGCACTATCCTAGGTTAACTACCATACCCTAGTATGCGACCCCAGAACAGTCGACTAACGCCCAAGTACCTAGTAAGTGCCAAGCGAACAGGGACAGCAGCTGCAGGAGCCTTGCTCATTAGACTCGCCCGTTCTGTGAGGTTCACCATAAAATAATTGCAATATTTAAATAGTGTAAACAGATTACATTGTCAGTTGACTACTAACGTTCCTACTCTTGGATGAAAATCGTGTTGAGATATATTGATTAAATTATATTTTTCAAGGTGGCTATGAACTGCAGCTACAGATATCAACTTTGATATGTTTTGAGTTGCTTGCCTGGTCAACCAGGCCGTTGCCGCTGGTAAGCCGCTGGCCCACATTTCCATCACAGACTGGCACCTTGAAGAC
>NC_069488.1:14815083-14820083 GCF_026875155.1 Cherax quadricarinatus | reverse complement strand
CACAGATGATGAAGGTGCACAAGTGAAAGACAAGTATAAATGAAGATAATATATACGAGATGCTTAAGATATCTAACCAAAACACAACACAAAACAACAGATCAAAGTTGGGGATAAGCACATTTAAAAAATGACTATATGTGATTATGGCGAATACTTTGAGAATCTTACAACCTGGTGGAATAAATATGAGTGGAAATGTGTCTACACTTTCACTGCCGACAAAATATACACAATATTGGAAAGCCTTCGACAAGTATGATCGTGGTAGTATGAGCACAAAAAAATGTGCCAAAGAAACAAATGATAAATGGAGCTTCAAGTTGCAAACACATGAGACCCAAAAACTTGCTATCAACGAGTGCCAGATCAGCCAGGGTGTGACACCTGTAGGCAGCAACAGTCTGGCTAACCAGTCATCTATGAAATCTGGCCTGAGTCCGGGCTTCGAGAGTACAACTTTCGAAACTGGTTACAAGTATGTCAGAGAGACTTCAGCAGTGAAGATCACTGTTCCTCAAGGTACATTACCAAGCTCAAGTCTCCGTTTATAACTCGTATATATCTCACAAGGACAAACACAACTCTGTAGCATCATTTGCAGACCATACTAGAATAATAATAATAATAATAATAGTAATAATAATTATTATTATTGCAGTGAGGCACTAATCCTATATGGATCATTCAACTCGAGGAGTGGTGGAGGCTCGATCCTCCGTCCTCTAGGAGAGAAATAAACACTACGTGATTGATTTCTAGAGAAAACTTGGTAGGTTCCTCTCAGTGCTTTTCTGATCAGCCAGGCTGTGGTGCCTACGTTGGTGTACGTGTTACCAGCATTAATAGCCAGGCTGCAGAGACCATCAACCAGAAGGACTGGTCTGAGACCGGACTGCCACTGATCCCAGGACCCATCACCACGTATACAACATGTACAAGTGTAAATAAACTCTTAAAACACAAAACTACACAAATAACCCGCACAGAGGAGAAAGAAACTTAGGACGATGTTTCGGTCCGACTCGGATCATTAAGTAATGGTTCACGTCGGACCGAAACGTCATCTTTCTCTTATGTGAGGTTGTTTGTGTATTGTTAGAGTTATGGTACTGTGCCTTTTTTTACCTAAAATACCATATATTCTACAAGAAGCTGAGCCCCGCCAATAACAACAGCCTGGTCGACCAGTCAATATGGAGGCCTATAGTCACAGACAGGACCACGGGAATAAGAAAACTACCGAAATAGGTCACAGGTACATCAAAGGCCGGGCTGGTAGGGTAGAAAGCCATCACAATCGGTCACAGGAACAAGACAAGAGAATCTAATCTACCGAAATGTTATCTGTAAATCAGATTATCTTTACATGTTACTGGGCCAGGGGCCCGGCCTCAGGCCAGGGGCCCGGCCTCAGGCCAGGGGCCCTGGCGAAGAAAATGTTACAGGAATAAAAAGTCGAGGAACACAAAGGTGAGTTTATTGAATGTAAGTAAGAAGTTCGTAAGATAAAAATCTTGTAAGATTTACATGTTCACAAAATAAAGAACTCTTCTTTGTCTCGTGTACGTGTAAATCTTACGGTGAACTCTTCTTTGTTTCGTGTACGTGTAAATCTTACGGTGAACTCTTCTTTGTTTCGTGTACGTGTAAATCTTACGGTGAACTCTTCTTTGTTTCGTGTACGTGTAAATCTTACGGTGAACTCTTCTTTGTCTCGTGTACGTGTAAATCTTATAAACCCGACAGCTCTGCCAAAGTACAAAACGTGATTAACAATTTACAGTTGGAAGAGAACCCAGGCTGGTCGCTATAATGATCACATGAGCGGTATGTATGGCCCATTTTGGCCTATCAGTAAATTACACTCGTGACAACCTTCCTGTGCTGTATAAATACACCTAGTTGGATGAATCTTATTGTAGTCAGCTGGCTCAGTGGCAGCCCTGGAGTTTTAAGACTCACCTGCCGTGAGTTCGATCCCTACCTGTACCGTGATTTAATTACACTCCTGTGTCTTGATAAGGTTAAGACGGACTCAAAAATCACTTACGTCATCTACAGTTTCGTAAGTTAATTGTAAATCATTTCATTCGCGTTATTATAACTTTTATTCTCAATGAATTAGCTGGTTTATATTTTAATGAATAATTTACGTGCGTCTATAGCGAGGCAGGCGGTCAATGTGACCAGGTTTTTACAACGAAGACACTTTTGCTGCTGCAAGAAACGTGTCAAACTGCACGTGCAAGGTCACTCTGCACATCACTACCTTCCAATATCCGCTCATATATTAGGAATTTTTCCTCCATCACCTGGTGTTGATACATTGCATGTATACATAACTTATAGACACGTCAGAAACACTACGTCATATTTATTAAAAAAACGTTTCGGTCCTGGCACCTTGATCATTTCTAACACACACACATTTAAATGACAGTGTAGACAGGAGGTAACAAGTGTTTCCTGACGAGGGTCTTAGTCATATGATGACCCACAGCTAGAGCTTTTGGTCATCTGACCGAGGCCTTCCACTGGCTTACCCTTCCACCCCTTTAAAAATTATGGTTATAATTATAACCATTAATGTCAAGACTGGGGTATGACACATGGTGACCTGAGAAGTGTCATATTTTGTGTTGCTGGGTCTACTGAGGTGCTGCTGTCTGCTATGTTGTGGTCGTACTGTGATGCTGTGGCCGTGCTGTGATGCTGTGGCCGTACTGTGATGCTGTGGCCGTACTGTGATGTTGTGGCCGTACTGTGATGCTGTGGCCGTACTGTGATGTGGCCGTGCTGTGATGCTGTGGCCGTACTGTGATGCTGTGGCCGTACTGTGATGCTGTGGCCGTACTGTGATGCTGTGGTCGTGCTGTGATGCTGTGGCCGTACTGTGATGTTGTGGCCGTACTGTGATGCTGTGGCCGTGCTGTGATGCTGTGGCCGTACTGTGATGTTGTGGCCGTGCTGTGTTGTGGTCGTACTGTGATGCTGTGGCCGTGCTGTGTTGTGGTCGTACTGTGATGCTGTGGCCGTGCTGTGATGCTGTGGCCGTACTGTGATGCTGTGGCCGTACTGTGATGTTGTGGCCGTACTGTGATGCTGTGGCCGTACTGTGATGTTGTGGCCGTGCTGTGATGCTGTGGCCGTACTGTGATGCTGTGGCCGTACTGTGATGCTGTGGCCGTACTGTGATGCTGTGGTCGTGCTGTGATGCTGTGGCCGTACTGTGATGTTGTGGCCGTACTGTGATGCTGTGGCCGTACTGTGATGCTGTGGCCGTACTGTGATGTTGTGGCCGTGCTGTGATGCTGTGGCCGTACTGTGATGCTGTGGCCGTGCTGTGATGCTGTGGCCGTACTGTGATGTTGTGGCCGTGCTGTGATGCTGTGGCCGTACTGTGATGTTGTGGCCGTGCTGTGATGTTGTGGCCGTGCTGTGATGCTGTGGCCGTGCTGTGTTGTGGCCGTACTGTGATGTTGTGGCCGTACTGTGATGCTGTGGCCGTACTGTGATGCTGTGGCCGTACTGTGATGCTGTGGCCGTACTGTGATGCTGTGGCCGTACTGTGATGCTGTGGCCGTACTGTGATGCTGTGGCCGTACTGTGATGCTGTGGCCGTACTGTGATGCTGTGGCCGTACTGTGATGCTGTGGCCGTACTGTGATGCTGTGGCCGTACTGTGATGCTGTGGCCGTACTGTGATGTTGTGGCCGTGCTGTGATGCTGTGGCCGTGCTGTGACGCTGTGGCCGTACTGTGATGCTGTGGCCGTGCTGTGATGCTGTGGCCGTGCTGTGATGCTGTGGCCGTGCTGTGACGCTGTGGCCGTGCTGTGATGCTGTGGCCGTACTGTGATGCTGTGGCCGTGCTGTGATGCTGTGGCCGTACTGTGATGTGGCCGTGCTGTGATGCTGTGGCCGTACTGTGATGCTGTGGCCATACTGTGATGCTGTGGCCGTGCTGTGATGCTGTGGCCGTACTGTGATGCTGTGGCCGTGCTGTGATGCTGTGGCCGTACTGTGATGCTGTGGCCGTACTGTGATGCTGTGGCCGTACTGTGATGTTGTGGCCGTACTGTGATGCTGTGGCCGTACTGTGATGCTGTGGCCGTGCTGTGATGCTGTGGCCGTACTGTGATGCTGTGGCCGTACTGTGATGCTGTGGCCGTGCTGTGATGCTGTGGCCGTACTGTGATGCTGTGGCCGTACTGTGATGCTGTGGCCGCGCTGTGACGCCGTGGCGCTGCCGTGCTGACAATGTGGTCACGTGACTCCTGTGTTGTTAGGCAGGTAGGGCTTTGCCTGGCATTATGTATATTCTAGAATTTTTGCAGCTTCCAGTATTATGTTCTATAGTGTCGGCGACAATTACCAAGTTTTATACCACATAAATTATATTATTACGGCTCTGCTAAAGAGGGCCTCACGTGTCAGTCGAAATATACAGTGTTTCTTTCCTGTTTAATTTTCTCCATGGCAGTTCATTGGTACCATTGACCACTTTTCACACTTCTGTCTTTACACTGTATGCTCCTTGACTGTACCCTGCTTGATTGTATGCTACCTGAAGGTTATCTGAAGACTATTTGGGGTCACAGCCCCCGTAGCCTGGTTATAGACCAGGCCTCCTGGTTGGTTGCCTAATCAACCAGTCTGTTGGTGCTAGCCGCATGTAATCCAACGTATGCATCACAGCCTAGCTGATCAGGAACTGACTAGAGGAATTATCAGGTTCCCTCGTAAAGACAGAGAGGGCCTGTTGGTAATTCCCCTTATGAAAGGAAGGCGTTACAGTCTTGGTCCCCTTACACTTATTTAGTTATCTTTTACCGTACTCATGCGCTTGCTTTGCACAGCCTTTCAAGCTTTGGTATGCATTGGTTTCAGTGTGCAGATTTGGGGCCAATCCCCTTACACGTGTAAATTACAATGTGTTATTCTCGCCAACGTTCCATGGGGTACAGTTCAAGGGACTTCAAGTGTTACCAGTAATTTA
>NC_069488.1:14755083-14810083 GCF_026875155.1 Cherax quadricarinatus | reverse complement strand
CCAGTAGGTGACTAGGACTTGCCTAGCATGGACCAGTAGACCTACTGCAGTGTTCCTTTCTTGTGTCCTTATAAGAGAGCAAAGAAGCCGTTTGAATAAGAACTCATGGGATTAAGGAGATACAAGCAGTTTTTATTTTCCATTAGCCCCTCGGATACTTTTTTTTTTTTTCATTCACTGCAAAAACCTCCATCAGGGTGAAGTTTCTCACACAGGGCTCAGAGGCTTGACTCACGAAATCGTAATGACACGATTGCAATACAAACCATTATGATTACTATTTCGTGAGTCATGATGACGGCTTTAAGGTGACTTGAGCTAGAGTCCGTCACGGCCACGCTGGCGGGAGATTAATCTGTAAAAACTTGCATTTGTGGTCACAGTGGTGGCCCATGCTAACCTCCCTTTGGTGTATAAATATATCCAGTTGGATGAATGTTATTGTAGCCAGCTGGCCCAGTGGCTAACTCATTAGTCTGGAGTTTTACGACTCTACCCACGGGTTCAAGCCCCGTCCGTGGTATGGTTTCTCAGGTTCTTTCTTATACAGTGTACGATAGGAGATATACAAAATGGTCATAACTATGACCATACTTTTTAAATAGGTGGACCGATAAGCCAGTGGGAAGGCCTCGGTCAAATGACCCGCGTCAGTAAACACTCGTTTTGTTTCCTAACGAACCTTACCTAACCTAGTGTACGACACTCCACCAGGACCGGAGTTTTTCAACACGCTTTTCCCTGGATGCTATGGCAATATAAACACAAATGCAGTATAATGTGATCCTTTATTGACTACGTTTCGCCCACACAGTGGGCTTTTTCAAGTCACAAACAGAACTACCTGGGGTGGAAGGAACGCGAGTATTTATAGTCCGGCTGAGGTCAGGTGAAGAATGCTGTATCTGATGATGTACCGAGTTGGGTTGTAGAGTCTAAAACTTGGGTAGCTTGGAAAGGAGACTGGACAAGTTTGTGAGCAGACCTTCTACAGTGTTCTTATGTGGGATAGCGATGAAGAAGTTTCTTGGCAAGTGGTTCAGCTATGTTATAGAAGCCACTATTCTGGTTGAAGTTGTCGGATACAGAAATAAGTGATGATTCCAGGATTCTTCGGTATTGGGTGTTGTCTTCTGTGGCGATAAGTCTTGAGTTTCTGTAGTTTATCAAGTGGTTGTGTGAATTACGGTGTTGTACGCAGGCATTCCTTGTGTCGTCAGACCTGCTTGCGTATTGGTGTTCGGAAATACGTGTTTGGAGGTCCCTTGATGTTTCGCCCACGTATAACTTGTTGCAGTCATTACAAGGGATTATGTATACCCCTGTAGAGGATGGAGGCTTGTCCTGCCTACTACTGGTGATGTCCTTGATGGTCGTGGTTGTGGAGGTAGATACTTGGAATGATGTTTTGGCAAAGATGTTGGAAACATGTTTGGCAATGGAGTTGGTGGGAAGGACTATGTATCTCTTCTCGGCAGTGTCTTCTCTGGGTGTGTTGAAGATGTTTAGTGCTCGCCGTCTGCAGTCTCTGATGAAGTGACGAGGATAGTGGAGTTTGGAAAATACCTGTTCAATTATAGTGCATTCTTCCTCAAGGAACTCGTTGCTGCAGATTCTGAGTGCACGCAGGAAGAAGCCTATAATTACACCACGTTTGGTTTTGGTGTCGTGGTGAGAGTAGAAGTGGAGAAGATCGTTTTGGTTGGTGGGTTTTCGATAGACTTTAAAACGAAGTTCGTGGTCAGCTTTGCAGAGTAGAACATCAAGGAAAGGAAGAGTGTTGTCGACCTCTTCTTCAAGTGTGAACTGGATTGAAGGCTCGACCTAAACGCTTCAACGTTCAAGCTCTCCAAGACAAGCTCAACCAGGTCGAGCCTTCAATCCAGTTCACACTTGAAGAAGAGGTCGACAACACTCTTCCTTTCCTTGATGTTCTACTCTGCAAAGCTGACCACGAACTTCGTTTTAAAGTCTATCGAAAACCCACCAACCAAAACGATCTTCTCCACTTCTACTCTCACCACGACACCAAAACCAAACGTGGTGTAATTATAGGCTTCTTCCTGCGTGCACTCAGAATCTGCAGCAACGAGTTCCTTGAGGAAGAATGCACTATAATTGAACAGGTATTTTCCAAACTCCACTATCCTCGTCACTTCATCAGAGACTGCAGACGGCGAGCACTAAACATCTTCAACACACCCAGAGAAGACACTGCCGAGAAGAGATACATAGTCCTTCCCACCAACTCCATTGCCAAACATGTTTCCAACATCTTTGCCAAAACATCATTCCAAGTATCTACCTCCACAACCACGACCATCAAGGACATCACCAGTAGTAGGCAGGACAAGCCTCCATCCTCTACAGGGGTATACATAATCCCTTGTAATGACTGCAACAAGTTATACGTGGGCGAAACATCAAGGGACCTCCAAACACGTATTTCCGAACACCAATACGCAAGCAGGTCTGACGACACAAGGAATGCCTGCGTACAACACCGTAATTCACACAACCACTTGATAAACTACAGAAACTCAAGACTTATCGCCACAGAAGACAACACCCAATACCGAAGAATCCTGGAATCATCACTTATTTCTGTATCCGACAACTTCAACCAGAATAGTGGCTTCTATAACATAGCTGAACCACTTGCCAAGAAACTTCTTCATCGCTATCCCACATAAGAACACTGTAGAAGGTCTGCTCACAAACTTGTCCAGTCTCCTTTCCAAGCTACCCAAGTTTTAGACTCTACAACCCAACTCGGTACATCATCAGATACAGCATTCTTCACCTGACCTCAGCCGGACTATAAATACTCGCGTTCCTTCCACCCCAGGTAGTTCTGTTTGTGACTTGAAAAAGCCCACTGTGTGGGCGAAACGTAGTCAATAAAGGATCACATTATACTGCATTTGTGTTTATATTGCCATTGTGTCGGTATTTTATACCATTTATTTCCATCCCTGGATGCTACCCGCAATATATTGTCGGCTAATACACAGTGCATTTTTTTACTCTTAGATGGGCAGGGGCAAGAGTGGTACAAGGAAATTTTCCCACGTACTTCTCTGGTGTCAGGGGATCGAACCCGTGAACTATGCGACAACCCCAGGTGGAAGCTAAAGAGACAGATGAGCGATAAGAATATAATGAAATACTTCTTTGGTTTCAATATAATGAAATACTTCTTTGGTTTCAATATAATGAAATACTTCTTTGGTTTCAAGGCCGTTGAGAGTGATATAAGACTGACGATGAAACAGGGGAGGCAAACTCAATATACAGCTTCAACAGTAGGTATGATAAAGACTAAGAAGGCAGATATCAGTGATGCCAGTCAAATAGTGTAGAAATCTGAACCTGGAACAGAGTATCGACCCCCCACAAACAACTACGGAGAACACACAGACATGTACACCCACACCTACCAGTTTCTGCAATTATCCCAAGCTAAATATAATAGTTTTTTTTTATAGTGGTCGCAACGTTTATGTGTGGGGCTTGGTCGACCAAGCCAGCTCCTTCACCACCATCCACCCATCTTGCCCGCCAAAACCACAACCACCAGCACCACCCACCTTGCCGACCACAAGTGCGTGGCATGGTGTAACTGAGTGACAAATATACGTGAGAGCCTTGGTAAGGGTGTCAGGTAGTTGACCCTCACCCACTTCCGTCCTTCTCATAAACCCTTTCCTCCCTCCCTCTTCTTAAAATGACCTAAATGTTGCACATAACAATGTATCTTGTATGTATCATGCGTCTGTATCATGAGGCTGATACAAACACTTTCGAGGTGCCAAGCAGAGGGTAGAGCCAGACCTGGCATCAGTGCCTCCATTGATAAAACCATTCTCCCCAAGGATATCAACTCTGACACACGAGAAGTCACACATCCTCAAACACCTGGGAAGCACTAGCAACGCGATTTATTTATATTAAAAAAAACTAAGTGTATAGGTGCAATATAACGTCCACTGTGTGACAAGGTGACTGCCAGAGTTAAGTTGGGATGTCATTATGTGTGGCAGACGAATGTTCCGTAAAAATAAGCAGAGGTACGACCTCAACATTACACTTGTCAACTTGTCGATATACAACACCGACAAGTTATGCAACAGTTCGGTATCTTTATTCCGAAACGTTGCACCTACACAGTAGGTTTCTTCAGTCGAGCACAGAGAAGTTTACAGAAGCAGTAGAGATGTGAAGATGATGTAATCAGTCCATCACCCTTGAAGTCGTAGATCTGAGGTTGTCAGTCCCGTCTCAATGTTGTTTCAAAACATTTTCTTCCTGGCATCAGGTTCGATACGAAGACAGGGATACCTCTGATGAGTTCCGAGAGCTTTTCTACTCCAAGACGGCAATTCAAATTCATAGGATCAACAGCCTTTCACCAGCATCAAGGCACCATTCTTCCCATGAATTGTACGTTCATTAAGAATCATGGAATTTGTAGAGCATAAAGTTGGGAGCAACTTCATGACCAGAAATAGTTAAGGAAGGCAACCAAGTCTGATCCGATGAAGTTCACTTCACTACTGGACTGTGTAGTTGTGAGAAGTTGTAATGCTCACTAATGGAGTGTTGTCCTTGAGATGGCTACTGCCAGAGTGAGGCTACTCGTGGCTACACTACCTGTCTTCCGGCTATCAACTAAGCTGAGCCAGGTGAGCGACCTTCAGGAGAAACATTTGTGCTCAGCGGTAAGACCACCCACACGTCTCCAGTGGGTGGGAGTGACGTCGACAAGCTTGTAGGTACATGTGTACACGCTTTACTCTCAAGCTTTCTATTTAACTGTTAAATACCAAGCTTATCCCATTCATGGTCACACCAGCTGTAGTAGTTATATCATGGTCACACCAGCTGTAGTAGTTATATCATGATCACACCAGCTGTAGTAGTTATATCATGGTCACACCAGCTGTAGTAGTTATATCATGGTCACACCAGCTGTAGTAGTTATATCATGGTCACACCAGCTGTAGTAGTTATATCATGATCACACCAGCTGTAGTAGTTATATCATGGTCACACCAGCTGTAGTAATGGTCACACCAACTGTAGTAGTTACATCATGGTCACACCAACTGTAGTAGTTATATCATGGTCACACCAGCTGTAGTAGTTATACTATGGTCGCACCAGCTGTAGTAGTTACATCATGGTCACACCAGCTGTAGTAGTTATACTATGGTCGCACCAGCTGTAGTAGTTACATCATGGTCACACCAGCAGTAGTAGTTATACTATGGTCGCACCAGCTGTAGTAGTTATATCATACTTATAGCAGCTGTAGTTATATCATGCTCACACCATATGCAGTAATTTACATCATCCTTGGGCAGGTTTCCTTACACCTGGCCTGTTGACTTAGCAGTAAGTAGGCACCTGAGTGTTAGTCGACTGGTGTGGGTGGCATACCAGGGGATGGTAGTATACCAGGGGATGGTAGCATACCAGGGGATGGTAGTATACCAGGGGATGGTAGTATACCAGGGGATGGTAGTATACCAGGGGATGGTAGTATACCAGGGGATGGTAGCATACCAGGGGATGGTAGTATACCAGGGGATGGTAGCATACCAGGGGATGGTAGTATACCAGGGGATGGTAGTATACCAGGGGATGGTAGTATACCAGGGGATGGTAGTATACCAGGGGATGGTAGCATACCAGGGGATGGTAGTATACCAGGGGATGGTAGTACACCAGGGGATGGAAGTATACCAGGGGATGGTAGTATACCAGGGGATGGTAGTATACCAGGGGATGGTAGTATACCAGGGGATGGTAGCATACCAGGGGATGGTAGCATACCAGGGGATGGTAGCATACCAGGGGATGGTAGCATACCAGGGGATGGTAGTATACCAGGGGATGGTAGTATACCAGGGGATGGTAGTATACCAGGGGATGGTAGTATACCAGGGGATGGTAGTATACCAGGGGATGGTAGTATACCAGGGGATGGTAGTATACCAGGGGATGGTAGTATACCAGGGGATGGTAGCATACCAGGGGATGGTAGTATACCAGGGGATGTTAGTATACCAGGGGATGGTAGTATACCAGGGGATGGTAGTATACCAGGGGATGGTAGTATACCAGGGGATGGTAGTATACCAGGGGATGGTAGCATACCAGGGGATGGTAGTATACCAGGGGATGGTAGTATACCAGGGGATGGTAGTATACCAGGGGATGGTAGTATACCAGGGGATGGTAGTATACCAGGGGATGGTAGTATACCAGGGGATGGTAGTATACCAGGGGATGGTAGTATACCAGGGGATGGTAGTATACCAGGGGATGGTAGTATACCAGGGGATGGTAGTATACCAGGGGATGTTAGTATACCAGGGGATGGTAGTATACCAGGGGAGGTAGTATACCAGGGGATGGTAGTATACCAGGGGATGGTAGCATACCAGGGGATGGTAGTATACCAGGGGATGGTAGTATACCAGGGGATGGAGGTATACCAGGGGATGGTAGTATACCAGGGGATGGTAGTATACCAGGGGATGGTAGTATACCAGGGGATGGTAGTATACCAGGGGATGGTAGTATACCAGGGGATGGTAGTATACCAGGGGATGGTAGTATACCAGGGGATGGTAGTATACCAGGGGATGGTAGTATACCAGGGGATGGTAGTGTACCAGGGGATGGTAGTATACCAGGGGATGGTAGTATACCTTAGATAGGGCTGGGCTCTGAAATGAGCTGAGGTAGGACAACAGCTCTTGGCCTGTAAAATGAATGTTAAAAAAATAACGACTGTTCGGGTAACAGCTTATTTAAATAACGTATCGTCCGACAGGCGCTATCACTGACATTGCTGTTATATAGAGCAGCAGCTCCACTATATAACAGGTCCACTGGGACTCTTCTGAACCAGTATACAACCTCGTCACAAATGGTATGGCGATAACTACAAGATGTGGAAAAAGACATTTCAGGACATTTATTAAAGAACACTTTTCGCCACTCGTGGCGAAACGTGTTCTCTTGTCTCTGAAGGAACCGTTAAAGACCTTGAAACATCTTCATAAATCATCATAACCTGCACATTGTGTCATTATCATGTTGTTTAGTGACAATAACATGTCTGGTATGACTCACGAAATCGTAATATCACGATCGTATGACGGCTTTGAGGGGACATGAGCTAGAGTTTGCCACGGCCACGCTGGCGGGAGATTAATCTGTAAAAATCTGCATTTGTGGCCATAGTGGTGGCCCATGCTAACCTCCCTTTGGTGTATAAATGTACCTAGTTAGATGAATCTTACTGTAGCCAGCTGGCCCAGTGGTTTACGCACTGGCCTGGAGTTTTACGACTCGCTTGCCGTGAGTTCTAACCTCACCCGCACCCTGGTTTGTGTGGTATAAACTATGATAATGGATCCTGCTAAGTTTACAAAACAAATGAGCAAACATTGGCACACATGTCTTTGAAAACATTACACGTCAGGGAACTTGATCACTTCTAATATTTTACCAATGTGGCTCCGTGACTGAACCGGCTAATCGATCACACCTGCTTCAGGAACCGGCTAATCGATCACACCTGCTTCAGGAACCGGCTAATCGATCACACCTGCTTCAGGAACCGGCTAATCGATCACACCTGCTTCAGGAACCGGCTAATCGATCACACCTGCTTCAGGAACCGGCTAATCGATCACACCTGCTTCAGGAACCGGCTAATCGATCACACTGCTTCAGGAACCGGCTAATCGATCACACCTGCTTCAGGAACCGGCTAATCGATCACACCTGCTTCAGGAACCGGCTAATCGATCACACCTGCTTCAGGAACCGGCTAATCGATCACACCTGCTTCAGGAACCGGCTAATCGATCACACCTGCTTCAGGAAGATGCACCTCATACATGAAGAAAGGAACACTACAACAAGCCTACTGGCCTGCTGTCAATGAACAGAACTGAAAGTTCCCTGATAAAACTCTTGGTGAGCTTAAGATAACCACAGAAAACGTCTTATTAGACGCATATGTCAATTTACCTAACAAACTGCTGGTAGTAATTTATCTTCCTTACAGCATTTCTCTAGGTAGTAAGTTACACCAATGATGTTGGCCATTCATCATTGTGCTCACTCCTAGGTAAAATGTTGCATATGATCGGGATCCCTCCCCGTGATCTAATTCAATGTTGCAACCCCTGAATGGGTTACAATGATTATTATGTATATATATGATGTATATTACTTTTTCATTTAATTTTATATTGCTTATATTTGCGATAATAGCTAAATCGTAAATGTATGACTTTATATTATTTGACTGTTATATTGTTATCTGACTTATGTTGTTAGGATGTACATATGTGCTCAGTTCAAGTCTTGATTGTCAAACTACTGTAATTATCGCTTGTCGCTCGTTATACTGCCGGCTTCTGAGCTGTGCTGTCCACAGGGCTATCACGTGAGCGAGGGGGGGGTGTCCTCACCTCTCGTGAAGTACTCAGTCTGCTCTAGACTCTCTTGGTGGTTGGACAGATTGTCTGTCTCATTATTCTTGTTAGTTCTGTAGAACTCTGTTCTCAGAACATTGTATAGACTTAGTGATTTTCGACGTTGTACTGAGGTTGTGTGTCACATAGACACTCTGAGCATCTCAGGTCCCGAGCTGTAGCTTCTGACCTAATTTTGTACTGGTTTCTGTGTATTGTCACAGTCGGGTTTTTCGTATGCTGAACTTAGATTCAGTAGTATGGGAGTTTTGTAACTTTTGTGGAGGATCTGCTGATGGTCCCTACTTAGTGTCGTTATATTATCTCCTTGATCCTGATTGTGTCGCAGTCGCTTGTTATATGGCTATTGGGCTTAGCATTCTTTTCATTGTTCAAGCAGACTGTTCTGGTTGCCAGTAGGTCAAGAAGTTAGTTTATGTGAGGACTTTGTCAGTCACTTGTTTAAGTCTAGTCGAGTCGTGAGACATAGTGAACTACTTAGAGCACTTACACGCATACACAAACTTACTTGTACATATTTGTAATATCTTATTAAATGTTAATGTACCAGACGGTACTTAAGAATTATAAATGTGATATGTGCTTTCAGCACAATAATATTGAACTCGAGAGATTGATTTTATTTTCATTACTGTGATTAATTTAATTTAATTTGATAATATACCTCTAGACTTAATAAATTTATTAAATTTTAGTTTCTCTAGTTAGTAGCCTACCAGTTGTAATCCTAAAGCGCTATTGAACCATACTGAATTTTAATGGATAATTGGACAAGGATACTGACTACTTGTTACGAAAACCCAGTAACAGGCTGGATGCTAGAAGGGCAGTCCTTTCTAGTATTCACTGGAGATCTCTAAGCTTTTAGAATCGCGTTTTTTTGTAACATTCAATAATTGTCCTGTGTTTGGCAACAAGTCCTCCCTACTACACCTGCCAACATCATTTCCTCCAGGAGGGGCTGCAACGCTCAGATATATTTGTTTGGTGTTTGTCGAACAGAATTCTTCCTCCGTTGTAAGAGGCGACTAAAATGCCGGGAGCAAGTGGTTGGTAACCCCTTCTCCTGTATACATTACTAAATTTAAAAAGAAACTTTTGTCTTTCTTTTTGGGCCACCCTGCCTTGGTGGGATACGGTTGGTTTATATATATATGTCGTGCCGAATAGGTAAATCTTGGGATTTTGGCTTAAACAGCAATGCTCTTCTTGCCGAATAAGGCAAGCGAAAATCTGTGCATGCAATAATTTCGCGAAAATCATTCTGAGCCTAACGAAAAAAATACATTTCATTGTATTTATTATTAAATTATTATAAACTTATTTAAGATATATTTAGCTGGATTAGGCTAAATTAAATTGCGCTTGTTATAATAAGGTCAGGTAAGTTTTCTAAGGTTCTTTTGGTACAAAATTATTTTTACATGAACATAAATGAAAAGTATATATCTTTAAACGTATAAGAGAAAATTTAAGAAAGGACTGACCAATTTTACCTATATTTTATATATATATATATATATATATATATATATATATATATATATATATATATATATATATATATACATGAGAGAGAGAGAGAGAGAATGAGAATTTAATCTGATGTTTATTTGTTGCATAAAAGAAAGAAATGTGATTATATTACAAGATTGAGATTGAAGATGGAATGGGAACAGGTTAAAGATATTTAGTATTATCATCATCATCATTTAGGGTGGAAGCACTAAACTTGTAGGGATCATACCGCACTTGGGGAATGGGATGCAATCAGCTTCGATCCCAGGAAGAGGACAAATTCAATTCCTTGGATGAAGAGCCCTTGTCTATCACCAAGGAACTTTGCCTTACGGAAGATCGGCACTAGACTCGCTCAAACTTCCACCCACTCATTCTTTCATAACTCAGTGGACCATTATGAAGTTTCGATCCATCAAAGGATGGCCGAAACATCTACTTTACGTTTTTAATTTGCGGGTTAACTGTAGCAAAACTTACAACAACCCAATACTGAGACAGATACGTCTATTCAATTACGTAAAGACCAACAGGTCCGTCACCTAAACATTTGTTACTAAAAGTGGGTACATCAGCAGTGTGCTGCTATATGATAAGTATAAAGTGAATTTTAATGTGATAGTTACAAAGAGATGTTTTCCCAGCCTCTTCCATCACGCAGAGTGGATGGAAGGGACCCACATCCACTGATGAGTGGAAAGAGTGGATAAAAAGTTGGAGTGAGAGGAGACAATGATGCTAAAACCTGTGTGTGAGAGTGTGTGTTATCGTTGCTACATCCTGTGTTGATACCTTGAGTTACTCCTGCCTGCCACCACATGCAACCTCGAATCAACAATATCTCGCAATGCCTTCAAATTCCGCGGTATTGCTCGCTACTGCACACTGCCCAATTAAAAATAAATGTAAACACTGAAAATACACTCTTCACTACGACACAAAAATTAATATTTTTTTTTTCTAGGTAAACTCAAGTTTCGGATACACGACACATTTGTCTTTAGTGCTGCTAAGGGTATGCATTAAAGTCGGCTGCATGAGGGTATGGCCCAGCAGGGTACAGAATAAGGTGCGTGTGTGATGCACTAACACTGGTAGCAGAAAACCCGAACACTGCCCACCACCGCCGCTCTCACCTCACTAACCAGACCCAACTCTTACTTACTGCCAGTCTTGTCCCTACGTGCTGCACATGCGCGCCCACATCTTCCTCAGGCACCCTTCAAGCACACACACGCTCGCGCACGCACGCATACACACACGCACGCACGCACACACACACACACACACACACACACACACACACACACACACACACACACACACACACACACACACACACACACGCACGCACGCAAGAATAAGTAGGAACGTACTCCGGTGGATCAAAGTTCGAGGGAAGCAAAGAGTGTCTGTAAAGAGATTTCAGAATGGAGAAAAGTAACAAACGGGGTAACACAAGGCTCGGTATTAGGACCACTGATGTTTCTGGCTATGTGAGCGACATACCAGATGACACAGAGTCTCATATGTCTGCTGATGATGTAAAACTAATGACGAGCCAGGTAAAAAAAAAGCTCGAAACTCGTCAAAGAAAACTGGCAGACAAGGACGGGGAAAAATTGAGTGAGGATAAACTAGAGGGTTGGTTAGATAAGTGGTTGCTTGAATTCAATCCCAGGCAATGGAAGGTCATGGAGACTGGAAAAAAGGACCAGAAGACTGGACACGGAACAGAGACTCTGGGTTCAGAGGCTTTAGACCTCATTCAAAGAGTAGGATCTTTGAGTAAGCATAGTGCCTAGCATATCACTAGAGGTTTACATAAACTGACTTACCTCTGCAGCCAATACTCGCCTGGCCAATCTGAGTGTGACCTCCATTCCGGGCGTTTTATACAAAATATGTCAGGCCCATCTTGGAGTATGCAGAACCAGTATGAAACCCACATCTGAGGAAACTTAAGCAACTGGAGAAATGGAAGTATGCAACGAGACCAGCTCCAGACCTATGAGGTATAAACTACGAAGAGAAGCCAAAGGAACTGAACCTGACAACCTTGAAGGCCAGAAGGCACAGGGGAGACAAGATACAAGATACTCAGAGAAATTAATAGAAAAGATGAGAAAAGGCTATTTGAGAGGCGGGAAACAGGTGCCCGGGAGCACAGCTGGAAGCTACAGACATAGATGAGTCACAGGGATGTCAGGAAGTATGTCTTCAGTTTCAAGGTGACCGGGAAGTGGAATGACCTCGACGAATAAGCAGTGGAGGCAGACTCCATACATAGTTTTAGGAATATGTACGATAGAACCCACGAGGTTACGAGTGAATCCGGCAAGTAGCAAGTTGAGAGGCGGGGCCAAGAACTAAGACTCGACCCCTGTAACTATATAGTATAAGTAAGCGCGGAAAGAAAACTTGAGCGATAGGTTCTAGAGTAACTGAAAAGCATGATGAAAATCGGTCAAAGGGAAGGAAGGAAGGAAGGAAGGAAGGAAGGAAGGAAGGAAGGAAGGAAGGAAATATTGCCAAAAATGGGAGTGAGACTAGAGACAAATTATACGATATTTTTTTTTTGGGGGGAGGGGAGGGGGGAGAATTAGTAAAGTTTATGAGGGGCAAAGTAAGGTGACTTCCTCTGTTACATTCACCTATATTCCGCTGAAAAAGTTTGTGGTGCGGGCGAAACGTTTTGGCAATAATACTCAAGCATTACACGTGTGTCTTATAATACTGTTCAACATGTACGCATTGTTTACCATCAAGAATGAGGATAACATTCAGAGTTGTACTGAGAGAACGAGTGCCACAGAAGACACACAAGAATATCTATGTGAACTGACAAAAAGAATGCTTCTGAAGAAAGAATGGACGAGGATCAGAATGCAGGCAAATAATGAAGGTTCAGTGACAAGAGAATGTGATCGGAGAGGAAGCAGGAGACCAGCAGAGAGTAATGACCCCCAGAGCAGTCCATCAAGCAGGGTGGAGCGGAACCGCTGCAAGCAGTAAAGACTGAGATGAATAACCTCCCTACTGTTGTAACTTTACCTCTCTACTCTAGCTAAATTCTCACTACCTTAACCTTCCTCTCCCTCTCTACCTCTTTCTCTCCTTCCCCTCTCCCTCCCCCCTTCTCTCTCTCTCTCACTCCCAAGTAGACTAATCCCCGTGTTGGTAGAATTACGCACAATATGTTAAGTAAAAGAACACAAGTGTAACTAATGTGACATTTTACTGTGACGTTTCGCTCTCCAGGAACTTTGTCAAGCTGTTACGGCTTGACAAAGTTCCATCACCATAAAATGTCGCATTAGATGCACCTGTGTCCTCTTATTAAACAGACTAATCCCTGATAACAGGTACCCCAACACCCGATTCCCGAAATCCCCCATCAACTAATCGATAAATCCCCAACTCTACCCACCAAATAATCCCACCCGGACGAACCTCCCCGCTCCAAAATACATGGAAACTAAATATCTGGTATACAATGGTGGCACTGAAAGCAAATGATGCAAGATGAAGACGAGACGAAGAAAAAGCAAAACCAGATAGAGCACCTACAGCAGAGAGGAAGCTCCCAGGAATGTTAGCTAATGTGATGTGATACAATTTCCCTGAAGGATACCACATAATGAGGAAGGAAAAGACGGAATGAGAAGTAGGGCGGCACCAGTGATTTAAAGATATGTGAAGTTCTTGAACAGGTAAATAATAATAGTGAAGACTTCAGAGCCCGCAGCACACACAGCTGAAACAGGAGAGAGAGAGAGAGAGAGAGAGAGAGAGAGAGAGAGAGAGAGAGAGAGAGAGAGAGAGAGAGAGAGAGAGAGAGATAGAGAGAGAGAGAGAGAGGTAATAACAGTAATGCTGATAACTGGTTCAGACAACCGACAGGCTGAGGGACTGATTACCTCAAACTCCTTCTGATCTTTACTCATTCTTCTCTGCACTGGACTGAGGAAGCCACTGGTTGACTAAACGTTCCACTATAAAGATATGCAAGTGTTGCACAAGTAATAACAGTAGTTTACAATCCTTCACACAACACGATGACCAAGACAGCAATACCAGGAAAACAAAATAACAGTAACACCAATCCTGAAGGAAGTAGCAGCAGCAACAACACACAGCAGTAGCAGCAGCAGCAGCAGCAACAACACACAGCAGTAGCAGCAGCAGCAGCAACACAGCAGAAGCAGCAGCAGTAGCAGTACAGCAAATACAATGAAGACAAAGCTATTAATCACGAATCTTATCAGGAAGAAATTTATTGGGATAAATCGGAGTCTCGCGGAGGAACACAAACATGGAGGCCGTAATGTAAAACATAGTGAGCCAACATTTAAATGAAACTACAAGGATGAACCAACAAGACTAGACTGGAAAATGAAAATGGCTAAGTATAAGAACTAAGAATCAGTGTACCACACAAAAAATATCGAAAACACAGCAACAAAGGGTAAATCAGAACTTAACCAGAGGTATAAAAGATAAAGACTCAATAGGGAAGGAGAAGAACTAAAAATGAACGACAGCGAGGTATACAAAGCACTGAATAATAGGTTTAAAGTGATCTTCACCGAAAAATTAGGGAAGATACGAAGAGAAATAGTAGCGACGGAGATTCTGAAAATATTTCAACAACAAATTAAGTCTCGGTCCGCAGCAAATAATTTCGATCGTTTGCGATTTTTTAAGCATAACCAAGAAGGTGATGAGAGAACTACGTAACTTAAAAGTGGAGGAAAACAGAACCAGACAGACTACCATCTTGCTCCTGAAGGAAGACAGACAGTGTGGCCCTTTGACAAGGATACAGAAGCTGGTTTCAAGACGGCAACTGTCACACTGCAGGGAAGTTATAAATGCAGCAGATTACAAACCGGCTGAGATACTAGAAAATATAAAAAGTATGAGAACAGTTTAATTTCTAAAAATAGATACACAAGAAACGAACGATATGAGTTTGGAGATAAATTCTCACGAATCTTAGTTTTATGACAGAATAACACACAAAGCAGGAGAAATTTGCATACAAGGTAATTATATAAGGTTAGCAAGGAGACTGGTGCCGGAAGTGAACGGAACAGAGACGAAGAAACTTGAGGAGGCTAAACAAACTTCAGAACTGAATAGGAACAGAGTATTTGAGGTGCAAGAGAGGTTGTCATGGGGATACAGATGGCAACTACAAAAAACAAAAAAGCAAATGAGGTATAGAGACGTTAGGAAGTACTTTTTCAGGCTAAAGATTGTAAATGGAATGTATCAGAAGCTATGGTAGAAAAGATCGGGCCCTGAAAGCTAGGAATCAGTAACATCTGCCGAGAACAGCTAAGAAGCAGGGCTTGGAGGGAGCTGGACAGATACTTTAAAGTTGGTGCCGGATCAGCCGGGCTGTGGTTCGTACGTTGGACTACATACGGCCAGCAGTAACAGCCTGGTTGATTAGGCCTTGATCCACCGGGAGGCCTGGTCGTGGACCGGACCGCAGAGGTGTTGATCCCCAAAATACCCTCTAGGTAAGTAGACTCCAGGTAGAAGTTATGAATCGACCCCTGCAACCACAACTAGGTAAGCACGCGCGCGCACACACACACACACACACACACACACACACACACAGCAGGAGCTCAATGCCCTCAAACTCGGCTGGATAAATACAGACACATCGTGGTCATGTACCTCTGGTGTTCAGAGCTAAGTCACTAGTTCCTTGCATGATCACGCGCCACTAATCAACACCAGCATGTTCTAACTGCATGACCCTGCACTGGCTTAGGAACACAAGAATAATGGAGCACTACAATGAACCTAATGCTCAGCAGGTAATAATCACACCTATCCTTCTCACTCTGTTTCGCCTATTATTAAAGTTACTCAAAGTTCTTGTCTCAATAACACCTGCAGTCATCCAGAACACGTTCTCTGTAGTGTTGAGAGACGCTGGTGTTGCCCCGCCGGCCACGATAAGTCATATACTTGAAGAACAAGATTCGTAGAGCGGAACATTGTCCCCATAAAAGCTCCTGTAACCTATGTCTTCTCCTATTATTATTGTAATTATAATTATAATAACTAAGCGCTAAACCCACAAGGGTAATGATTTTTTCCTAACTTTTCAATACATCACTGAGAGGGTATCATGCAGTACAATACCATCCTTTATTAACAACGTTTCGCCCACTGACCTCCAACGGGTATCACATCGAACATATGGACGATGGTCAACGCGATATACATATATACAAATCGGGGGCTACATACCTACCTACCTTCCACTTACCTCCACATCAACACTAGAATCAATAATAACAGATATAACTCAATGTTGTCCTTGTGAAGACAACTTTATCAGCCTCAACGTTATTAGGTGTCGTTCTTACAGAACTAATTTACTGACTCTGGCACTTAACTTGACCAACATCTGGAGAGGTTTGTAATTAGGCAGCGATTCGCGAGTATCATCAAGGTGCTGAATGACCCATACGAGTTTAGCACATTAAATAATTATTATAATCACAACTAAACGCTAAACCCACAAGGGTTCATACAGCATCAAATAATAATAATAATAATAATAATAATAATAATAATAATAATAATAAAAATAAAAGTAATAATAACAAATAATAATAATAATAATAATAATAATAATAATAATAATATTCAGTAGTTTGGTCCTTGTTGTTTACAAATATTTAATGTATTAATTAAATTGTGAAAAACATCTAGGCAAAAAATTTTTTTTTCTAATAATCTTGAAAGTTTTTTCTCCCTCAGATTTTTTTTTAAATCTGTTTATATGCTGTTAATAACTTACGAAATTTATGGTTACTTTCTAAATACTTACATCTTATATAGTGATAATTGTTTTATGTTACTATCACCACCATCATCACTACCACCATCATCACTATCATCACCACCACCATCACTACCACCATCATCACTATCACCATCATCACTATCACCATCACTACCACTACCATCACTACCATCATCACCACCACCATCACTACCACCACCATCACTACCACCACCATCACTACAACCACCATCACTACCATCATCACCACCACCATCACTACCACCACCATCACTACCACCATCACCACCATCACTACCACCACCATCACTACCACCACCATCACTACCACCACCATCACTACCATCATCACCACCATCACTACCACCATCATCACTACCACCACCATCACTACCAACACCATCACCATCACTACCACCATCATCACTACCACCATCACTACCACCACCATCACTACCACCACTATCACTACCACCATCACTACCACCATCATCACTACCAGCACCATCACTACCACCATCACTACCACCACCATCACTACCATCATCACCACCACCATCACTACCACCATCATCACTACCATCACCACCACCATCACTACCATCACCACCACCACCATCACTACCACCATCACCATCACTACCACCACCACCATCACTACCACCATCACCACTACCACCATCATCACTACCACCATCACCATCACTACCACCACCATCACTATCACCATCGCTACCATCACCATCACTACCACCATCACCATCACTACCACCACCATCATTCACATCTTACCTCTGCCTCCTCCAGACTTGTCTTCCGGTCTTCTCTGTTTCTCTCAGCTTAACAAGGGTGCAGAATGAACCACAACACCGTCATAACCTGCCAGTTATTTCTGAACTGCTTCATCCCCGGTGATGTCTCTAACTCTTCATAATTCTCATCTCCTTATAGTTCTTGTTTCCTCATGCACTCTTCTTCCCGCTTCACCTCTTCACTTTGCTCCTTGTCGTAGAACTTCATTACATTCGTTAAACCAGATACCGCTTCACAGGACACTTTTTGTACATTAGATCAACATTTAGGTGTTAAATGCATAATGATGATCGAGTTATCACGGAACTTTAATTCTCCAGTCACCTCTCTTATAAAAATCCTCTATACATTTTTTTTCATAAATGCGATTGGAAAATGTACATCTAAAATTACATTAAGCCAGCAGTAACAGCCTACTTGATCAGGCCCTGATCCATCGGGAGGCCTGGTCATGGACCGGGCCGCGGGGGCGTTGATCCCCGGAATAACCTCCAGGTAACCTCCAGGTATGAAAAAGCCTTCACAGCAACAACAAGCTGCTTGATCAGGCAAACAGTAGACGAGCCTGACCTATGGCCGGGCTCCAGGAGTAGAAAAATTTTCAGAATTCATCAAAGGTAAAGGAGTACAAATTATTCAATTTTGTATTCCCCTTTTTAATATTTCCGCCCCAAAACTCACATTTATAAGACACTTACTTCTCTGTACAACACTTGATCAAGATCCTTGTCTCTTCCTGCCAAAACAATCGTAATACTTTACACAGTCCCTGGACACATTACTTACCTCTGTAATCTCCTGACTACCACCCACACCAAGTTCCTGACTACCACCCACACCAAGTTCCTGACTACCACCCACATCAAGTTCCTGACTACCACCCACATCAAGTTCCTGACTACCACCCACACCAGGATCCTGACTACCACCCACACGAAGAAGATCCCATGTACCAGAAATCTTTCCTACAACAACAGACTGGGGGCACTGAACTTAGACTATTCCTGTTTTCACAAGAATAAATCAAAGGATAAATCATAAAGATATTAAACGAAGAACACCAACATTGATTGTAATTCCTGAGGACTCGTCTGAGCTGCAGTTGCTCCACCAGCCTTCTGCTGATTATCACCCTTCTTAGGTTAGATAACATGTATACCAAGGCTGCATGTATTATTATTATCATTATTAAACAACTATATTTATGTACCTTAGATATACATATGTGTTGTTTCAAGAGTATTCCTAGTCCGCAGTTCGGCTCTGATTCAGGTTTGTGTGGACAAGGGGCGCGTGAGTTTCTCGTCTCCTAATATAACATCTTCATTTCCCACTATAATCAACATTGTCCATAATTACTATCACATTTGCTTTGTCTGCTTTCGTAAGGTGAAGTCCAGGATCTTTCCTTAATTCATGGTATAACTTAACAAATCTTTGATGAAAAAAATAGTGGAAAAAATAAACGTGTTATTAGGAGACAAAGAAACTCACGCGCTCTTAACTAGTCAGAACATGACTCACGAAATCGTAATGACACGATTGCAAACAAACGATACCACGGGCGGGATTGAACCCGCGGTCAGAGAGTCTCAAAACTCTCTGACCGCGGGTTCAATCCCGCCCGTGGTATGGTTTAACCAGCCAGGTTAAATCCAAATATATCACACAGTGTCTGGGTAATGGGAGATAATCAGGTTTGAACCAGTGAAGAAGGGCTGCTTTAATTCCTTTGAACAAGAGCCCTTTACCATAATCAAGTCCTTCCCTTGAAAAGTACAGACAGTACTTCAGCGTTACCTGTCTTGTATCCTCGTATTGGGACAAGAGTGACATATGTACAGTGACTGGAAGATGTTCACAAGTGTTGTATTTACCTGAGGCCTGGTCTGGAGCTACGCCGCGGGGGCGATGACCCCCGAAACCGTCTTCCGGTAACTCGAGGTATTCTAGTTATACGTTAAGACACATGTGCAACAGTTGGGTATCTTTATTGATGAAACGTTTCGCCCACACAGTAGACTTCTTCAGTCAAATACAAAGGGAGCAGCAGTAATGGAATAAAGATGATATAGTGAGTCCATCAACCTTGGAGGAAAAAGTATTTGAGGCGGTGAGTCCCTCAGGCTGGAGAAGAGTCCAGCCTGAGGGACTCACCACCTCAAATACTTTTTCTCTAAGTTTGATGGACTGACTACATCATCTGTATTTCATTACTACTGCTCCCTTTGTATCTGACTGAAGAAGTCTACTGTGTGGGCGAAACGTCTCATCAATAAAGATACCCAACTGTTGCATGTGTGTCTTAATCTTCAACGTGTCGGTATTTTATACCATTTTCAACAATACTCAGTTATGTGTTAAGTGTTAGATTTATAGCCCCCCCCCCCCAGCCTCGTAACTATTAAAGACTGACTTACGTGACTCCCAACCTCCAGGGCCTTGTTATGCTTACTCTTCAAACTGTGTATGTGCGTTTGTTTCCACCACTTTATTTTATTTTACTACCAATTATTTCCTGACCTTGTACGTCATTACGTCTCTCTCTGGCGTCTACGTTTCTAGCCACTCGCTAACTACGTCTCCTGGCTTCATCTTTTCGCCCCTGTTAACGGGTGTTGTCATTATTATAATAACCAAGCGCTAAACCCTTAATGGAGGTAACAGGTGCTGCACTCATTTATCTAAGATAATGTTTGACAAACAGAAGACGCAACGCTGTGCTAAAACACTAAAATTCTTCCCACACTCGTGATCAGATGTGTATAACAAAACATTTCATCTTCTACCTACTTGGTAGAAGATAAAAACACCTGGTCGACCAACCTGGAGGGTGTTCCGTGGGGGGGTCAACGCCCCCCCGGCCTAGTCCTTCACCAGGCCCCCCCCCTCCGTGGATCAGGGGCCTGATGTCTCCCTTGATCCTTCTCTCTTCTAGCGGTGACAGGGTAAACCAAGTTTCTTCCCGTAGTACTTACCGGGATGTCTTCATACTGGTGAAGTGCTCTAGATGCAAGGAATTTAGAGCTACTCTTCCCTTCCTTGAATCAGACCTTATTAAATTCCATTCCCCAGGCGCTATTATATAGCCCATACTGGTTTAGCGCTTCTCCATCGTGATACTGGTAGCCCATTTCTCGGAGTTCCGGCAGAGGGTCGGTGGCAAGCCTTGGTTGTGTGAGTGAATAAGTGTGGTGATGTGTGGGTGTGTTGTGGTGGAGCAGACACACACTACCTTCCCTGTCATCACCTGGCCACCACTGACAGCACCTCTACTGTCCCTATCCACCTCGACCACCAACCCACCATCACCGTCTATCCCGCCTATCATCCATGTAGTACATATCCACCACCACTACTCCTCCTCCTCCTCCACGACCTCCTATTCACCTCATTATCAATGCCATAATTTTTCTAGCTTTCAGAAGTTTGCTTTATTGTGTACTCTAAATGACAGGTCAGCTGATATTATCATCCTCAAGTCTCATATGTCGCTCTAATTAACTCACGAAATCGTAATGACACGATTGCAAACAAACCATACCACGCGACGGTCTGGAGTTTTGAGACTGACCGCGGGTTCAAATCCCGCCCGTGGTATGGGTCGCTCTAATTCTATGAGTTGGTCTTCCTGTGTTTTGTACACAAAGTCTCTTTTGATTTTCTCATTTTTTCCATATCTGATTATTATTATTATTATTATAATCAAGGGGGAAGCGCTAAACCCGGAGGATTATACAGTGCCTGGGGGGGGGGGGATGTGGAAGGCATTCAGGCTTAATTCGGGGAACTGGAGCACAGATCCAATTGCCTAAATCAAGAGCCCCTCACCAACATCAAGGAACCTTCCTTGAGGGGTCAATATCTGAGCAGTTGGAATTTATCACCATTGAACGCCACGTTATTTTCTACTGCCTACTGGAAGACTGCCTGGATCTTCTTGCAGGTTTTCTGTCTTCTGCTGACAATGCTTTTAAGCTTATATTCGTATCATCCGGAAATGGTGATAAGCAGTTGCGAGTTATTTTATCTATATCAGCTCTAACGATGAGAAATAGCTTCCAGGATCCTGCCTTGGGGTAAGGTTTGTCAGGAAACAGGACAAGTGTTTCCTGACGCAGGTCTTAGTCAGATGATGACCCGCAGCTGGAGTTTTGGTCAACTGACCGAGACCTTCCTAGGGCTGGCATCTGTGGTGTTTACTACCACTACTGTTATGTCTTTTCATAAAAAAATTAATACCCCTCTGCCTACTTTTTCCGTTATACCAACTGACCTCATATTATCACTCCATCCCTCTGATGAGATCAGAGAGTGTTTCTACTCCCAGAGCCCGACCATGGACCAGGCTCGTTTTTTAGTAACCCGCTACACAAAATTCATTAATGGGTTTTTTAAATCCTACTGAGCACACGAGGGTCATTACGGCTACATATCACCTGTACACCACCAGTCAAGAATACTTTAATACCTAATATAGGGATTAAATTAAACTACCAGTGTAAATACACCCAGATATGGTAGGTAACACACAAAGGCAACAGTTCCATAGTCAGGAACTGACTATGGAACTGAACTTCTCCAGGCTGAGGGACTGACAACCTCAAATTCTATGACTACAAGGGTGATGGACTGATTACATCGTCTTCACATCTCTACTGTTCCTGCCTACTTTCTGTATTCGACTGAAGAAACCTACTGTGTAGGCGAAACGTTTGGGAATAAAGTTGCCTAACTGTTGCCTTTGTGTCTTACCTACCAACCTGTCGGTATTTTATACCATTTTGATGTACACCCAGATATACACCTCCAAGCGTATGTAATTTGTCCCGCTACACAGAACCATCTCCACCCAACCTAGAAAGAGCATTTGAACCTCTCTGTGTGAGTCATCTTAAGCATCTGAACCTCTCTGTGTGAGTCATCTTAAGCATCTGAACCTCTCTGTGTGAGTCATCTTAAGCACCTGAACCTCTCTGTGTGAGTCATCTTAAGCATCTGAACCTCTCTGTGTGAGTCATCTTAAGCATCTGAACCTCTCTGTGTGAGTCATCTTAAGCATCTGAACCTCTCTGTGTGAGTCATCTTAAGCATCTGAACCTCTCTGTGTGAGTCATCTTAAGCATCTGAACCTCTCTGTGTGAGTCATCTTAAGCATCTGAACCTCTCTGTGTGAGTCATCTTAAGCATCTGAACCTCTCTGTGTGAGTCATCTTAAGCATCTGAACCTCTCTGTGTGAGTCATCTTAAGCATCTGAACCTCTCTGTGTGAGTCATCTTAAGCATCTGAACCTCTCTGTGTGAGTCATCTTAAGCATCTGAACCTCTCTGTGTGAGTCATCTTAAGCATCTGAACCTCTCTGTGTGAGTCATCTTAAGCATCTGAACCTCTCTGTGTGAGTCATCTTAAGCATCTGAACCTCTCTGTGTGAGTCATCTTAAGCATCTGAACCTCTCTGTGTGAGTCATCTTAAGCATCTGAACCTCTCTGTGTGAGTCATCTTAAGCATCTGAACCTCTCTGTGTGAGTCATCTTAAGCATCTGAACCTCTCTGTGTGAGTCATCTTAAGCATCTGAACCTCTCTGTGTGAGTCATCTTAAGCATCTGAACCTCTCTGTGTGAGTCATCTTAAGCATCTGAACCTCTCTGTGTGAGTCATCTTAAGCATCTGAATCTCTCTGTGTGAGTCATCTTAAAGTTCCGCTATATAAACCAGTAATCTGTTTGAAGAATCTACTGAAGAACTTACAACATGGTGACTGGAACAATACACAAATAACCCGCACTCACAAGACTTATGGCGACGTTTCGGTCGACTTCGACCATTTTACCAGTGGAATTTGTTGTTCCGAGTCTAACCGAAACGTTTCAAGTTTGTTAAGTACAGGTTGTGTAGTGAGAAGTCAATAACCATGGGTGGAACAAGTCACTAAAAATCCAAGGTTTTGGTGAAGAATTCTAGGCTTGAAGCCCAGCCCGACTTCACTGTTCATTACCTGGTCAACCAGGCTGTTTGGGCCAGCGACCTGCACAGTCATCAATTGTAAAATCGAACACGATCTCCGGCGTGAATCACAACATGAGGAAACTCATCCATAATGTGGTGTGAATGACACACTATACCAGTTTGAACCAGCATCTACAGAGTGCCTGATCACCTAGGCTGTGATGGGTAAGTGGGCCTGCAGGTCGCGAGAAACAACAGCCTAGTTAACCAGTCAACAGGGAAATTTGGTAGAAATTTTTAAGCGGGAAATGGGACCAGTATCTCTTGCAAATTTCTGATTAGTCTGTGATATCTATGTGGTCATGCGGGCAGCTAGAACAGTCTGATGGATCATGTGGTCAACAGAGTAGCCTGACCTCGGACACAGGTATGTCAAAACCAGTCAGAGGTACGTCAAAACCAGTCAGAGGTACGTCAAAATCAGTCACGTGAGCGTCAAAACCAGTCAGTTACGTCAAAACCAGTCACAGGTACGTCAGAATCAGTCACCGGAGAGTCAGAGCCAGTCACAGGTACGTACGTCAAAATTGTTCTGTGTTCTCGTATCAACGTCAGTATATCACTGCAACACTGTGTTGTGTCAGCTCGTCCTCGTAATAAACGTCAGTATATCACTGCAACACTGTGTTGTGTCAGCTCGTCCTCGTAATCAACGTCAGTATATCACTGCAACACTGTGTTGTGTCAGCTCGTCCTCGTAATAAACGTCAGTATATCACTGCAACACTGTGTTGTGTCAGCTCGTCCTGGTAATCAACGTCAGTATATCACTGCAACACTGTGTTGTGTCAGCTCGTCCTCGTAATAAACGTCAGTATATCACTGCAACACTGTGTTGTGTCAGCTCGTCCTCGTAATAAACGTCAGTATATCACTGCAACACTGTGTTGTGTCAGCTCGTCCTGGTAATCAACGTCAGTATATCACTGCAACACTGTGTTGTGTCAGCTCGTCCTGGTAATCAACGTCAGTATATCACTGCAACACTGTGTTGTGTCAGCTCGTCCTCGTAATCAACGTCAGTATATCACTGCAACACTGTGTTGTGTCAGCTCGTCCTAGTAATCAACGTCAGTATATCACTGCAACACTGTGTTGTGTCAGTTCGTCCTAGTAATAAACGTCAGTCACTCTGGCTAAGAACGTCATACGTGTGACGCTGACACATAGTGGGTCCATTTGCAGCTTCGGAGAATTACATTCCGCATTACAACATTTATTAGTAATAAAAACGATACTATTGTTTACATTTAGCTAACAAACAACAATCTAACCTTACTAAAACTAACGTAAAGAAAATATATCAGAAATGTAGTTAGAATGTTATACGTGAACTTGAGGCTTGCTACAGGATGAGTTAAGAGTGTATATTTTGTTAGGTAACAGGACACAAGTGCAGCTAATGTGACATTTTATTATGGCAACGTTTCGCTCTCTATGCGCTTTATCAAGCCTAACAGCTTGATAAAGCTCCTGGAGAGCGAAACGTTGCCACAATAAAATATCACATTAGCTGCACTTACGTCCTTTTACCTACCATATTGTCGGTAATTCTACCATTAATATATTTTGCTAGCTGGTGGCTCTACTGTGGTGCTGTATACTCCAGGCCTGCCCTTACATATAGTCAAGAGTAATTTAAGGGCTCCCTTGAGGCTTCTAAAGTTCAGTGTGACGGGTGGAAATATTTTTGGACGAGAACACACTGGCAAGCAGAGCTACCGACCAGAACACTTAAGCACTCTTAAAAATAGGTTAGACAAATAAATGAGAGAATGTTTGATTGTGAGACGTGGCTGCCATGTTCTTGTGAGACAACAACAATGATCCATTAGTCTCATATACAACTCTTGATCAAAGGAACTACAGCTACCCCTCCCCTAATATCAAACCCGATTACTTTCATTCCCCAAGCACCGTGTAACTCGAGTATATACACATGTCCAATACCCAAGTGTTACACGTGTCTAATTTATCAACTATGTAACTCATACCAAAGACAAGTACCTATGAAATTATATATATATATATATATATATATATATATATATATATATATATATATATATATATATATATATATATATATATATATATATATATATATATCGTGCCGACAAGGGAAAACTTGCTATTCTGACTTAAATAGCAACGCTGTTCTTGACGAATAAAGCAAGTGAAAATTTGGGTATGCAATAATTTCGCCAAAATCATTCTGAACCTAACGAAAAAAATATATTTCATTGGGTTTGTTTAGTATTAAATTAATGTAAACAAATCTAAAATATATTTAGCTGGGTTAGGCTAAAATAAATTGCTCTTGTTATAATTAGGTTAGGTAAGTTTTCTAAGATTCTTTTGGTGCAAAATTAAAAAAAATTACATTAACATTAATGAAAAAAATATATCTTTAAACGTATAAGAGAAAATTTCAGAAAGGACTTAATTTTAAATGAGATCTTGCTAACTGACCAGTTTTACATATTAGGCACGATATTATATATATATATATATATATATATATATATATATATATATATATATATATATATATATATATATATATATATATATATATATATATATATATATATATATATGAGTGGTGAGGCAAGAGTTGTGTGACTCAGAGTATGAAGACAGTGGCAGGATGAGTCAGGTGGGGACCAGCAGCATCTCCAGGAAACAATACGAGAGTATACGCCAGGTGTAGCTGCTGTGGAAGCTTCCTTAGTCGAGGTGTCAAGTAGGTTGTGACAAGTGCAAGATATGACTAGTGAATGTGGAACATTGCTACATGCTGCTCTATCTTCACTTCCTTCTTTATACACAAAATCTGCTTCCATAACATGATTAATTCTCTCTCTCTCTCTCTCTCTCTCTCTCTCTCTCTCTCTCTCTCTCTCTCTCTCTCTCTCTCTCTCTCTCTCTCTCTCTCTCTCTCTCTCTCTCATTACTACAACAAATATTTAAGTCTACGGAATTCCCCACTAAAACAGTAATTTAGAAAATACAAAGAAAATTGCTATAATGTCTGAGAGATTTGTGATGTGAAAATGAAAACGGGAAACAAATGTGACCAGCAGGGTACACAAGACAGTGTTTGTCTTGATAATGTGACCAGCAGGGTACACAAGACAGTGTTTGTCTTGATAATGTGACCAGCAGGGTACACAAGACAGTCTTTGTCTTGATAATGTGACCAGTAGGTCACACAAGACAGTCTTTGTCTTGATAATGTGACCAGCAGGTCACACAAGACAGTCTTTGTCCTGATAATGTGACCAGCAGGTCACACAAGACAGTCTTTGTCCTGATAATGTGACCAGCAGGGTACACAAGACAGTGCTTGTCCTGATGGGAATAATTTACACTGTAAACACATACAAGAAGAAAGTAAACACCTGCATGAACTCGTCTGCAGACACAAGAGAACCAAAATCAGTAACAAAAATCACTAAATTCACACAAGGACTGAATAAATTGCATAAAATAAATGACAGAAGAATAACAGAATTTAATGTAGATAAGTACTGATAAATAACGCATGTAAAATATTTGAGCAGAAGGGTACACAAAAGCAGGGCAGACACAGACACACAGACACACACATACACACGGAGCCAGGAGCTTGGACTCGACCCCTGCAACCTCAACTAGGTGAGTACACACACACACACACACACACACACACACACACACACACACACACACACACACACAAGAACATGGGAGACAAACACACATACAAGAACAGGGCAGACTGATGTACAAAAGCACGAAAGATAAAAGCAAGGCAGAAAGGAAAGAGAGGAAAAGTTTCTTTGTAAACAGTGAGAGAACACTGGTAATGGTCCACAGAGGATCACGCACGTGTTAAATGACACTTTTCCGGCAACCATGACCCGTCAAGACTGTGTGTGTCACCTTCCTCCTCCCTCTGTAACCTCGTTCACCACTCCCTCTAACCCACCTCGTTCACCACTCCCTCTAACCCACCTCGTTCACCACTCCCTCTAACCCACCTCGTTCACCACTCCCTCTAACCCACCTCGTTCACCACTCCCTCTAACCCACCTCGTTCACCACTCCCTCTAACCCAACTCGTTCACCACTCCCTCTAACCCACCTCGTTCACCACTTCCTCTAATCCACCTCATTCACCACTCCCTCTAACCCACCTCGTTCACCACTCCTTCTAACCCATCTCGTTCGCTACTCCCTCTAACCCACCTCATTCACCACTCCCTCTAACCCACCTCGTTCCCCACTCCCTCTAACCCACCTCGTTCACCACTCCTTTCAACTTACTGTTTCCTTTACCTCATTCAACTGTCCCCCTCTACTTTCAATTCCTTGGCTAACGTTCTTGTAGTATAATGCTGAACCTACCACAAATTAAATGCAGCTTTCCACTCCTGGGAACTAGCAATGACGGTGATCGTAGTGTAAGAGGCGGGGCCAAGAGCTGAGTCTCTACTCCCACACACAGCCCGGGTGAAACAAGCGCTGAAGACCACCAAGTTCTTAGGAAAACTGACACAAGACCTGGTCCACGAAGGTAAGTGTTGCAGCAGACACAAGACCTGGTCCACGAAGGTAAGTGTTGCAGCAGACACAAGACCTGGTCCACGAAGGTAAGTGTTGCAGCAGACACAAGACCTGGTCCACGAAGGTAAGTGTTGCAGCAGACACAAGACCTGGTCCACGAAGGCAAGTGTTGCAGCAGACACAAGACCTGGTCCACGAAGGTAAGTGTTGCAGCAGACACAAGACCTGGTCCACGAAGGTAAGTGTTGCAGCAGACACAAGACCTGGTCCACGAAGGTAAGTGTTGCAGCAGACACAAGACCTGGTCCACGAAGGTAAGTGTTGCAGCAGACACAAGACCTGGTCCACGAAGGTAAGTGTTGCAGCAGACACAAGACCTGGTCCACGAAGGTAAGTGTTGCAGCAGACACAAGACCTGGTCCACGAAGGTAAGTGTTGCAGCAGACACAAGACCTGGTCCACGAAGGTAAGTGTTGCAGCAGATCCGCGGAGATAAGTGTTCACACAATAAAGACACAAAGTCTTAAAAGTGGGGAGGCAAGACAAAGCTGGGAAACAGTGTATTGCAAGGACATGCAAGATCACTAGGCAGAGCTGCAGTGTGGGACCAGAGACACCATACATGGGTGCTAGCAGCCACACTTATACTCTCCTGTGTGTGTGTGTGTGTGTGTGTGTGTGTGTGTGTGTGTGTGTGTGTGTGTGTGTGTGTACTCACGTAATTGTGGTTGCAGGGGTGGATTCATAGTTCCTGGCCCCGCCTCTTCACTGGTCGCTACTAGGTCCACTCTCTTCCTGCGTCATGAGCTTTATCATACCTCTTCTTAAAGCTATGTGTGGATCCTGCTTCAAATATATCACTCCAGGCTATTTCATTTCCTGACAACTCTATGACTGTGTGTGTGTGTGTGTGTGTGTGTGTGTGTGTGTGTGTGTGTGTGTGTGTGTGTGTGTGTGTGTGTGTGTGTGTGTGTGTGTGTATGTGTGTGTGTGTGTGTGTGTGTGTGTGTGTGTAAGAGAGAAAAAGAGACCACACTATCCAGTTTTACAGATTCCTGGCCTTCAACGCAAGATCATATCTAATCTTGAAACTGTGTATGATGTTTGCCTCCGCCACCACTTATCTAGCGAATACTCACCCTCTTAAGACTGAGAAAAAGTACTTCCTAACGTGCTGTTGTTTATCAGCGTCCTTTTGTCACGAGAAAACTTGTGTTTATCCACAGCAGCCAGAGTCACTCGAGTATTTTGTGTTATTTTAAGTTATGTTAATTTATATGTTTTTTTTTCAGAATATAACATTAATTCTTGTTATATTGATGGCTTACAAAAATTGACAATAAGATTAATGAGTGTGCAAGACTTTATTAGCTTTAATGTTGATGTCACTGGTGTCCAAGTGATGCTTACAGAACTAAGTTAGTGTTGAGAGACCACGACTCTTCAATATCCTCGCATCGTTCATAAGGTACATTACGAGTGACCTCCTAGTTAGCTTCAAGAGGAAACTTGGCAAGTGCCTCAAGTCAGTTCCTGATCAGCCGCAGCTGGACCGTGCGTGGCTAGCACCAACAGCCTGATCGATCAGGCTAGCAACCAAGTGTGACCTCCGGAAGCGACTACACATGTATAGGCAACCTACTGGTATATCTTATTCACATCAATTCTCTTCATAAATGACACATGTGCAACACCTGGGTATGTTTACTGTGGGAATGTAGCGCCACACAGCGGCTTCATCAGTCCAATACACAGAAGAATATAGATCAGAAGGAGTCACTTCTGAAGTGATCAAGGTCCCAGGACCCAAATGTTGTCTAATATGTCCTAGTGTTTGTTTACGTGTCTTTCTAAATCATCTTCTGAAGCTCCATCATATGTTGGCGCAGGTGGTATTCCATGTTGGCGCAGGTGGTATTCCATGTTGGCGCAGGTGGTAATCCATGTTGGCCCAGGTGGTAATCCATGTTGGCGCAGGTGGTAATCCATGTTGGCCCAGGTGGTATTCCATGTTGGCCCAGGTGGTAATCCATGTTGGCGCAGGTGGTATTCCATGTTGGCGCAGGTGGTAATCCATGTTGGCCCAGGTGGTAATCCATGTTGGCGCAGGTGGTATTCCATGTTGGCCCAGGTGGTATTCCATGTTGGCCCAGGTGGTAATCCATGTTGGCGCAGGTGGTATTCCATGTTGGCCCAGGTGGTATTCCATGTTGGCCCAGGTGGTAATCCATGTTGGCGCAGGTGGTATTCCATGTTGGCGCAGGTGGTATTCCATGCTGGCCCAGGTGGTATTCCATGCTGGCGCAGGTGGTATTCCATGTTCCCGCCGCATACTTCAACACGGGCCTAACATATAGCGTGTACTATATATTAACTGAATCTTATTGTATCCAGCTGGCCCAGTGGCTAACGCGTCGGTCTGGAGTTTTACGACTTTACCGCGGGTTCAAGCCCCGCCCGTGGTATCGTTAGTTAGGTTTCCATATACGCTGAAGCTGTATAGCTGATATCCTGGTCTTATTCTTGATGCTGTGTTTGACGCTATGCTTGTTGCTATATTTAATGTTATTCACATGAGGCAGACAATACTGTACGTACTCCCATGCATGACGCTACTCTGGTGTTGTTACTCCCATGCATGACGCTACTCTGGTGTTGTTACTCCCATGCATGACGCTACTCTGGTGTTGTTACTCTCGTGCATGACGCTACTCTGGTGTTGTTACTCCCATGCATGACGCTACTCTGGTGTTGTTACTCCCATGCATGACGCTACTCTGGTGTTGTTACTCTCGTGCATGACGCTACTCTGGTGTTGTTACTCTCGTGCATGACGCTACTCTGGTGTTGTTACTCTCGTGCATGACGCTACTCTGGTGTTGTTACTCCCATGCATGACGCTACTCTGGTGTTGTTACTCTCGTGCATGACGCTACTCTGGTGTTGTTACTCCCATGCATGACGCTACTCTGGTGTTGTTACTCCCATGCATGACGCTACTCTGGTGTTGTTACTCTCGTGCATGACGACTACTCTGGTGTTGTTACTCTCGTGCATGACGCTACTCTGGTGTTGTTACTCTCGTGCATGACGCTACTCTGGTGTTGTTACTCCCATGCATGACGCTACTCTGGTGTTGTTACTCCCATGCATGACGCTACTCTGGTGTTGTTACTCCCATGCATGACGCTACTCTGGTGTTGTTACTCTCGTGCATGACGCTACTCTGGTGTTGTTACTCCCATGCATGACGCTACTCTGGTGTTGTTACTCCATGCATGACGCTACTCTGGTGTTGTTACTCTCGTGCATGACGCTACTCTGGTGTTGTTACTCCATGCATGACGCTACTCTGGTGTTGTTACTCTCGTGCATGACGCTACTCTGGTGTTGTTACTCCATGCATGACGCTACTCTGGTGTTGTTACTCCCTGCATGACGCTACTCTGGTGTTGTTACTCTCGTGCATGACGCTACTCTGGTGTTGTTACTCCCATGCATGACGCTACTCTGGTGTTGTTACTCCCATGCATGACGCTACTCTGGTGTTGTTACTCCCATGCATGACGCTACTCTGGTGTTGTTACTCTCGTGCATGACGCTCTCTGGTGTTGTTACTCCATGCATGACGCTACTCTGGTGTTGTTACTCCCATGCATGACGCTACTCTGGTGTTGTTACTCCATGCATGACGCTACTCTGGTGTTGTTACTCCGTGCATGACGCTACTTGTGTGTGTTACTCCCATGCATGACGCTACTCTGGTGTTGTTACTCTCGTGCATGACGCTACTCTGGTGTTGTTACTCCCATGCATGACGCTACTCTGGTGTTGTTACTCTCGTGCATGACGCTACTCTGGTGTTGTTACTCTCGTGCATGACGCTACTCTGGTGTTGTTACTCTCATGCATGACGCTACTCTGGTGTTGTTACTCCCATGCATGACGCTACTCTGGTGTTGTTACTCCGTGCATGACGCTACTTGGTGTTGTTACTCCCATGCATGACGCTACTCTGGTGTTGTTACTCTCGTGCATGACGCTACTCTGGTGTTGTTACTCCCATGCATGACGCTACTCTGGTGTTGTTACTCCCATGCATGACGTACTTGTGTTGTTACTCCATGCATGACGTACTCTGGTGTTGTTACTCTCGTGCATGACGCTACTCTGGTGTTGTTACTCCCCTGCATGACGCTACTCTGGTGTTGTTACTCTCGATGCATGACGCTACTCTGGTTGTTGTTACTCCCATGCATGACGCTACTCTGGTGTTGTTACTCTCGTGCATGACGCTACTCTGGTGTTGTTACTCCCATGCATGACGCTACTCTGGTGTTGTTACTCCCATGCATGACGCTACTTGGTGTTGTTACTCCCCGATGCATGACGCTACTCTGGTGTTGTTACTCTCGTGCATGACGCTACTCTGGTGTTGTTACTCCATGCATGACTTAGTACTCTGGTGTTGTTACTCGTGCATGACGCTACTCTGGTGTTGTTACTCCCATGCATGACGCTACTCTGGTGTTGTTACTCTCGTGCATGACGCTTTCTCTGGTGTTGTTACTCCCATGCATGACGCTACTCTGGTGTTGTTACTCCCATGCATGACGCTACTCTGGTGTTGTTACTCCCATGCATGACGCTACTCTGGTGTTGTTACTCTCATGCATGACGCTACTCTGGTGTTGTTACTCTCGTGCATGACGCTACTCTGGTGTTGTTACTCTCGTGCATGACGCTACTCTGGTGTTGTTACTCCCATGCATGACGCTACTCTGGTGTTGTTACTCTCGTGCATGACGCTACTCTGGTGTTGTTACTCCCATGCATGACGCTACTCTGGTGTTGTTACTCTCATGCATGACGCTACTCTGGTGTTGTTACTCCCATGCATGACGCTACTCTGGTGTTGTTACTCTCATGCATGGGCGCTACTCTGGTGTTGTTACTCTCGTGCATGACGCTACTTGGTGTTGTTACTCTCCCTGCATGACGCTACTCTGGTGTTGTTACTCTCATGCATGACGCTACTCTGGTGTTGTTACTCTCGTGCATGACGCTACTCTGGTGTTGTTACTCCATGCATGGACGCTACTTGGTGTTGTTACTCTCGTGCATGACGCTACTCTGGTGTTGTTACTCCCATGCATGACGCTACTCTGGTGTTGTTACTCTCATGCATGACGCTACTCTGGTGTTGTTACTCTCGTGCATGACGCTACTCTGGTGTTGTTACTCTCGTGCATGACGCTACTCTGGTGTTCTTGCTCTCGTGCATGACGCTACTCTGGTGTTCTTGCTCTCGTGCATGACGCTACTCTGGTGTTCTTGCTCTCATGCATGACGCTACTCTGGTGTTGTTACTCTCATGCATGACGCTACTCTGGTGTTGTTACTCTCCTTAACGCCACGGTGAACTTCGTTAAAAACTGCATGAAATACCCACAAGATAGACACATCGTCAGGTCACACGACTCACATAATCTTAATTACTGGAGTTTCTGCAGTCAACTACCATGGGTTTGATCCCTACCCGTTCTGTGATTTGTTAGGTCAAACTATTACTATTATTATTACTAATAAAATGGTTCTGAGAATCGACAGGATGAATTACGACACTTGTGCAAACCTTGGGTATCTTTGTGTTTAATTCATTATTATCAAACATCTCTCAGTCCAGAGCAGGATTCGAACCTGTACACAATGTATTAGAGTAGACAATACTTTCGCCACTCAACCAGATACCATATCTGGGATCTGGCTGAGTGGCGAAAGCACTGTGTACTTCGATATAGTGTGTGCAGGTTCGAATCCTGCTCTGGACTGAGAGATAATCTTTGTTAAAATTTTGCCCGTTTGCGAATTATTATTATTATTATTATTATTATTATTATTATCAGGGGAAGAATTTCTTATTTTACAGGTCACACGCATTTCCAGATGTTCATAAAAAGTTGTGGGAAGTTTGGTGATTAATGAACCATGACACGCACCTCAACTTGCTGTACCTCACCATGACACGCACCTCAACTTGCTGTACCTCACCATGACACGCACCTCAACTTTTCTGTACCTCACCATGACACGCACCCTCAACTTGCTCTACCTCACCATGACACGCACCTCAACTTGCTCTACCTCACCATGACACGCACCTCAACTTGCTGTACCTCACCATGACACGCACCTCAACTTGCTGTACCTCACCATGACACGCACCTCAACTTGCTCTACCTCACCATGAACGCCACCTCAACTTGCTCTACTCACCATGACACGCACCTCAACTTGCTGTACCTCACCATGACACGCACCTCAACTTGCTGTACCTCACCATGACACGCACCTCAACTTGCTGTACCTCACCATGACACGCACCTCAACTTGCTCTACCTCACCATGACACGCACCTCAACTTGCTGTACCTCACCATGACACGCACCTCAACTTGCTCTACCCCACCATGACACGCACCTCAACTTGGCCCACCTCACCATGATACGCACCTCAACTTGCTCTACCTCACCATGATACGCACCTCAACTTGCTCTACCTCACCATGATACGCACCTCAACTTGCTCTACCTCACCATGATACGCACCTCAACTTGCTCTACCTCACCATGACACGCACCTCAACTTGCTGTACCTCACCATGACACCACCTCAACTGCTCTACCTCACCATGACACGCACCTCAACTTGCTCTAACCTCACCATGAACGCAACCTCAACTTGCCTACCTCACCATGATACGCACCTCAACTTGCTCTACCTCACCATGATAACACCTCAACTTGCTTACCTCACCATGATAGCACCTCAACTTGCTGTACCTCACCATGACACGCACCTCAACTTGCTGTACCTCACCATGATACGCACCTCAACTTGCTCTACCTCACCATGATACGCACCTCAACTTGCTCTACCTCACCATGATACGCACCTCAACTTGCTGTACCTCACCCTGACAAAGACCTCAACTTGCTGTACCTCACCATGACACGCACCTCAACTGCTGTACCTCACCATGATACGCACCTCAACTTGCTGTACCTCACCATGAACACGCACCTCAACTTGCTCTACCTCACCATGACACGCACCTCAACTTGCTCTACCTCACCATGACACGCAACCTCACTTGCTGTACCTCACCATGACACGCACCTCAACTTGCTGTACCTCACCATGACACGCACCTCAACTTGCTGTACCTCACCATGACACGCACCTCAACTTGCTGTACCTCACCATGACACGCACCTCAACTTGCTGTACCTCACCATGACACGCACCTCAACTTGCTGTACCTCACCATGACACGCACCTCAACTTGCTCTACCTCACCATGACACGCACCTCAACTTGCTCTACCTCACCTGACACGCACCTCAACTTACTTGCTCTACCTCACCATGACACGCACCTCAACTTGCTGTACCTCACCCTGACACGCCCTCAACTTGCTGTACCTCACCAAGACACGCACCTCAACTTGCTGTACCTCACCATGACACGCACCTCAACTTGCTGTACCTCACCATGACACGCACCTCAACTTGCTGTACCTCACCATGACACGCACCTCAACTTGCTCTACCTCACCAACACAATATGTTAGGTAAAAGAGCACAAGTGGAACTAATGTCACATTTTACTGTGGCAACGTTTCGCTCTCCAGGAGCTTTGTCAAGCCGGTTGGTAATTCTACAACCATTATTAAACTCACACTGTACAAGTTCTTCCCGTCTAGAAACTTAAAGGGGCATGTCAGTTCCCCTGTTTTCTAACATATTATTTTCCCCCCAGCAGTAACAGCCTAGTTGATCAGGCCCTGATCTATCGGGAGGCCTGGTCATGGACCGGGCTGCGGGGGCGTTGATCCCCGGAATAGCCTCCAGGTAACCAGGTAACCCATAACATATAATGAACATTGTCCATAATTACTATCACATTTGCTTTATCTGTTTCGTAAGGTGAAGTCCAGGATCTTTCCTTAATTCATGGTATAACTTAACAAATCTTTGATGACAACTGTGTTGCAGAGGTGTGAGCTGTGCTCACACCTCTGCAACACACCATGAAGATCCTGGACTTCACCTTACGAAAGCTGGCAAAGCAAATACGAGGGTAATTATAGACAAGGTAGATTATAGGGGAAAAATAATTATTATATTAGGAGACAGGGAAACTCATGCGCCTCTTATTAAGCTCCTCGAGGCGATGGGCTCTTCATCCAGGGAACTGCATGAAGAGCCTGAATGCATGCCATTTCCCAGAAGCTATAGAACCCCTTACGAAATTAGCTCTTCCCCGACTGCAATACAGATAAAAGGGGGAAACCTTTTGTTAAAAACAGACCAATCTCCTAAGTAAGGTTCGTCAGGAAACAGAACAAGCGTTTCCTGACACGGGTCTTATGATGACTCGTAGCTGAAGCTTTTGGTCATCTGACAGAAGCCTTCCGCTTGCTTACCCATCCACCCCTTAAAAAATTATGATTTTTAACTATTCAATCTTAGGACCAATTTTGTTTTAAAACAAATTAATCATATTAAAAGTCGCCTTAACCAGCATTTTATATCTTTTAACAGATGCTTTTTAAGTAGTTTTTCTTGAAATTTAGCCCAAAACATTTAAAAACAGTTTTATAGAAACACATGTTAAAGGTTTTTTGAAGTCCACAAAAGCAAAGCTCTCGTAAAAAGTATTTTTATAATTACTGGTTCCTTATAATTGTCCAGATAATATAACTGGATCAGAGTGTGTGTACTTGTGGGAACTGTGTGTAGACACAGTTACTCTGTTTATATGAAGTAGCAAGACCAGGGAATGGTAAGGCAGGAGAGTAGGGAAATGCAAGAGGAAAGCAGAGAGATGCAAGAAGAGAGAGATACAAGAGGAGAGAGATACAAAAGGAAAGTAGAGATATGAAAGAGTGGAGAGAAATGCAAGAGGAAAGCAGAGAGATGCAAGAAGAGCGAGATACAAGAGAGAGATATAAGAGGAAAGTAGAGATATGAAAGAGTGGAGAGAAATGCAAGAGGAGAGTAGGGAGATGGAGAAAGTTGAGAGAGGTGTTAAGCAAGCTTATTTAGGTACAGGTACACTTAGATACAATGATCATACCTAGTGAGATGTGCAAATTACCTAGGATAACCCCCCAAAAAGTGAAGGAAGGTGATGGAAAGAGGTGAAGGAAGATGGGGGAGGGGAGGAGAGAGGGGAAATAGAGAGAGTAAGAGGTAAAGTCAGTGAAGGGTAGCAAGTAGTCGCATGAACACAGCCTGGTGACACATACTGTACAGACATTCATATGACACATACAAATCATTGAGCCCAAACACGGGCAGGAAGCTGCTACGTCACAACCCCTACCATTCTCACTCACTAAAGTTTACTACCACAACCACCACCATCACTGCTACTACCACCACCACCATCACTGCTACTACCACCACCACCATCACTGCTATTACCACCACCATCACTGCTACTACCACCACCACAACCATCACTGCTACTACCACCACCACAACCATCACTGCTACTACCACCACCACAACCATCACTGCTACTACCACCACCACAACCATCACTGCTACTACCACCACAACCATCACTGCTACTACCACAACCACTACCATCACTGCTACCACCACAACCATCAATGCTACCACCACCACCACTGCTACCACCACCACAACCATCAATGCTACCACCACCACAACCATCACTGCTACTACCACCACCACAACCATCACTGCTACTACCACAACCACTACCATCACTGCTACCACCACAACCATCAATGCTACCACCACCACCACTGCTACTACCACCACAACCATCAATGCTACCACCACCACCATCACTGCTACCACCACCACCATCACTGCTACTACCACCACCACCATCACTGCTACTACCACCACCACCATCACTGCTACCACCACCACCATCACTGCTACTACCACACACCATCACTGCTACTACCACCACCACCATCACTGCTACCACCACCACCTCACTGCTACTACCACCACCACCATCACTGCTACTACCACCACCACCATCACTGCTACTACCACCACCACCATCACTGCTACTACCACCACCACCATCACTGCTACACCACCACCATCACTGCTACTACCACCACCACCATCACTGCTACTACCACCACCACCATCACTGCTACTACCACCACCACCATCACTGCTACTACCACCACCACCATCACTGCTACCACCACCACCATCACTGCTACTACCACCACCACCATCACTGCTACTACCACCATCACTGCTACTACCACCATCACTGCTACTACCACCACCATCACTGCTAACCACCACCACCATCACTGCTACTACCACCACCACCATCACTGCTACTACCACCACCACCATCACTGCTACTACCACCACCACCATCACTGCTACTACCACCACCACCATCACTGCTACTACCACCACCATCACTGCTACTACCACCACCACCATCACTGCTACTACCACCACCACCATCACTGCTACTACCACCACCACCATCACTGCTACCACCACCACCATCACTGCTACTACCACCACCACCATCACTGCTACTACCACCACCACCATCACTGCTACTACCACCACCACCATCACTGCTACTACCACCACCACCATCACTGCTACCCACCACCACCATCACTGCTACTACCACCACCACCATCACTGCTACCTACCACCCATCACTGCTACTACCACCACCACCATCACTGCTACTACCACCACCACCATCACTGCTACTACCACCACCACCATCACTGCTACTACCACCACCACCATCACTGCTACTACCACCACCACCATCACTGCTACTACCACCACCACCATCACTGCTACTACCAACACATCACTGCTACTACCACCACCACCATCACTGCTACCACCACCACCATCACTGCTATACCACCACCACCATCACTGCTACTACCACCACCACCATCACTGCTACTACCACCACCACCATCACTGCTACTACCACCACCACCATCACTGCTACTACCACCACCACCATCACTGCTACTACCACCACCACCATCACTGCTACTACCACCACCACCATCACTGCTACTACCACCACCACCATCACTGCTACTACCACCACCACCATCACTGCTACTACCACCACCACCATCACTTCTACTACCACCACCACCATCACTGCTACTACCACCACCACCATCACTGCTACTACCACCACCACCATCACTGCTACTACCACCATCACTACTACCACCACCACCACAACCATCAATGACTTGAAAAAAATTTGTAAATCAAGCGAAACGTTCTCGTATAAGTCTGCACACTGCATCAATATGTTATTTGATATGGTGATACCGACAAGGTGTGGAAAAATACACATTAAATGAAACGTTTCGCTCAGAGTGACTTCTTCAGTCCTAATACGGAGATAACTAAGAAACGACAAAATTAGACACGTGTGCAACATCTGGGTATCTTTAGTGTAGACGTTTCGCCATCCAGTGGCTTTATCAATACAAATTCAAGGACATAATTAGAAGACAGTAGAACTATATACAAAAGATGAGGTAATCAGTCCCTCAACCTTGGAGTTGGTGTGGAGAGCGCCGTGGTTGTTTCATGTACAAGCCACTCGTGGTTTAAACACGAAACTACTTTTTCCACACTTCACATAAGAATGGAGGAATACTGCAGAAGGCTTACTGGCCCAAAATCACCGACCCAAGAATTTGCTTCCATACCCTAGGCACCAATCAAACCCAGCCCCTTCCACTCATATGTTCGTCTAATCTCTCTTTAAGAGGCACCTAAGTTCTCCCGTGTTTGACTCACGATATCGTAATGATACGATTGCAAACAAACCATATCACGGGTGGGGATAGAACCCGCGATGGTCTGGAGTTTTGAGACACTCTGATCGCGGGTTCTATCCCCGCCCGTGGTATGGTTTGTTTGCAATCGTGTCATTACGATTTCTTGAGTCATGTTGACAGCTTTGAGGGAACTTGAGCTAGAGTTCGTCACGGCCACGCTAGCTGGAGATTCATCTGTAAAAACTTGCATTTGTGGTCACAGTGGTGCCTATGCTAGCCTTCCTATGGTGTAGAAATATACCTAGTTGGACGAATCTTATTGTGGCTAGCTGGTCTAGTGGCTAACACGACGGTCTGGAGTTTTGAGACTCTCTGATCGCGGGTTCTATCCCCACCCGTGGTATGGTTTGTCTCCCGTGTTCTAATAACGTTCATTTGCTTTGTCTGTTTCGTAAGGTGAAGTTCAGAATTTTTCGTTAATTCATTATATAACGTAACATCTTTGATAACTGTCCTTAAATATTTGTTAAGTTATACCATGAATTAAGGAAAGATCCTGGACTTCACCTTACGAAATAGACAAAGAAAATGCGATAGTAATTACGGACACGGTAGATTATAGTGGAAAAATGAACGTTATTAGAACACGGGGGAACTTACGTGCCCCTTAAAGCTACCCAAGGCCCTAACCTCGATTACCCTACTCTAGCTTGGTTACGTGATAAGTTTAGGGTACGCATCTTGGGCACAAGCTACCCAAGGCCCTAACCTCGATTACCCTACTCTAGCTTGGTTACGTGATAAGTTTAGGGTACGCATCTTGGGCACAAGCTACCCAAGGCCCTAACCTCGATTACCCTACTCTAGCTTGGTTACGTGATAAGTTTAGGGTACGCATTCTGGGCACAAGCTACCCAAGGCCCTAACCTCGATTACCCTACTCTAGCTTGGTTACGTGATAAGTTTAGGGTACGCATCTTGGGCACAAGCTACCCAAGGCCCTAGCCTCGATTACCCTACTCTAGCTTGGTTACGTGATAAGTTTAGGGTACGCATCTTGGGCACAAGCTACCCAAGGCCCTAGCCTCGATTAACCTACTCTAGCTTGGTTACGTGATAAGTTTAGGGTACGCATCTTGGGCACAAGCTACCCAAGGCCCTAACCTCGATTACCCTACTCTAGCTTGGTTACGTGATAAGTTTAGGGTACGCATCTTGGGCACAAGCTACCCAAGGCCCTAGCCTCGATTACCCTACTCTAGCTTGGTTACGTGATAAGTTTAGGGTACGCATCTTGGGCACAAGCTACCCAAGGCCCTAGCCTCGATTACCCTACTCTAGCTTGGTTACGTGATAAGTTTAGGGTACGCATCTTGGGCACAAGCTACCCAAGGCCCTAGCCTCGATTAACCTACTCTAGCTTGGTTACGTGATAAGTTTAGGGTACGCATCTTGGGCACAAGCTACCCAAGGCCCTAACCTCGATTACCCTACTCTAGCTTGGTTACGTGATAAGTTTAGGGTACGCATCTTGGGCACAAGCTACCCAAGGCCCTAGCCTCGATTACCCTACTCTAGCTTGGTTACGTGATAAGTTTAGGGTACGCATCTTGGGCACAAGCTACCCAAGGCCCTAGCCTCGATTAACCTACTCTAGCTTGGTTACGTGATAAGTTTAGGGTACGCATCTTGGGCACAAGCTACCCAAGGCCCTAACCTCGATTACCCTACTCTAGCTTGGTTACGTGATAAGTTTAGGGTACGCATCTTGGGCACAAGCTACCCAAGGCCCTAGCCTCGATTACCCTACTCTAGCTTGGTTACGTGATAAGTTTAGGGTACGCATCTTGGGCACAAGCTACCCAAGGCCCTAACCTCGATTACCCTACTCTAGCTTGGTTACGTGATAAGTTTAGGGTACGCATCTTGGGCACAAGCTACCCAAGGCCCTAGCCTCGATTAACCTACTCTAGCTTGGTTACGTGATAAGTTTAGGGTACGCATCTTGGGCACAAGCTACCCAAGGCCCTAGCCTCGATTACCCTACTCTAGCTTGGTTACGTGATAAGTTTAGGGTACGCATCTTGGGCACAAGCTACCCAAGGGTATTGTGATGCAACACTCTTAAGTTTCAGTAAAAAGGTCAACTCTTACAGGAAATACCTTGAAGAAAATCTAAGAAATCTTAAAATGCCTCCAGTAATTCGTCAGCGACCTACGAAGGAAAAATTATCTACATGACCCTTCTTAGCTAAGAAGCATGAAGTAGCACTGCAGCAGCCCTACTGGACCATGCTAGACAGGTCCAAGTCACACAAACAAATAAATTAGTGCAAATACCCCAATGGAAGTAAGTCACTGACTTTTTTGGGGGGTTATCCTAGGTAATTTATACTATGTTGAAAATGGTATAAATACCGACAATTTGAAGATTAAGACACATGTGCAACAGCTGGTACTGATATTATTCCAGGCCGTGAAGACGAACTTTTCTCCAGACTGAGGGACTGACCACCTCATTTCTCCAAGGTTGATGGACTGATTACATCATCTTCATTTCACTACTACACCTGAAGTCAACTGTGTAGGCGAAACGTTGCACGTGTATCTTAATCTTCAACTTGTTGGTATTTTATACCATTTTCAGTATAATGTAAATTACCTAGGATAACCCAAAAAAAAGTGAAAGTGACTTATTTCTATTCAAGTTCCATTCCATTATTGACTTATTTCCATGTAAGTCATGTAAGTCACACCCAAGATTACTTTTTGACGACCCTCGAGAAACTGTAGCCAAACAGCTTCTGAGTCCGACGCTTCTAATTTCACATCCTGTCTAACGCAGGCTACTGCGTTAACCACAATTCACGAAGACCCAAACACATGTCGGGGAGTAATGAAAGTCTGATTAGAGGAACTAAAGGACGGCTTCTATTCCCCAGATATATAAGACCCACTCCTAAAAAAACTGTAGCGACTGACCTGGGAGTTAGCGTGATGCCAGTGAGCTGCCATGCAGTCGTCTTGGTGAGAGACACTGGTCTCCCTCCTATGTACCATCCACCATTGCTACCGTCACTCGCTATGTACCATCCACCATTGCTACCGTCACTCGTACATTATCCACAGTTTTCTTTGCAGTTGCTTCTTATAGCGAGAAAAGATAATTGTGTTCCCGACGTGTTATCTGAACAACGATCTAGTTGCGTCACTTTGTGTCACAATATTATTCTCTTCTCACTGCCGCTTAAATATAGTCAATTATGTACTTCCTGGGAAACATACTTCTGTTATTTAGACCAGCAATCCGACTACTGGTCCAGCTTCATTATTGGTCCACCCTACATCAAGAACATCACTGGTCCACCCTACCTCAAGAACTAACATCACTGGTCCACCCTACACCAAGAACTAACATCACTGGTCCACCCTACATCAAGAACTAATATCACTGGTCCACCCTACCTCAAGAACTAACATCACTGGTCCACCCTACATCAAGAACTAATATCACTGGTCCACCCTACCTCAAGAACTAATATCACTGGTCCACCCTACCTCAAGAAACCATACCCCCGGCCGGGATTGAACCCGCGGTCATAGAGTCTCAAAACTCCAGCCCGTCGCGTTAGCCACTAGACCAGCTAGCCACAATAAGATTCATCCAACTAGGTATATTTCTACACCATAGGAAAGTTAGCACAGGCACATGACTCATGAGTCATGTTGACGGCAGTGAAGGGACTTGAGCTAGAGTTCGTCACGGCCACGCTAGCTGGAGATTCGTCTGTAAAAACTTGCATTTGTGGTCACAGAGGTGCCTGTGCTAACTTTCCTATGGTGTAGAAATATACCTAGTTGGATGAATCTTATTGTGGCTAGCTGGTCTAGTGGCTAACGCGACGGTCTGGAGTTTTGAGACTATGACCGCGGGTTCAATCCCGGCCGGGGGTATGGTTTATTTGCAATCGTGTCATTACGATTTCTTGAGTCATGCTACCTCAAGAACTAATATCACTGGTCCACCCTACCTCAAGAACTAACATACCTGGTCCACCCTACATCAAGAACTAATATCACTGGTCCACCCTACATCAAGAACTAATATCACTGGTCCACCCTACATCAAGAACTAACATCACTGGTCCACCTACTCAAGAACTAACATCACTGGTCCACCCTACCTCAAGAACTAACATCACTGGTCCACCCTACATCAAGAACTAACATCACTGGTCCACCCTACCTCAAGAACTAATATCACTGGTCCACCCTACCTCAAGAACTAACATCACTGGTCCATCCTACATCAAGAACTAACATCACTGGTCCACCCTACCTCAAGAACTAATATCACTGGTCCACCCTACCTCAAGAACTAACATCACTGGTCCACCCTACCTCAAGAACTAACATCACTGGTCCACCCTACATCAAGAACTAACATCACTGGTCCACCCTACATCAAGAACTAACATCACTGGTCCACCCTACATCAAGAACTAACATCACTGGTCCACCTTACATCAAGAACTAACATCACTGGTCCACCCTACATCAAGAACTAACATCACTGGTCCACCCTACATCAAGAACATCACTGGTCCACCCTACATCAAGAACTAACATCACTGGTCCACCCTACATCAAGAACTAACATCACTGGTCCACTCTACCTTAAGAATTAACATCACTGGTCCACCCTACCTTAAAAGAACTAACATCACTGGTCCACCCTACATCAAGAACTAATATCACTGGTCCACCCTACATCAAGAACTAATATCACTGGTCCACCCTACATCAAGAACTAACATCACTGGTCCACCCTACCTCAAGAACTAACATCACTGGTCCACCCTACCTCAAGAACTAACATCACTGGTCCACCCTACATCAAGAACTAACATCACTGGTCCACCCTACCTCAAGAACTAATATCACTGGTCCACCCTACCTCAAGAACTAACATCACTGGTCCACCCTACATCAAGAACTAACATCACTGGTCCACCCTACATCAAGAACTAACATCACTGGTCCACCCTACATCAAGAACTAACATCACTGGTCCACCCTACCTCAAGAACTAACATCACTGGTCCACCCTACCCTCAAGAACTAACATCACTGGTCCACCCTACATCAAGAACTAACATCACTGGTCCACCCTACATCAAGAACTAACATCACTGGTCCACCTTACATCAAGAACTAACATCACTGGTCCACCCTACATCAAGAACTAACATCACTGGTCCACCCTACATCAAGAACTAACATCACTGGTCCACTCTACCTTAAGAATTAACATCACTGGTCCACCCTACCTTAAAAGAACTAACATCACTGGTCCACCCTACATCAAGAACTAATATCACTGGTCCACCCTACCTTAAGAACTAACATCACTGGTCCACCCTACCTTAAGAACTAACATCACTGGTCCACTCTACCTTAAGAATTAACATCACTGATCCACCCTACCTTAAAAGAACTAACATCACTGGTCCACCCTACCTTAAGCACTAACATCACTGTCCACTCTACCTTAAGAATTAACATCACTGGTCCACCCTACCTTAAAAGAACTAACATCACTGGTCCACTCTACCTTAATAACTAACATCACTGGTCCACTCTACCTTAAGAATTAACATCACTGGTCCACCCTACCTTAAAAGAACTAACATCACTGGTCCACCCTACCTTAAGCACTAACATCACTGGTCCACCCTACCTTAAGAACTAACATCACTGGTCCACCCTACCTTAAGAACTAACATCACTGGTCCACTCTACCTTAAGAATTAACATCACTGGTCCACCCTACCTTAACTACCATCATTGGTCCATCGTACCTTAAGCACTAACATCACTGGTCCATCCTACCTTAACAATGTTCTAGCACTAGTAGCAAAACTATTCTGTGCCTACTATCACTACTCTAAAAAATAGTATTCTAGCTTCCAGACTGATAATTACACCACACTGATGTAGCATCACCACCACTGATCCATCACCACTGATTCAGCAGCACCATTAATGATCCAACACCGCCACCACCACTGGCTCGGTAGCACTACTGATCCAGCAGCACCATACATCAACCACTAACACTAAACCACGAGCGGCTAGCGTCTAATCTATGGAATCACCGCTGCGCTCAGAGAAGGCCGGATGTAGCAGGTGGCCGCAGCAACACTAGTCAGTGGTTGTGAGGACAGCCCTCCCCCATTCCCCTTACCTTGTTTCTCCCTCACACCTTCCTTCACCAACACACCCTCCCTCACCAACACACCCTCCCACCCCGCACACACCAACAGTTTGTCCTGGGGGTGACCGCTACGGCCGCTGCGCCGTCTGCTTATAATATGCGCCTACCACCCACTGCACTGGCCTTCACATTGGTAATCAATACTGTGGACTCTCCGGTGGGGGGCAGGACACCGGTGGCTCCCAGGAGGCCACTACCGTGATGGACGAAACCTGGTGTGAGGCCCACCAACAAATATGACGAGTTCACTATGTTTTATTACTAAGATGAGCCTCCAAACTCATTAACAAGTAGACCGCCACTCACTCTCCGTACTATGTCGTCTATACTACACTGCTACAGTACACACATTCACACACACACGGTGTTGCTGATGGTGCACACGTCGCAGACGTTACCAGCAATGTGTACACTAGGAAAGTGTGAACACTTAGAGAGGAGTGCGTGTGGCCAGCCAAGTTGGAGGAGTCACAAGCGCGGTGTTTGACTCCACCATTACCACCCTCCCTGCCAGCCTGGGCTACCACAACACCCCACACATCAACATCTCTTACTTCCATCCCTCTGTACGTTTCTATCATTTTACCTCACTAAAAGACTCTTATAAATATTTATTTCTAATATTGAGAGCAAGCGTTCACTGAGATACACAACAAGGCAGGAGAAGTGTTGTTAATGGCGAGCAGCGGCAACTAGCATCATAAGAGCACAGGCCCCGCCATCATCTGGCAGGCGGGATTACAGGTAGTTTTTGACTCACCACGGCTCCCCCTGCTAGTCTTTCAATGATACACCATTCAGCAGGACGACTCTGCTGCTTTCTCTATCTCCCCACCCTCTACCTAACACTTCCCTATCAGCCTCGCCTCCCTGCCACACCTAGTACCTCAAATAGTGAAGTGTCCGGTTCAACTGACACGACTTGGGTAGAATCTGGAGCAAATCCTCTCACCCGCTTTCCCTGTTCACCCAACAGTAAACAAATAGTGCGGTATATTAATGAATTATACATGTCTAATTCTTCAACGTGTCGGTAATGATACTAGTCACAGTGCTCTATTACACAATTCTGAGAAAAATAAAAACTAGGCTAGTGGAATGAATACTTAAAAATTAGGGAAGCTTTTGGAAAAGGTTGTACAAGTGGTTGGGTGGGAATGGTTGGTTTAGAGAAGAACCTGCCTAGTTTGGGCCAGCAGGCCTGCGGCAGTGTTCCTTCATTCTTATGTAGTCTAACACAGCATTACCATTTAATCTTAGTAAAGAAAATATCTTCTACAACACATCTGTTATGATCTGACCCAACTCTTGGACATGACCTACTTCCAACAGTGGATCCCGCCCACCTGTGGCGATACCTTCAACTGCTTGCTCTAAGTTTCCATACTTCATGTTTTTATTCCAGATCGACTGTTGTGGGCCGCATCCTGGGGGAGGGCACCCATGTCTGTGGTAGTATACTACAGACAATTGTCATCAAATATTTGTTAAGTTATACCATGAATTAAGGAAAGATCCTAGACCTCACCTTACGAAAGCAGACAAAGCAAATACGATAGTAATTATAGACAAGGTAGATTAGAGGGGAAAAAATTAGAAAACAGAAGTGAAGTGTCCCTTAACTCCGCCACCTTACCAATGCGGAATAAGTTATGCCCCTGTATGTGGTATTCAGTAGGCATGTCCCTATTTTTCAGACTGGATCAGGTCTCGATGACTACAATAATATTCAGGTTTCCCTCACATGCAATTAGTTTGAGTCTATATTATTGCAACAGCTCTGGTTATTTGTATAGTAGACCAAGTTTCTCTTTACCTCTCCATTGTTTTTATTAGTAGTCATTACTATTTCCTTTTTTTCATTAGTAAGTATATTATGAGCTATTATTTTCTGAAAAATTTCCTACAAGACCTTGTTTTCTTCCCTGTACTGTAATTTCTTTGTTCCTCACACACACACTTATATTCCATCAGCTTAAAGTCTTACAGAATTCAGCATCAGTTCCCTCGACTGTAATGGCTAACATTATCACCTCTGCTTCTTAAAGATGCACTCCATCCCTTGCATACATATGTTTGTCAAAGAAATAATTCCAGTTATCAATGACTTGTAAGTTCTTTGAAGTACTTACTTAGCCAGTAATTTACACTTGTCCTGGACATCAATTTATCGCCCACTCCACTTCTAGGTTGGGATGCCCTCCCTCTGACCTAAATCAATATTTGTCCTGTATGTAGCAAGAGAGCTCCTGTGTTTGTCAATATCATTACCTCCAACACTAAGGCGGATAATGAGGCTGTTCCCATTACTTCACCTGTAAACTATATCATCCATACTAGCTTTGTCCGTCTCGCCCTCCTGCCCCCCCCCCCACAAAATGTTCTGTCCATACATCAAATTTGTGAGGCCCCGACGATGAGTATATCTTTACCTTCACTTGTAGGTTAATTAAGGTTTCTCAGGAAACAGGACAAGTTCTTCCTGACGTTGGTCTTAGTCACATGACCCGTAAATGGAGCTTTTGGTCATTTGACCGATGCCTTCTACTGGCTTACCGGTCCACCCCTTTAAAAATCATGGCAAAGGAATTATTGTTTCTTGTATATCTTCACTTGTAGTGCAGTTCATCCTACCTTTCTCCCTGTCAACAATTGTACGTGTCCTGAAAAAACACCCAAGAGATTCCTACTCGTCAACACTTCCTCTTCAACTTAAATCTCATCGTTCTTCCATCTCTGCAAACCACCTTTCATTCATTACTGCTAATATTCTCCTCGTTACTGCTAACATTCTCCCCTCGTTACTGCTAACATTCTCCCCTCGTTACTGCTAACATTCTCCCCTCGTTACTGCTAACATTCTCCTCCTCGTTACTACTAACACTCTCCTCGTTACTGCTAACATTCTCCTCCTCGTTACTGCTAACATTCTTCCCCTCGTAACTGCTAACATTCTTCCCCTCGTAACTGCTAACATTCTTCCCCTCGTTACTGCTAACATTCTCCCCTTGTTACTGCTAACATTCTCCCCTCGTTACTGCTAACATTCTCCTCCTCGTTACTAACATTCTCGCCATCGTTACTGCTAACATTCTCCCCTCGTTACTGCTAACATTCTCCTCGTTACTGCTAACATTCTCCCCTCGTTACTGCTAACATCTCCTCCTCGTTACTGCTAACATTCTCCCCTAGTTACTGCTAACATTATTCCCTCGTTACTGCTAACATTCTCCTCCTCGTTGCTAACATTCTCCTCCGCGTTACTGCTAACATTCTCCTCCTTGTTACTGTTAACATTCTCCCCTCGTTACTGTTAACATTCTTCCCTCGTTACTGCTGTGGGGTGTGCGCTGTGCGTGATACAACTAGCTGTGGGGTGTGCGTGGTACAACTAGCTGTGGGGTGTGCGCTGTGCGTGATACAACTAGCTGTGGGGTGTGCGTGGTACAACTATACACAAATAACCCGCACATAAAAGAGAGAAGCTTAGGACGACGTTTCAGTCCGACTTGGACCATTGACAAAGTCACAATGTGACTTTGTCAATGGTCCAAGTCGGACTGAAACGTCGTCGTAAGCTTCTCTCTCTTTTATGTGCGGGTTATTTGTGTATCGTTCCAGTCACGGTATTGTGCCTTTTTTTGTTATTTGTGGTACAACTAGCTGTGGGGTGTGCGTGGTGCAACTAGCTGTGGGGTGTGCGTGGTACAACTAGCTGTGGGGTGTGCGTGGTACAATTAGCTGTGGGATGTGCGTGGTACAACTAGCTGTGGGGCGTGCGTGGTACAACTAGCTGTGGGATGTGCGTGGTACAACTAGCTGTGGGGTGTGCGTGGTACAACTAGCTGTGGGGTGTGCGTGGTACAACTAGCTGTGGGGTGTGCGTGGTGCAACTAACTGTGGGATGTGCGTGGTACAACTAGCTGTGGGGTGTGCGTGGTACAACTAGCTGTGGGGTGTGCGGGGTACAACTAGCTGTGGGGTGTGCGGTGTACAACTAGCTGTGGGGTGTGCGTGGTACGACTAGCTGTGGGGTGTGCGTGGTACAACTAGCTGTGGGGTGTGCGCTGTGCGTGATACAACTAGCTGTGGGGTGTGCGTGGTACAACTAGCTGTGGGGTGTGCGTGATACAAATAGCTGTGGGGTGTGCGTGGTACAACTAGCTGTATGGTGTGCGTGGTACAACTAGCTGTGGGGTGTGCGTGGTACAACTAGCTGTGGGGTGTGCGTGGTACAACTAGCTGTGGAGTGTGCGTGGTACAACTAGCTGTGGGGTGTGCATGGTACAATTAGCTGTGGGATGTGCGTGATACAAGTAGCTGTGGGGTGTGCGTGGTACAACTAGCTGTGGGGTGTGCGTGGTACAACTAGCTGTGGGGTGTGCGTGATACAACTAGCTGTGGGGTGTGCGTGATACAACTAGCTGTGGGGTGTGCGTGGTACAACTAGCTGTGGGGTGTGCGTGATACAACTAGCTGTGGGGTGTGCGTGATACAACTAGCTGTGTTGTGTGCGTGGTACAACTAGCTGTGGGGTGTGCGTGATACAACTAGCTGTGGGGTGTGCGTGGTACAACTAGCTGTGGGGTGTGCGTGGTACAACTAGCTGTGGGGTGTGCGTGATACAACTAGCTGTGGGGTGTGCGTGATACAACTAGCTGTGGGGTGTGCGTGGTACAACTAGCTGTGGGGTGTGCGTGGTACAACTAGCTGTGGGGTGTGCGTGGTACAACTAGCTGCGGGGTGTGCGTGGTACAACTAGCTGTGGGGTGTGCGTGGTACAACTAGCTGTGGGGTGTGCGTGGTACAACTAGCTGTGGGGTGTGCGTGGTACAACTAGCTGTGGGGTGTGCGTGGTACAACTAGCTGTGGGGTGTGCGTGGTACAACTAGCTGTGGGATGTGCGTGGTACAACTAGCTGTGGGGTGTGCGTGATACAACTAGCTGTGGGTGTGCGTGATACAACTAGCTGTGGGGTGTGCGTGGTACAACTAGCTGTGGGGTGTGCGTGGTACAACTAGCTGTGGGGTGTGCGTGGTACAACTAGCTGTGGGGTGTGCGTGGTACAACTAGCTGTGGGGTGTGCGTGGTACAAGTAGCTGTGGGGTGTGCGTGGTACAACTAGCTGTGGGGTGTGCGTGGTACAAGTAGCTGTGGGGTGTGCGTGGTACAACTAGCTGTGGGGGTGTGCGTGTACAAGTAGCTGTGGGGTGTGCGTGGTACAACTAGCTGTGGGGTGTGCGTGGTACAACTAGCTGTGGGGTGTGCGTGGTACAACTAGCTGTGGGGTGTGCGTGGTACAACTAGCTGTGGGCTGTGCGTGGTACAACTAGCTGTGGGCTGTGCGTGGTACAACTAGCTGTGGGGTGTGCGTGGTACAAGTAGCTGTGGGGTGTGCGTGGTACAACTAGCTGTGGGGTGTGCGTGGTACAAGTAGCTGTGGGGTTGTGCGTGGTACAACTAGCTGTGGGGTTGTGCGTGGTACAACTAGCTGTGGGGTGTGCGTGGTACAACTAGCTGTGGGGTGTGCGTGGTACAACTAGCTGTGGGGTGTGCGTGGTACAACTAGCTGTGGGGTGTGCGTGGTACAACTAGCTGTGGGGTGTGCGTGGTACAACATAGCTGTGGGGTGTGCGTGGTACAACTAGCTGTGGGGTGTGCGTGGTACAACTAGCTGTGGGGTGTGAGTGGTACAACTAGCTGTGGGGTGTGCGGTGGTACAAACTAGCTGTGGGGTGTGCGTGGTACAACTAGCTGTGGGGTGTGCGTGGTACAACTAGCTGTGGGGTGTGCGTGGTACACTAGCTGTGGGGTGTTGCGTGGTACAACTAGCTGTGGGGTGTGCGTGGTACAACTAGCTGTGGGGTGTGCGTGGTACAACTAGCTGTGGGGTGTGCGTGGTACAACTAGCTGTGGGGTGTGCGTGGTACAACTAGCTGTGGGGTGTGCGTGGTACAACTAGCTGTGGGGTGGTTGCGTGGTACAACTAGCTGTGGGGTGTGCGTGGTACAACTAGCTGTGGGGTGTGCGTGGTACAACTAGCTGTGGGGTGTGCGTGGTACAACTAGCTGTGGGGTGTGCGTGGTACAACTAGCTGTGGGGTGTGCGTGGTACAACTAGCTGTGGGGTGTGCGTGGTACAACTAGCTGTGGGGTGTGCGTGGTACAACTAGCTGTGGGGTGTGCGTGGTACAACTAGCTGTGGGTGTGCGTGGTACAACTAGCTGTGGGGTGTGCGTGGTACACTAGCTGTGGGGTGTACGTGGTACAACTAGCTGTGGGAGTGATGCGTGGTACAACTAGCTGTGGGGTGTACGTGGTACAACTAGCTGTGGGGTGTGCGTGGTACAACTAGCTGTGGGGTGTGCGTGGTACAACTAGCTGTGGGGTGTGCGTGGTACAACTAGCTGTGGGCTGTGCGTGGTACAACTAGCTGTGGGTGTGTACGTGGTACAAACTAGCTGTGGGGTGTGCGTGGTACAACTAGCTGTGGGGTGTACGTGGTACAACTAGCTGTGGGGTGTACGTGGTACAACTAGCTGTGGGGTGTGCGTGGTACAATAGCTGTGGGGTGTACGTGTACAACTAGCTGTGGGGTGTGCGTGGTACAACTAGCTGTGGGGTGTGCGTGGTACAACTAGCTGTGGGGTGTACGTGGTACAACTAGCTGTGGGGTGTGCGTGGTACAACTAGCTGTGGGGTGTACGTGGTACAACTAGCTGTGGGGTGTGCGTGGTACAACTAGCTGTGGGGTGTGCGTGGTACAACTAGCTGTGGGGTGTACGTGGTACAACTAGCTGTGGGGTGTGCGTGGTACAACTAGCTGTGGGGTGTGCGTGGTACAACTAGCTGTGGGGTGTGCGTGGTAAACTAGCTGTGGGTGTGTGCGTGGTACAACTAGCTGTGGGGTGTGCGTGGTACAACTAGCTGTGGGGTGTGCGTGGTACAACTAGCTGTGGGGTGTTGCGTGGTACAACTAGCTGTGGGGTGTGCGTGGTACAACTAGCTGTGGGGTGTGCGTGGTACAACTACTGTGGGTGTGCGGTACAACTAGCTGTGGGGTGTGCGTGGTACAACTAGCTGTGGGGTGTGCGTGGTACAACTAGCTGTGGGGTGTGCGTGGTACAACTAGCTGTGGGTGTGCGTGGTACAACTGCTGTGGGGTGTGCGTGGTACAACTAGCTGTGGGGGTGCGTGGTACAACTAGCTGTGGGGTGTGCGTGGTACAATAGCTGTGGGGTGTGCGTGGTACAACTAGCTGTGGGTGTGCGTGGTACAACTAGCTGGTGGGTGTGCGTGTACAACTAGCTGTGGGGTGTGCGTGGTTACAACTAGCTGTGGGTGTGTGCGTGGTACAACTAGCTGTGGGGTGTGCGTGGTACAACTAGCTGTGGGGTGTGCGTGGTACAACTAGCTGTGGGGTGTGCGTGGTACAACTAGCTGTGGGGTGTGCGCTATGTTAGAACAACTGCCACAATATTTCATAACAGCGGACACAAAAATTTCTCATTGTGATTCATTATTATAATGAACGAGGTCAGGTCAGAATAGGTAGGTGTGCGGGGTTCACCTAGCACACCCAGGATAGGTAGGTGTGCGGGGCTCAACTAGCACACCCAGGATAGGTAGGTGTGCGGGGTTCACCTAGCACACCCAGGATAGGTAGGTGTGCGGGGCTACAACTAGCACACCCAGGATAGGTGGTGTGCGCGGGGTTCACCTACCACACCCAGGATAGGTAGGTGTGCGGGGTTCAACTAGCACACCCAGGATAGGTAGGTGTGCGGGGTTCACCTAGCACACCCAGGATAGGTAGGTGTGCGGGGCTCAACTAGCACACCCAGGATAGGTAGGTGTGCGGGGTTCACCTAGCACACCCAGAATAGGTAGGTGTGCGGGGTTCACCTAGCACACCCAGGATATACGCCTCTGGGTCACACTTTATCAGTCCGTATGAGTCATTTACTTCAGTATACTGAAGAAGCCATGTCAAACTATAACACTATAACCCAAATTTTGAAAGAGGTGGACGGGTAAGCCAGTGAAAGGTCTCGGTTAGAAGTCAAAAGCTCCAGCCGTGGGTCATCATATGACTAACACCCGCGTCAGGAAACACTTGTCCTGTTTCCTGACCAATCTATCGTAACCTTCACTTACGTTCCCCAAGTAAACACAGTGCTTCAGGCAACGTAATAAACTTAAAATTTCTATATATGCCGCTTTTTAACCATCAGTCAGTATTATATACCTTGTTTATAAGACCTGAATTGATCAATTACAAGGTTAGGTTGGACAGGTATAGTACATGAGCAGGAGTGGATTAGTTAAAGATGGCCTGCCTAGTTTGGGCCAGTAGTCAGGTGTCATATTATTATAATCATAACTAAGCGATAAACCCATAAGGGTCATACAGAGATGTCAGGTATCATAACAAGACTGATATACAATACTGAATTGAAAGCTACTGTGCCAGGCCAGGCATGGGTCAGTAGGCCTACATTGTTTACTACAGTGTTTCTCGTAAGTTAACACGACACAAATACTAGTTACTACTAGCGAGCTTCACTAACACCTGGTATACACTGTACACTACACACACACACACACACACAC
>NC_069488.1:14737583-14750083 GCF_026875155.1 Cherax quadricarinatus | reverse complement strand
GAGAGAGAGAGAGAGAGAGAGAGAGAGAGAGAGAGAGAGAGAGAGAGAGAGAGAGAGAGAGAGAGAGAGAGAGAGAGAGAGAGAGAGAGAGAGAGAGAGAGAGAGAGAGAGAGAGAAATGTTGCCGCAGTACAATGTCTAATCGCTTAAAAAGCATATCCGTTTATCTAACCTAGTGGAGACAAAGAACTTTGTCCTTGGAGGCAAAGAGGGGAATGTATGAGAGTATAGTTTTACCAACGCTCTTATATGGGTGTGAAGCATGGGTGATGAATGTTGCAGCGAGGAGAAGGCTGGAGGCAGTGGAGATGTCATGTCTGAGGGCAATGTGTGGTGTGAATATAATGCAGAGAATTCGTAGTTTGGAAGTTAGGAGGAGGTGCGGGATTACCAAAACTGTTGTCCACAGGGCTGAGGAAGGGTTGTTGAGGTGGTTCGGACATGTAGAGAGAATGGAGCGAAACAGAATGACTTCAAGAGTGTATCAGTCTGTAGTGGAAGGAAGGCGGGGTAGGGGGTCGGCCTAGGAAAGGTTGGAGGGAGGGGGTAAAGGAGGTTTTGTGTGCGAGGGGCTTGGACTTCCAGCAGGCATGCGTGAGCGTGTTTGATAGGAGTGAATGGAGACAAATGGTTTTTAATACTTGACGTGCTGTTGGAGTGTGAGCAAAGTAACATTTATGAAGGGATTCAGGGAAACCGGCAGGCCGGACTTGAGTCCTGGAGATGGGAAGTACAGTGCCTGCACTCTGAAGGAGGGGTGTTAATGTTGCAGTTTAAAAACTGTAGTGTAAAGCACCCTTCTGGCAAGACAGTGATGGAGTGAATGATGGTGAAAGTTTTTCTTTTTCGGGCCACCCTGCCTTGGTGGGAATCGGCCAGTGTGATAATAAAAAAAAAAATATTACAGGACAACATTCACATAGCCTAACCACCTGCGGTGTCTAGAGATGATGTCCTTGTAGAACTCTCACCCCAGGTGTCTCGCTCAGTACTGTCTTTGTTCATGACCGACCCCTCTCTTTATGAAATCCTCCCTCTCTCTCTCTCTCTCTCTCTCTCTCTGTTTATGACCGATCCCTCTCTCTCTGTTGCCTTGCAGTGTGGGGATGGACGTCAAGTCTTTGCACCTAATGGAAAACCCACACCTGTCACTGTGGTCAATACCCGCACCTGTGACTGTGGTCAATATCCACACCCGTCACTGTGGTCAATATCCACACCTGTCGCCGCTGTCCATAACCACCTATCAGTATGGTCAATACAACTGACACAAACACTGCTGGAACAAGTGTGGAAGTCTTCAAGAGGAAACTGGACAAGAATCTTCACCGGGTGCCAGATCAACCAGGCTGTGATAGATATGTGGGCCAGCGAGCCAGCAATAGCCTGGCTGACCAGGCAAGCACCAGACGGTCCTGGCCCATGGCCGGGCTCCGGGAGCAGAAAAACTCTCGGAACTCAAAAGGTATACCAAATGTATACAAGTGAGAGGCAGGTATACAATACCATTCGGTATTGTAAACAGAGGATATCTAACCAAGAAAGATCTCTAATGGATTCAAGCTGCACAAATAAAGATTATGAAACGATACACGGAAGTCTTTTCTAAGCAACATTGAGTGGAAGAAACTGAGAGAGATCCCTGAAGGTAGCACCTTGGGTACCTTCAAAAATGGGGTTTGAGAACCTGCCTAGCACGGGCCAGCACGTCTGTTGGGTATAAACTTCTAACAGATGGTATAAACCTTGGTAATAGATACCGACAAGCTGGTTTAGAAAAACACGTGAACAAACACTAGGACATTTGTTAGAAAACTTTCGGTCCTGGGATTTTGTTAGAAGTGAACAAGGTCTCAGGACCGAAACGCTTTCTAATACGTCCTAGTGTTTGCTCACGTGTCTTTCTAAACAGCTAACAGATACCAACAAGTGCTTAAGAAACGTGTGCAAATACTAGAATAAGTCTTAAGTGTCGCTCACCTGTTTGTGAAACCAGTAGACCTCCTGTAGTGCTCCTCCATTCTTAAGTTCTACTGCAGCACTGTCTACCCAGGGAAGGTGAGGCTTGTCTAATTCATCATCCTGTCATAGAACCGACAGGATGATGAATTAGACACTTGTGCAACACTTAGGTATTTTTATCGTGGAAACGTTTCGCCAGTCAGTGGCTTCCTCAGTCTCGTACAGAGAAGAATGGTTGAACATCAGGAGGAGTTTGAGGTAATCCGTCCCTCCGCCTGGAGTCGATGTGATCAGGCTGAGGGACTGACTACCTCAAACTACTCCTAATCTTCATCCATTCTTCTCTGTTTTGGACTGAGGAAGCCACTGGTTGGCGAAACGTTTCCCCAATATAAAGATATCCAAGTATTCCACAAGTAACTAATTAATCAAAGGAAGGCTTATACACAAATAACCCACACATAGGAGAGAGGAGCTTACGACGACGTTTCGGTCCGACCTGGACTATTTACAAAGAGACACTAACAGAAAGGAGAGAAGGCAGTGTATATAGGTCAGAAGACAGGGACGGGACAAGAGAGGAAGCAGAGGTGGTGGTGGTAGTAGTAGTAGTAGTAGTAGTAGTAGTAGTAGTAGTAGTAGTAGTAGTAGTAGTAGTAGTAGTAGTAGTAGTAGTGGAGTCAAAGACCAAGGAAGAGGAGCGCTGCAAGAGAGCTTACCTGCAAGGCATGTTGACGGTCCTTGTAGAAGATAATAGCGTGTCCCTGGACCACGGCCCACACTGCCTTCCACGACCGGTCACCAGCTTTCTGAAAGCACAACAAAAGCTTCGTAATACCATCAGCACAAGAACAAAAGTCATACACAAATAACCCTCAAATAGGAGAAGCTTGTGACGACCTTTCAGTCCGACTTAGACCATTTACAAGTCACACTAACACACGAAGGTGGAGAGCCAGTGTAAATAGAAGAGGGGGATGGGGACGGGAAAAATAGAGGAAAGAAGTAGAGTAATGGTAGAGATAATGGTGGTAGTGGTAGTATTAATACAGTATTGTAATGTATTGTTACAGTCACAGTATTGTGTTTTTGTGGTTTTTACAAATGTTATAGTGAAAGTAGAGGTATATTAGCAGTATAATAGTACAATAATAGTATATTATAATAGTATATTATAATCCCACAAGGTTCATAGTAAAAGTAGTAGAGTAATAGTATGGTAGCCATAGTAGTATAGTAATAGTAGTAGTATCAGAAGGATATCAACTTTCAAATTTGATAAAGGTTTACTTCTCTGCAGACCACATTTATCATGAGGGAAACACTAAACTCGTAGGGAATATACAGCCTGCCAGACCACAAGCTAGAGCAACTAACGAACCACTTATAGCTACCTAACTGTTATGGTCAATGTATTTCCTGTTAACGGTACTGTTTAAGGGGAGAACTACGGTAGTGCAATGGGAAATCCACCGACCAAATAAAATTGAGATAGAGGATGACGTTTATGTTTCTCCAAAAATTACATTTTCAGACCTTCATAGGTAAAATAAAATAATTTTTAAAATGCCATCAAATACAATTGGAAATTGTTGATGTTTTAATTAGTATTTTTTATGCTATGACAAGTGAAAATATCTGTAGTAATGTCCACGCCTCCCTCCCCCCTCCCTCCCATGTACGTGACTGCAACTACACGAGAGACTGAAATCTGCACACTAATAATTAAATAGAGGTTAATTGTAGAGTCAAACTACGATGCATCAGCTCCAAACTTTCAACACAGCCATTCTCTGTCAAAGCAGTGAGATCTTCCCACTAAATACTTGGATTCAGGTGACTAATACATGGACCGTTATCACTAAGGTAGGTTGACCCCCAAGGATACCTTCGATGAGTTCCCGGAGTTTTTCCTGCTCCCAGAGCCCGGCCTTGGGCCAGGCTCATTTAGTTGCTTGCCTGGTCTTTCCAGAAGTGCACAAGGCATCAATCACTCAGCAAGCACTGCAATTACCACTTCCGGAGTTCAAGTCCGGCTAATCAGTTTCCCTGAATTCCTTCACACACGTTACCTTGTTCACACTATAACAACCCTTAACTTAAAAACTATTTGTCTCCATGTGATATACAATATACTCCAGTCATTACCACTATAAAACTTCTTTCAGAACCTTCTATTTTTTTATGTGATGTTCCCTACCCCTTTCGCTCACCCTAGATTAATCAACGTACAATCAAGCCCATCTTAACAGTGCTCCACTTTTGAGCGTTTCACTAATGCAGCGGTTTTCAATTATACCCATCCTTCAGTTATGCAGACTTCCTACAATAAATATAATCATTCTCTGTAAGTTAAGGATGAAAATATTCTAAGGGAGTAATGTGTGTACTGTATATGTATTTTTTAGGCCTAACTATACTACTCGCTTAATATAAACACGTTATCAGGCTTTTATATGCATTTGAAAGTGAAAAAAGGCTATGATTCATTTTACAGCGAGTTTCGCTTTACAGCAGTAGCCTGGAACCTGACCTGCTGTATTAGCAAGGATCTGGGGGAATGAGGGGCATTCACACTCAATTCAAGGAATTGGAGTGTAAATTCAACTCCTCAGATCAACAGCCCCTCACCAGCATCAACCAACCTCCCTTGAAGGGGACTAGATTAATCATATCACTAACGTGTGAGGCTCGAACCCATGGTAAGTAAGCCTTAAAACTCGGGGCCAGTGCTCTATCCACTGGACAATATCGGCTAAAGATTCATCCAACTAAGTATATTTCTATACACCACAGGAAGGTTAGCATGGGTCCCATTGACCACAACGCAGGTTTTCACGGATGAATCTCAAACCAGCATAGCTGTGGCGTGGTTCCAGTCCCTTCAAAGCCGTTATCATGACTCACGAAACCATAATAACACAATTGCAAACACACGATGACTTCATTCTCAGCATGCATCACCACCAAGCTGCAGTCCAGCATAACAGCAATGAATGTAAGCAGGTCAGATGATATGGACAAAACGAAGATAATGTTGAGTGTGGAGGTGCGTCCTTCACTAGGTAAAAGCTCAACCCAGACTGATGTGTGAAGCAGCCTACCCATTACACGAGGTCAATATTAAAATGGTATACGATATCCATAGGTTGATAAAACATATGTAACAGTTAGGTATCTTTACTCTGAAACGTTTCACCTTCAGTCGAGTACAGAAGAGTTAGCAGAAGTACTTTAAGACGTAGTTTTGAGGTGGTCAGTCCCTCACATCTCTACTGCTTCTGCTGACTCTTCTGTACTCGACTGAAGAAGCCTATTGTGTATAAAAAAAACTAACTGTTGCATATGTACACGAGGTCAGCTGACATGAGGCAAGTCATACACTCCTCCAAACCAACAAACTTGGGTTACTTCTCTATGCCGAGGTATGTCCTTGTTTATACAGTAATAAACCTGATAAAACAGCTACTATATACATAGAAATGACATTTGAGATCCCAATATATAGATAAACAAACCAGCAAGTATGGTATAAACCTTGGTAATAGAGACCTACAAAATGGTTTAGAAAGACAAGTAAGCAAACACTACAAAACGTTTCGGTCCTGGGACCTTGATAAATATGTCCTGGTGTTTGCTCACGAATTATATTATAAAGAGGCTGAAAATTACCATTCTAGTTGTAAATGATAATACAAAAGTAGATAAATATATTCTAAAGATTTAAGAAACTATTTTATACTGAAAAGAAGAGTGGCAGGAGTGCCACAAGTGTCACTGAGAGGAGCATAAGTGCCACAAGTGTCACTGAGAGGAGCAGGAGTGCCACAAGTGTCACTGAGAGGAGCAGGAGTGCCACAAGTGTCACTGAGAGGGGTAGGAGTGCCACAAGTGTCACTGAGAGGGGTAGGATTGCCACAAGTGTCACTGAGAGGGGCAGGAGTGCCACAAGTGTCACTGAGAGGGGTAGGATTGCCACAAGTGTCACTGAGAGGGTAGGATTGCCACAACTGTCACTGAGAGGGGTAGGATTGCCACAACTGTGACTGAGAGGGGTAGGATTGCCACAAGTGTCACTGAGAGGGGCAGGATTGCCACAAGTGTCACTGAGAGGGGCAGGATTGCCACAAGTGTCACTGAGAGGGGCAGGATTGCCACAAGTGTCACTGAGAGGGGCAGGATTGCCACAAGTGTCACTGAGAGGGGTAGGATTGCCACAAGTGTCACTGAGAGGGGCAGGATTGCCACAAGTGTCACTGAGAGGGGCAGGATTGCCACAAGTGTCACTGAGAGGGGCAGGATTGCCACAAGTGTCACTGAGAGGGGCAGGATTGCCACAAGTGTCACTGAGAGGGGCAGGATTGCCACAAGTGTCACTGAGAGGGGCAGGATTGCCACAAGTGTCACTGAGAGGGGCAGGATTGCCACAAGTGTCACTGAGAGGGGCAGGAGTGCCACAAGTGTCACTGAGAGGGGCAGGATTGCCACAAGTGTCACTGAGAGGGGTAGGATTGCCACAAGTGTCACTGAGAGGGGCAGGATTGCCACAAGTGTCACTGAGAGGGGTAGGATTGCCACAAGTGTCACTGAGAGGGGCAGGAGTGCCACAAGTGTCACTGAGAGGGGCAGGAGTGCCACAAGTGTCACTGAGAGGGGCAGGAGTGCCACAAGTGTCACTGAGAGGGGTAGGATTGCCACAAGTGTCACTGAGAGGGGCAGGATTGCCACAAGTGTCACTGAGAGGGGCAGGATTGCCACAAGTGTCACTGAGAGGGGCAGGATTGCCACGAGTGTCACTGAGAGGGGCAGGAGTGCCACAAGTGTCACTGAGAGGGGCAGGATTGCCACAAGTGTCACTGAGAGGGGCAGGAGTGCCACAAGTGTCACTGAGAGGGGCAGGATCACCACAAGTGTCACTGAGAGGGGCAGGAGTGCCACAAGTGTCACTGAGAGGGGTAGGATTGCCACAAGTGTCACTGAGAGGGGTAGGATTGCCACAAGTGTCACTGAGAGGGGAAGGATTGCCACATGTGTCACTGAGAGGGGCAGGATTGCCACAAGTGTCACTGAGAGGGGTAGGATTGCCACAAGTGTCACTGAGAGGGGAAGGATTGCCACAAGTGTCACTGAGAGGGGCAGGATTGCCACATGTGTCACTGAGAGGGGCAGGAGTGCCACAAGTGTCACTGAGAGGGGCAGGATCACCACAAGTGTCACTGAGAGGGGCAGGATTGCCACAAGTGTCACTGAGAGGGGCAGGATTGCCACAAGTGTCACTGAGAGGGGCAGGAGTGCCACAAGTGTCACTGAGAGGGGCAGGAGTGCCACAAGTGTGACTGAGAGGGGCAGGAGTGCCACAAGTGTCACTGAGAGGGGCAGGAGTGCCACAAGTGTCACTGAGAGGGGCAGGGTTGCCACAAGTGTCACTGAGAGGGGTAGGATTGCCACAAGTGTCACTGAGAGGGGTAGGATTGCCACAAGTGTCACTGAGAGGGGTAGGATTGCCACAATTGTCACTGAGAGGGGTAGGATTGCCACAAGTGTCACTGAGAGGGGTAGGATTGCCACAAGTGTCACTGAGAGGGGTAGGATTGCCACAAGTGTCACTGAGAGGGGTAGGATTGCCACAAGTGTCACTGAGAGGGGTAGGATTGCCACAAGTGTCACTGAGAGGGGCAGGAGTGCCACAAGTGTCACTGAGAGGGGCAGGATTGCCACAAGTGTCACTGAGAGGGGTAGGATTGCCACAAGTGTCACTGAGAGGGGTAGGATTGCCACAAGTGTCACTGAGAGGGGTAGGATTGCCACAAGTGTCACTGAGAGGGGTAGGATTGCCACAAGTGTCACTGAGAGGGGTAGGATTGCCACAAGTGTCACTGAGAGGGGTAGGAGTGCCACAAGTGTTACTGAGAGGGGCAGGAGTGCCACAAGTGTCACTGAGAGGGGCAGGAGTGCCACAAGTGTGACTGAGAGGGGCAGGACTGCCACAAGTGTCACAGAGGGGCAGGATCACAAGTATCACTGAGAGGGGCAGGAGTGCCACAAGTGTCACTGAGAGGGGCAGGAGTGCCACAAGTGTCACTGAGAGGGGCAGGATCACCACAAGTGTCACTGAGAGGGGCAGGAGTGCCACAAGTGTCACTGAGAGGGGCAGGATCACCACAAGTGTCACTGAGAGGGGCAGGATCACCACAAGTGTCACTGAGAGGGGCAGGATCACCACAAGTGTCACTGAGAGGGGCAGGAGTGCCACAAGTGTCACTGAGAGGGGTAGGATCACCACAAGTGTCACTGAGAGGGGCAGGATCACCACAAGTGTCACTGAGAGGGGCAGGATCACCGCAAGTGTCACTGAGAGGGGTAAGACCACCACAAGTGTGACTGAGAGGGGTAGGATCACCACAAGCAGGGTGCCATGTATGAGGTGAGTAGTATGCCTTAGCCTCAATGTACTGAGAATCTTCTCACAGTAACAGTTCTTGTGGAAAAAGAAGGGTCAAACTCTTATGGTCTGCTAAGCTGTATATCTGTAGGTCGTACTGGGCCTCCCACTGCTGGTGGATCTACCAGTTTATGTGGATAGGACAAGCTGAGAACAGCGATTGCAGCAGCAGTGAAGAGGTTGAATATCACCTGCCCTCAGTATACATCAGAAGAGGTACAGGAGTGCTATTACCTACGTTAAAGTCCAACAAGGCGAATTAGATGTAAGAAAAACCACGGAGAGCTGGACGCAAGAATGCATACGTCAACAGACGTACAGGAACGCTGTAATCTACTTTACAGTCCACCAAGGCGAATGGGGTATCAAAAAATATACACCAGAAGACGTAAATCAGCGGTTGGACCTACCTTGCCGTCCACCATGGTGAGTTTGACGTGGAGAGCGCCCTGCCTGAGCACATCTGCCTGCAGAGAGGCAGGGGAGGGCAATTCACCTACACACGAGGAATCAACGAGGGAGGACACACCCCCTGCCCTCAACACCTCGCCTTCCTCTAGACGCACACCACTGAAATTATAACAAAATCCACACATTAACAATTATAAAATTTAATATATATATATATATATATATATATATATATATATATATATATATATATATATATATATATATATATATATATGCAATAAAATCACAGTAAACAGGTGATTTCAGAATATGCAAAACAACCACTGTGAAAGAATAGAGAAATTCTAAGCGCTTTCGTGACTACTCACATTATCAAGGAACAATGAAAGTAATGCATCAAAGGAAGGCATATATAGGGTCTAGACCACACCTCACTATCACATCCCACAACAAAGCAACACCTAGCACGCGACTCCTAAGAAAGGGAACACTGCAGCAGGTCCACTGGCGCAACTAGACAGGTCCTTCACACAACCCACGAACAAACTATTCTACCCAAGAATTAAGAATTTTAAAATTTATTATTTGTCCAATGTATTATTAAAATAATAAATTTTAAAATTCTTAATTCTTGGGTAGAATAGTTTGTTCGTGGGTTGTGTGATGGACCTGTCTAGTTGGGCCAGCGGACCTGCTGCAGTGTTCCCTTTCTTATGAGCCGCGCGTCAGGTGTTGCTTTGTTGTGGGATGTGATAGTGAGGGGTGGTCTAGACCCTTTATATGCCTTGCTTTGATGCATTACTTTTATTGTTCCTTGATAATGTGAATAGTCACGAAAGCGCTTGGAATTTCTCTATTCTTTCACAGTGGTTGTTTTGCACACACACACACACACACACACACACACACACACACACACACACACACACACACACACACACACACACCCCACACATATATATATATATATATATATATATATATATATATATATATATATATATATATATATATATATACTGGCTGGCTTTTGCACAACCTATTGTTTACAGACAGCTACTTTACAATTATTAACAACCGCTGAAGCTGGTTTGCTTATTAGTTACTAATTACTCTAAGGTAATCTGAAAAAGAGTTTCATGGGGGAAATAGTTTCCCGGTACCGCAGCACTGAAACCACCAGTTGCCAGCGACTCAAAGCCTACCGTTGTCTCTCACCTTAAGCATATAAGGCAAAGGGTAATTTTCAGAGACTTGTTTTTGTGATAAAAAAAAAAACGCGCCTAATGTCCGGAATATACGGTACATCATACTGACTTTCCTATAGGTTATCCTATAGAAACTGGATAATAATTTTTGAAGGGGTGAACTAGTAAGCCAGTGGAAGATATCGGTCACATAACCAAACGTTCCTACAACGAGTCATCATATGACTAAGACTCGCGTCAGGAAAACACTTGTCCTATTTCCTGACGAACCTACCTAACGTAACTTGATGCACTTATCCAAGCTGCCTGTTCACCTACAAGGATGAGAGATGTTATCAATGGAAATAAGTCACTCTGTCTGACTTTTTTGGGTTATCCTAGGTTCTCTACACATATGCTGCTATGTATGATAATTCTATGTAACTGTATTTGTGTATACCTGAATAAACTTACTTACTTACTTACTTACTTAATCAATCATTCGAATGAGGAGCGCAAATGCAACGTTTTACGCTAGTCTGCCATCAAGAGTGCATTACAGAAAACACCTTAACTCACGAGTCATGGTAGACTTGTGTAACTGATATGAACACATTAAGTAAGTTTATTCAGGTAGAGGTACACAAAAATACAGTTACATAAATTGTAATACATAGCAGCATATGTGTAGATTACCTAGGATAACTATTTATCCTGACAAAATACAAGTACTACAGCCTCGATTCTGCCCCTGTGACTACCATGTGCTTGGGCCGCTGAGAAGGTGCTAGGAGAGCAGTGTGTCCTCACAGATGATGTCGATGGCTACGTAATGGACTGACAGAATTCTATACGGACAAGACATTAACAAACTGGTAACATGTTGGGTTAAATATCTCAATAAGCTGGGAGATTATGTGGAAAAAGACTAGTGAACATATTCAAAATGGCTAGGTTGTATTTTTTGTCAAGAAAAGATAATGAATGCAAATTTTTTTTCGATCTGTCCTCGTATTTGGAGGAGAGAGGAGGAGGGAGGAGCGAAGAACAAAACGATGGAAAGAACGAGGAGCAAAAGGAGGGAGAGGACATAAGACAGAATTTTGTTGAGGTTTTAAACCCAGAAAGGTGTCACCCAGGATATCCCAGTCCCGTCGAGGACTGTCTGATTTCCATTGCGGTCCTTTAATCTTGTCCCTCAGGATGCCACCCACGACTAACACCCAGGTACCTACTTAGTGCTAGAACAACAGGGGCAGCAGGTGTAAGGAAACATAACCAACACTGCCATCCGTGCCGGGAATCAAATCACGAATACCCACTATGTGAGCTGAGTGCACTATCAACCAAGCCACAGAAGGCGACTTGATTTGGCTAATAACGAAGGGATAATAAGCCAGGCTAACACACGACAACCAAGCAGTCTGAAAATCTTAAGAGACACGTAAGTTCCCCTACCGTCTAATAACATGCTCATTTTCCCACTATAATCTACCTTGTCCATAATTATTATGGCATTTGTTTTGTCAATTGTGTTGTAGAGGTCAGAGCTGTGCTCAGACCTCTACAACACAACTGTCCTCAAAGATTTGTTAAGTTATACCATGAATTAAGGAATGATTTTAGACTTCACCTTACGAAAACAAAGGAAATGAGACAGTAATTATGGACAAGGTATAGATTATAGTGGGAAAAATTAGCATGTTATTAGAAGACAGGGGTACTTACGCGCCCCTTAACAGCACACACTTACCTTCTCTCGTCGTTATCAGAGTCGAGGTCGGAGTCGGAATACATACGATCCCCAGAAGTTGCTTTCAGATACGATACTCGTCGTACCAGCCTCTCACCCTCGTCACCTGAAACATAAAAGCATTATCTTTGAGCACCTTCATCGCTACAGATTATATTCTTAGATTTTACCGCCGAAGTGGAAAATTTATTGTGTACCTCACATCCATCCTGTGGATGGTAGTAGCTAGTTTATTGTGCACCCCACATCCACTCCATGGATGGTAAGAAAAGATAAGATTTCGTTCGGATTTTTAACCCCGGAGGGTTAGCCACCCAGGATAACCCAAGAAAGTCAGTGCGTCATCGAGGACTGTCTAACTTATTTCCATTGGGGTCCTTAATCTTGTCCCCCAGGATGCGACCCACACCAGTCGAACATATGGCTACACCGGCCTAGGAACTAGACCCTGAAAGAGCTCACATAAATACATCAGGATTTATATCTACAGACAATTCACATACATGTTGCAAGCAAATTTAAGAAATTCATCATTACACAATAACAAATTGGAAGAAAAAAAATATTAGAAAGCTGGTCCAGTAACTTACGCGCTGGCCTGGAGTTTTACGACTCACTTGCCGCGAGTTCAATCCCCACCCGTACCGTGGTTAGTGTCCTCGTCACAAGTGGGAAGATGCCACGTTATGTGACCGGTTCTATTTTGTTTGTAAACTGTTCCGCCCTTAGTAATAATAATAATA
>NC_069488.1:14682583-14732583 GCF_026875155.1 Cherax quadricarinatus | reverse complement strand
CAAGCCGATATAAACCAAGAACACAGTAAGCTTCCAAGCCGATATAAACCGAGAACACAGTAAGCTTCCAAGCCGATATAAACCGAGAACACAGTAAGCTTCCAAGCCGATATAAACCAAGCTTTACAGTGGGACACTCGGTATGTTATACAAATTTCAAACACACCCTTTGTAGGAAGAACGAGTATGCACCAGGAACCAGGAACATACAAGAGAGAGGCAGAGATGAGGAGGGAGATTAAGTGGGGTTTGGTGTCTTGGGTTTAAAGTTTATCATCTACACGAAGATCTGTAAAGTTGAATATCACCTTTGCAATACTAAGACAAGATACTTGCATCTCTAAAACAGGGATGGATGTAAACTCTCAGTATATATACTATACGAGATACATATCTCCATGTGTATATAGACCGAGAGATGCTGACCTCGTGTATATACCCTTCAGTGGAGTTAGGAAAGGCTTGAACACGCTTGGTTAGTTCCAACCTTGACGTGGCTGTATGAAGGGAGAGTGGAAGACAGTGCGGGAGGGTAACCAACATGAGCCTGGTCCATGGCCGGGCTCCGAGAGTGGTAAGACTCTCGACACTCATCAAAGGTATATCAAAGGTACACTTCACTCACTTCGTTATGAGTAACAAGGACGTTCCTTAGAATATACCCAACACACTAGCTTCCCTTGCAAGAGAAGACTCTTTCGCTCCCATGAACCCTGACTTTGTTACGGGCACAAATAAAGGAGGAATAATCGGTTAAGGTAGAGAGAACGACGAGGGTGTGGGAGACCAGCAGCACCATACAAGGATAAGCAAGTTAGCAGTCAGTGTCTGGAATCCATATATAGTGAGGATAATTGGCAATCCATGTTATTTATATAAGGTAAACGTGTGTCAGGTTCCTCTTCTCACAGACACAAGCGGCAGTACTTCCTCGTGTCAGACACTGAACACTGCGAGGATCAATAAAATTTCTCATTATATAATGGGAAGAACTCGTCATAAAACGCTGGACAGCTACAAAAAAAATTAAAATACCACTGAAAACTAGTGAATCATGAGTTTAATAAAAGTACCTAGAACTTAGGTTACATCAAGTGGCTCCTGCAGTGGCAAGATCTTACTCCATCATAATTGCAAGGAAAATAACAGCTCTGATAGCAAGAAGCCTCAAAACAAGAGATGCCAAACCAATCAATGATACTCTCTGTTACTTAATAATGATTACAAATGGTTATAATCATAACCCTAATTTTTAAAGGGGTGGAGGGGTAAGTCAGCGGAAGGCCTCGGTCAGATGACTAAAAGCTCCAGCTCCGGGTCATCATATGACTAAGACCCACGTCAGGAAACACTTGTCCCGTTTCCTGACAAACCTTACACCTACCATCTCTTTTAAGTAATTTGTCCTCTACAAACTGAAATATTACAACCACTACAAGACAGACAAAACTACCCATTTGGAAAATAAACACAAAACTTCTCACTGTCTTTGTCAATTAAATCAAGAGGTAAATTTACCCACTGTCCTTCCTATTCCGTCTTTACCTATCTTTCTTACCCCCACAAGTACCATCCGTCACTCTGTATTCAATGTCAGAGGATCAGTCGTCTAGAAAACAAAATAAATATGATAAAGAAAATGTAACAAGAAAATGGACAGGATGAATGAGAACTTTCAAAACAAAACAAGCAAAGGTAATGTTGTTGCTTTTTAAATCACTTGTGTTCTCAGGATTGTAACATTGTTCCGTGTCGAGGGTTCCTCTACAGGGCAAGAAAGATGCCACAGCTGGATTGTTCTCTCTGGATTGCATAGGAGAGAGATACCTGGTAATAATGTATATACAATAAAGATGTGTATTAAGGATGGTAAAATTACCGACAATATAAGTAAAACGACTCAAGTGTAACTAATGCGACGTTTTATTGTGGCAACGTTTCGCTCTCTAGGAGGTTTGTCAGTAAAATGTCGCATCAGTTGCACTTATATCCCTTTACTTAACATAAAGAGTTTGAGGTCCCGGTGCCCTACATACACAATACTATAACAACCAACCCCAGTGAAAGATCTGAGAGAAAATATATAAAGTCAGTGAAGAGGAAGGGACTATAGGTATAATTACTGCAGACTACAGTGTCAATACATATCCTTGAAGAATAAGACACTTGTTTGAGGTAATCAGTCCCTCAGCCTGGAATCGATGTGTTTGGTCCATCAATCGTGAAGAAATTACAGCATATGGTCGAAGAAGTGGCTTGTATTATGTAGTCAGGCGAGTCGAAGCAGCAGGAGGCGGAGTCACAGTGGAACAATTCACTTGTGTAAGTAGTGTTGAAGAATTCCTTGTATCAAGATGTATGGTTGCCGGGTCACCAGATGGGCAAGACCCTGGCCGCTACAATTCAGGTGAATCAAACAGGATCTCTGATTCAGGGTCTCAGGCCAGTATGCAGGGGAAAGGCTAGAAGCGCCCTCAATATTGGTCACAAGTATATCACATATGCAACATACAGAGTGGCAGGACACACCACCAGTGTCACAGAGACGGCAGGACACACCACCAGTGTCACAGAGACGGCAGGACACACCACCAGTGTCACAGAGACGGCAGGACACACCACCAGTGTCACAGAGACGGCAGGACACACCACCAGTGTCACAGAGAAGGCAGGACACACCACCAGTGTCACAGAGACGGCAGGACACACCACCAGTGTCACAGAGAAGGCAGGACACACCACCAGTGTCACAGAGAAGGCAGGACACACCACCAGTGTCACAGAGACGGCAGGACACACCACAAGTGTCACAGAGACGGTAGGACACACCACCAGTGTCACAGAGACGGCAGGACACACCACCAGTGTCACAGAGAGTGGCAGGACACACCACCAGTGTCACAGAGAGTGGCAGGACACACCATCAGTGTCACAGAGACGGGAGGACACACCACCAGTGTCACAGAGACGGCAGGACACACCACCAGTGTCACAGAGAGGGCAGGACACACCACCAGTGTCACAGAGACGGCAGAACACACCACCAGTGTCACAGAGAGTGGCAGGATACACCACCAGTGTCACAGAGAGTGGCAGGACACACCACCAGTGTCACAGAGAGTGGCAGGACACATCACCAGTGTCACAGAGAGTGACAGGACACACCACCAGTGTCACAGAAAGTGGCAGGACACACCGCCAGTGTCACAGAGAGTGGCAGGGCACACCGCCAGTGTCACAGAGAGTGGCAGGACACACCACCAGTGTCATAAAGAGTGGCAGGACACACCGCCAGTGTCACAGAGAGTGACAGGACACACCACCAGTGTCACAGAGAGTGACAGGACACAAACCCCCATGTCATAAAGAGTGGCAGGACACACCACCAGTGTCACAGAGAGTGGCAGGACACACCACCAGTGTCACAGAGAGTGGCAGGACACACCACCAGTGTCACAGAGAGTGACAGGACACACCACCAGTGTCACAGAGAGTGACAGGACACACCGCCAGTGTCATAAAGAGTGGCAGGACACACCACCAGTGTCACAGAGAGTGGCAGGACACACCACCAGTGTCACAGAGAGTGACAGGACACACCACCAGTGTCACAGAGAGTGACAGGACACACCACCAGTGTCACAGAGAGTGGCAGGACACACCACCAGTGTCACAGAGAGTGGCAGGACACATCACCAGTGTCACAGAGAGTGACAGGACACACCACCAGTGTCACAGAGAGTGGCAGGACACATCACCAGTGTCACAGAGAGTGGCAGGACACACCACCAGTGTCACAGAGAGTGGCAGGACACACCACCAGTGTCACAAGAGACGGGAGGACACACCGCCAGTGTCACAGAGAGTGGCAGGATACACCACCAGTGTCACAGAGAGTGGCAGGACACACCACCAGTGTCACAGAGAGTGGCAGGACACATCACCAGTGTCACAGAGAGTGACAGGACACATCACCAGTGTCACAGAGAGTGGCAGGACACACCACCAGTGTCACAGAGAGTGGCAGGACACACCACCAGAGTCACAGAGAGTGACAGGACACACCACCAGTGTCACAGAGAGTGGCAGGACACATCACCAGTGTCACAGAGAGTGGCAGGACACACCACCAGAGTCACAGAGAGTGACAGGACACACCGCCAGTGTCACAGAGAGTGGCAGGGCACACCGCCAGTGTCACAGAGAGTGGCAGGACACACCAACAGTGTCATAAAGAGTGGCAGGACACACCACCAGAGTCACAGAGAGTGACAGGACACACCAACAGTGTCACAGAGAGTGACAGGATACACCACCAGTATCACAGAGAGTGACAGGACACACCACCAGTGTCACAGAGAGTGGCAGGATACACCACAAGTATCACAGAGTGACAGGACACACCACCAGTGTCACAGTGGCAGGACACACCACCAGTGTCACAGAGTGGCAGGATACACAAGTATCACAGAGAGTGACAGGGCACACCACCAGTGTCACAGAGTGACAGGACACACCAACAGTGTCACAGAGAGTGGCAGGACACACCACCAGTGTCACAGAGAGTGGCAGGATACACCACAAGTATCACAGAGAGTGACAGGGCACACCACCAGTGTCACAGAGTGACAGGACACACCAACAGTGTCACAGAGAGTGGCAGGACACACCAACAGTGTCACAGAGAGTGGCAGGACACACCACACAGTGTCACAGAGAGTGGCAGGACACACCAACAGTGTCACAGAGAGTGGCAGGACACACCAACAGTGTCACAGAGAGTGGCAGGACACACCACCAGTGTCACAGAGAGTGGCAGGACACACCAACAGTGTCACAGAGAGTGGCAGGACACACCAACAGTGTCACAGAGTGTGGCAGGACACACCAACAGTGTCACAGAGAGTGGCAGGACACACCAACAGTGTCACAGAGAGTGGTAGGACACACCAACAGTGTCACAGAGAGTGGCAGGACACACCACCAGTGTCACAGAGTGACAGGACACACCACCAGTGTCACAGAGTGGCAGGACACACCACCAGTGTCACAGAGTGGCAGGACACACCACCAGTGTCACAGAGTGGTAGGACACACCACCAGTGTCACAGAGTGGTAGGACACACCACCAGTGTCACAGAGTGGCAGGACACACCACCAGTGTCACAGAGTGGTAGGACACACCACCAGTGTCACAGAGTGGTAGGACACACCACCAGTGTCACAGAGAGTGGCAGGACACACCACCAGTGTCACAGAGTGACAGGACACACCACCAGTGTCACAGAGTGGCAGGACACACCACCAGTGTCACAGAGAGTGGCAGGACACACCACCAGTGTCACAGAGTGAGAGGACACACCACCAGTGTCACAGAGAAGGCAGGACACACCACCAGTGTCACAGAGAAGGCAGGACACACCACCAGTGTCACAGAGACGGCAGGACACACCACAAGTGTCACAGAGACGGTAGGACACACCACCAGTGTCACAGAGACGGCAGGACACACCACCAGTGTCACAGAGTGGCAGGACACACCACCAGTGTCACAGAGAGTGGCAGGACACACCATCAGTGTCACAGAGACGGGAGGACACACCACCAGTGTCACAGAGACGGCAGGACACACCACCAGTGTCACAGAGAGGGCAGGACACACCACCAGTGTCACAGAGACGGCAGAACACACCACCAGTGTCACAGAGAGTGGCAGGATACACCACCAGTGTCACAGAGAGTGGCAGGACACACCACCAGTGTCACAGAGAGTGGCAGGACACATCACCAGTGTCACAGAGAGTGACAGGACACACCACCAGTGTCACAGAAAGTGGCAGGACACACCGCCAGTGTCACAGAGAGTGGCAGGGCACACCGCCAGTGTCACAGAGAGTGGCAGGACACACCACCAGTGTCATAAAGAGTGGCAGGACACACCGCCAGTGTCACAGAGAGTGACAGGACACACCACCAGTGTCACAGAGAGTGACAGGACACACCGCCAGTGTCATAAAGAGTGGCAGGACACACCACCAGTGTCACAGAGAGTGGCAGGACACACCACCAGTGTCACAGAGAGTGGCAGGACACACCACCAGTGTCACAGAGAGTGACAGGACACACCACCAGTGTCACAGAGAGTGACAGGACACACCGCCAGTGTCATAAAGAGTGGCAGGACACACCACCAGTGTCACAGAGAGTGGCAGGACACACCACCAGTGTCACAGAGAGTGACAGGACACACCACCAGTGTCACAGAGAGTGACAGGACACACCACCAGTGTCACAGAGAGTGGCAGGACACACCACCAGTGTCACAGAGAGTGGCAGGACACATCACCAGTGTCACAGAGAGTGACAGGACACACCACCAGTGTCACAGAGAGTGGCAGGACACATCACCAGTGTCACAGAGAGTGGCAGGACACACCACCAGTGTCACAGAGAGTGGCAGGACACACCACCAGTGTCACAGAGACGGCAGGACACACCGCCAGTGTCACAGAGAGTGGCAGGATACACCACCAGTGTCACAGAGAGTGGCAGGACACACCACCAGTGTCACAGAGAGTGGCAGGACACATCACCAGTGTCACAGAGAGTGACAGGACACATCACCAGTGTCACAGAGAGTGGCAGGACACACCACCAGAGTCACAGAGAGTGGCAGGACACACCACCAGAGTCACAGAGAGTGACAGGACACACCACCAGTGTCACAGAGAGTGGCAGGACACATCACCAGTGTCACAGAGAGTGGCAGGACACACCACCAGAGTCACAGAGAGTGACAGGACACACCGCCAGTGTCACAGAGAGTGGCAGGGCACACCGCCAGTGTCACAGAGAGTGGCAGGACACACCAACAGTGTCATAAAGAGTGGCAGGACACACCACCAGAGTCACAGAGAGTGACAGGACACACCAACAGTGTCACAGAGAGTGACAGGATACACCACCAGTATCACAGAGAGTGACAGGACACACCACCAGTGTCACAGAGAGTGGCAGGATACACCACAAGTATCACAGAGTGACAGGACACACCACCAGTGTCACAGTGGCAGGACACACCACCAGTGTCACAGAGAGTGGCAGGATACACAAGTATCACAGAGAGTGACAGGGCACACCACCAGTGTCACAGAGTGAGAGGACACACCAACAGTGTCACAGAGAGTGGCAGGACACACCACCAGTGTCACAGAGAGTGGCAGGATACACCACAAGTATCACAGAGAGTGACAGGGCACACCACCAGTGTCACAGAGTGACAGGACACACCAACAGTGTCACAGAGAGTTGCAGGACACACCAACAGTGTCACAGAGAGTGGCAGGACACACCAACAGTGTCACAGAGAGTGGCAGGACACACCAACAGTGTCACAGAGAGTGGCAGGACACACCAACAGTGTCACAGAGAGTGGCAGGACACACCACCAGTGTCACAGAGAGTGGCAGGACACACCAACAGTGTCACAGAGAGTGGCAGGACACACCAACAGTGTCACAGAGTGTGGCAGGACACACCAACAGTGTCACAGAGAGTGGCAGGACACACCAACAGTGTCACAGAGAGTGGTAGGACACACCACCAGTGTCACAGAGAGTGGCAGGACACACCACCAGTGTCACAGAGCGACAGGACACACCACCAGTGTCACAGAGTGGCAGGACACACCACCAGTGTCACAGAGTGGCAGGACACACCACCAGTGTCACAGAGTGGTAGGACACACCACCAGTGTCACAGAGTGGTAGGACACACCACCAGTGTCACAGAGTGGCAGGACACACCACCAGTGTCACAGAGTGGTAGGACACACCACCAGTGTCACAGAGTGGTAGGACACACCACCAGTGTCACAGAGAGTGGCAGGACACACCACCAGTGTCACAGAGTGACAGGACACACCACCAGTGTCACAGAGTGGCAGGACACACCACCAGTGTCACAGAGAGTGGCAGGACACACCACCAGTGTCACAGAGTGAGAGGACACACCACCAGTGTCACAGAGTGGCAGGACACACCACCAGTGTCACAGAGAGTGGCAGGATACACAAGTATCACAGAGAGTGACAGGGCAAACCACCAGTGTCACAGAGTGACAGGACACACCAACAGTGTCACAGAGAGTGGCTGGACACACCACCAGTGTCACAGAGAGTGGCAGGATACACCACAAGTATCACAGAGAGTGACAGGGCACACCACCAGTGTCACAGAGTGACAGGACACACCAACAGTGTCACAGAGAGTGGCAGGACACACCAACAGTGTCACAGAGAGTGGCAGGACACACCAACAGTGTCACAGAGAGTGGCAGGACACACCAACAGTGTCACAGAGAGTGGCAGGACACACCAACAGTGTCACAGAGAGTGGCAGGACACACCACCAGTGTCACAGAGAGTGGCAGGACACACCAACAGTGTCACAGAGAGTGGCAGGACACACCAACAGTGTCACAGAGTTGGCAGGACACACCAACAGTGTCACAGAGAGTGGCAGGACACACCAACAGTGTCACAGAGAGTGGTAGGACACACCACCAGTGTCACAGAGAGTGGCAGGACACACCACCAGTGTCACAGAGTGACAGGACACACCACCAGTGTCACAGAGTGGCAGGACACACCACCAGTGTCACAGAGTGGCAGGACACACCACCAGTGTCACAGAGTGGTAGGACACACCACCAGTGTCACAGAGTGGTAGGACACACCACCAGTGTCACAGAGTGGTAGGACAAAACCACCAGTGTCACAGAGTGGTAGGACACACCACCAGTGTCACAGAGAGTGGCAGGACACACCACCAGTGTCACAGAGTGGTAGGACACACCACCAGTGTCACAGAGTGGTAGGACACACCACCAGTGTCACAGAGTGGTAGGACACACCACCAGTGTCACAGAGTGGTAGGACACACCACCAGTGTCACAGAGTGGTAGGACACACCACCAGTGTCACAGAGTGGCAGGACACACCAACAGTGTCACAGAGAGTGGTAGGACACACCACCAGTGTCACAGAGTGGTAGGACACACCACCAGTGTCACAGAGTGGTAGGACACACCACCAGTGTCACAGAGTGGTAGGACACACCACCAGTGTCACAGAGTGGTAGGACACACCACCAGTGTCACAGAGTGGCAGGACACACCACCAGTGTCACAGAGAGTGACACACCACCAGTGTCACAGAGTGTGACAGGACACACCACCAGTGTCACAGAGAGTGGCAGGACACACCACCAGTGTCACAGAGAGTGGTAGGACACACCACCAGTGTCACAGAGAGTGACACACCACCAGTGTCACAGAGTGTGACAGGACACACCACCAGTGTCACAGAGAGTGGCAGGACACACCACCAGTGTCACAGAGAGTGGTAGGACACACCACCAGTGTCACAGAGAGTGACACACCACCAGTGTCACAGAGTGTGACAGGACACACCACCAGTGTCACAGAGAGTGACACACCACCAGTGTCACAGAGAGTGGCAGTACACACCACCAGTGTCACAGAGAGTGGTAGGACACACCACCAGTGTCACAGAGAGTGACACACCACCAGTGTCACAGAGTGTGACAGGACACACCACCAGTGTCACAGAGAGTGACACACCACCAGTGTCACAGAGTGTGACAGGACACACCACCAGTGTCACAGAGAGTGACACACCACCAGTGTCACAGAGAGTGACACACCACCAGTGTCACAGAGTGTGACAGGACACACCACCAGTGTCACAGAGAGTGACACACCACCAGTGTCACAGAGTGTGACAGGACACACCACCAGTGTCACAGAGAGTGACACACCACCAGTGTCAGAGTGTGACAGGACACACCACCAGTGTCACAGAGAGTGACACACCACCAGTGTCACAGAGTGTGACAGGACACACCACCAGTGTCACAGAGAGTGACACACCACCAGTGTCACAGAGTGTGACAGGACACACCACCAGTGTCACACAGAGAGTGACACACCACCAGTGTCACAGAGTGTGACAGGACACACCACCAGTGTCACAGAGAGTGACACACCACCAGTGTCACAGAGTGTGACAGGAACACACCACCAGTGTCACAGAGAGTGACACACCACCAGTGTCACAGAGTGTGACAGGACACACCACCAGTGTCACAGAGAGTGACACACCACCAGTGTCACAGAGTGTGACAGGACACACACCACCAGTGTCACAGAGAGTGACACACCACCAGTGTCACAGAGTGTGACAGGACACACCACCAGTGTCACAGAGAGTGACACACCACCAGTGTCACAGAGTGTGACAGGACACACCACCAGTGTCACAGAGAGTGACACACCACCAGTGTCACAGAGTGTGACAGGACACACCACCAGTGTCACAGAGAGTGACACACCACCAGTGTCACAGAGTGTGACAGGACACACCACCAGTGTCACAGAGAGTGGCAGGACACACCACCAGTGTCACAGAGAGTGGCAGGACACACCACCAGTGTCACAGAGAGTGGCAGGACACACCACCAGTGTCACAGAGAGTGGCAGGACACACCACCAGTGTCACAGAGAGTGGCAGGACACACCACCAGTGTCACAGAGAGTGGCAGGACACACCACCAGTGTCACAGAGAGTGGCAGGACACACCACCAGTGTCACAGAGAGTGGCAGGACACACCACCAGTGTCACAGAGAGTGGCAGGACACACCACCAGTGTCACAGAGAGTGGCAGGACACACCACCAGTGTCACAGAGAGTGGCAGGACACACCACCAGTGTCACAGAGAGTGGCAGGACACACCACCAGTGTCACAGAGAGTGGCAGGACACACCACCAGTGTCACAGAGAGTGACAGGACACACCACCAGTGTCACAGAGAGTGGCAGGACACACCACCAGTGTCACAGAGAGTGGTAGGACACACCACCAGTGTCACAGAGAGTGGTAGGACACACCACCAGTGTCACAGAGAGTGGTAGGACACACCACCAGTGTCACAGAGAGTGGTAGGACACACCACCAGTGTCACAGAGAGTGGCAGGACACACCACCAGTGTCACAGAGAGTGGCAGGACACACCACCAGTGTCACAGAGAGTGACACACCACCAGTGTCACAGAGAGTGGTAGGACACACCACCAGTGTCACAGAGAGTGGTAGGACACACCACCAGTGTCACAGAGAGTGGTAGGACACACCACCAGTGTCACAGAGAGTGGTAGGATACACCACCAGTGTCACAGAGAGTGGTAGGACACACCACCAGTGTCACAGAGAGTGGTAGGACACACCACCAGTGTCACAGAGTGGTAGGACACACCACCAGTGTCACAGAGAGTGGTAGGACACACCACCAGTGTCACAGAGTGACAGGACATTTTTATATATTTTTAAATATTTCACATATTTAAAAAAAAACACATGAAAAATCTATAAAAATATACATATATTTATTCAGTATTTCATACGATATTTTAAAAATACGTGAAACATAAAAAAAATAAGAAAAATGTGCTAAAAACAAAAAATATAGATCAATAACTCGAAAAAATATATGAGGCATTACAAATCTGTAGTGAAATTTCTCCTCGGAAGAACAGGAGGCTCGACAAACGGTACAAAATACCAACAGTGAAAATCAGTGTTGTAACAACAACAGAGACAATCTAACTGCATAAAGTCTTCAATAATTTTGAACACCATCAATCAAGACACAAGACACATTACCACAAGAACCCACTAAGGCTTCCCCCCCCCCCCAGAAGAAATTGTAATTTATGATCAGTCTGGGCTGTTGTTCCTATTTTGGAGAATTTGAAGCGAACAGCAACAACCTGCCTGGCCACAACATTAACCAGGGAAGGGTCCAGTCCGACACCCACTACCGTGTGCACACCCACGATCACGTACACGACACGGCCCACAGCACACACACACACAAACACACAACACACACACACACACACACACACACACACACACACACACACACACACACACACACACACACAAACACACACACACACACAACATCCAGTAACTAGTTCGAGTAGAGAAAGTGCAAATATCACTCCCACAGCGCGAATATCACTCCCAAGGTGCAAATATCACCCCCAAGGTGCAAATATCATCCCCAAGGTGCAAATATCACCCCCAAGGTGCAAATATCACCCCCAAGGTGCAAATATCACCCCTACAGGTGTGTTGAAAGTTAGCCCGGTTTGGTTGATTAGCGAGATTTAAAACATATCGACTACACGAGGGTCAGTAATTAAGGCTGCATGGTTGTTGAATATCACCCTCAACCTCTCCCTGGATGGTTGTTGAATATCACCCTCAACCTCTCCCTGGATGGTTGTTGAATATCACCCTCAACCTCTCCCTGGATGGTTGTTGAATATCACCCTCAACCTCTCCCTGGATGGTTGTTGAATATCACCCTCAACCTCTCCCTGGATGGTTGTTGAATATCACCCTCAACCTCTCCCTGGATGGTTGTTGAATATCACCCTCAAACCCTCCCTGGATGGTTGTTGAATATCACCCTCAACCTCTCCCTGGATGGTTGTTGAATATCACCTCAACCTCTCCTGGATGGTTGTTGAATATCACCCTCAACCTCTCCCTGGATGGTTGTTGAATATCACCCTCAACCTCTCCCTGGATGGTTGTTGAATATCACCCTCAACCTCTCCCTGGATGGTTGTTGAATATCACCCTCAACCTCTCCCTGGATGGTTTGAATATCACCCTCAACCTCTCCCTGGATGGTTGTTGAATATCACCCTCAACCTCTCCCTGGATGGTTGTTGAATATCACCCTCAACCTCTCCCTGGATGGTTGTTGAATATCACCCTCAACCTCTCCCTGGATGGTTTGTTGAACATCACCCTCAACCTCTCCCCGGATGGTTGTTGAATATCACCTCAACCTCTCCCTGGATGGTTGTTGAATATCACCCTCAACCTCTCCCTGGATGGTTGCTGATATCACCCTCAACCTCTCCCTGGATGGTTGTTGAATATCACCCTCAACCTCTCCCTGGATGGTTGTTGAATATCACCCCCAACCTCTCCCTGGATGGTTGCTGAATATCACCTCAACCTCTCCCTGGATGGTTGTTGAATATCACCCTCAACCTCTCCCTGGATGTTGCTGAATATCACCCTCAACCTCTCCCTGGATGGTTGTTGAATATCACCCTCAACCTCTCCCTGGATGGTTGTTGAATATCACCCTCAACCTCTCCCTGGATGGTTGTTGAATATCACCCTCAACCTCTCCCTGGATGGTTGTTGAATATCACCCTCAACCTCTCCCTGGATGGTTGTTGAATATCACCCTCAACCTCTCCCTGGATGGTTGCTGAATATCACCCTCAACCTCTCCCTGGATGGTTGCTGAATATCACCCTCAACCTCTCCCTGGATGGTTGTTGAATATCACCCTCAACCTCTCCGGATGGTTGTTGAATATCACCCTCAACCTCTCCCTGGATGGTTGTTGAATATCACCCTCAACCTCTCCCTGGATGGTTGTTGAATATCACCCTCAACCTCTCCCTGGATGGTTGTTGAATATCACCCTCAAACCCCTCCCTGGATGGTTGTTGAATATCACCCTCAACCTCTCCCTGGATGGTTGTTGAATATCACCCTCAACCTCTCCCTGGATGGTTGTTGAATATCACCCTCAACCTCTCCCTGGATGGTTGCTGAATATCACCCTCAACCTCTCCCTGGATGGTTGCTGAATATCACCCTCAACCTCTCCCTGGATGGTTGCTGAATATCACCCTCAACCTCTCCCTGGATGGTTGCTGAATATCACCCTCAACCTCTCCCTGGATGGTTGTTGAATATCACCCTCAACCTCTCCCTGGATGGTTGTTGAATATCACCCTCAACCTCTCCCTGGATGGTTGTTGAATATCACCCTCAACCTCTCCCTGGATGGTTGTTGAACATCACCCTCAACCTCTCCCTGGATGGTTGTTGAATATCACCCTCAACCTCTCCCTGGATGGTTGTTGAATATCACCCTCAACCTTCCTGGATGGTTGCTGAATATCACCCTCAACCTCTCCCTGGATGGTTGTTGAATATCACCCTCAACCTCTCCCTGGATGGTTGTTGAATATCACCCTCAACCTCTCCCTGGATGGTTGCTGAATATCACCCTAACCTCTCTCCTGGATGGTTGTTGAATATCACCCTCAACCTCTCCCTGGATGGTTGCTGAATATCACCCTCAACCTCTCCCTGGATGGTTGTTGAATATCACCCTCAACCTCTCCCTGGATGGTTGTTCGAAAAACCCCCAAAAAATCTCCCTGGATGGTTTGTTGATATCACCCTAAAAAACTCCCTGATGGTTGTTGAATATCACCCTAAATCTCTCCCTGGATGGTTGAGTACCCCCTGAATCTCCCCCGGATGGTTTGAAATCACCCTAACCTCCGGGATGGTTGAATATCACCCTGAATCTCTCCCTGGATGGTTGAATATCACCCGAATCTCTCCCTGGATGGTTGAATATCATCCTGAATCTCTCCCTGGATGGTTGAATATCACCTAATCTCTCCTTGGATGGTTAATTCATCCTAATCTCTCCCTAGGGTTTGAATTCATCCTGAATCTCTCCCCTGGAGGGTTAATAAATCCTGAATCTCTCCCTGGATGGTTGAATACATCCTGAATCTCCCTGGTGGTTTGAATATCACCCGAAATCTCTCCCTGGTGGTTGAATATCACCTGAATCTCTCTCTGGAGGGTTGAATTCACCCTAAAACCCCCCTGGATGGTTGAATTCATTCTAAAATCTCTCCCGGATGGTTGAATATCACCTAATCTCTCCTGGATGTTAATATCCCTGAATCTCCCCCGGAGGGTTTTAAAATATCATCCTGTTTCTCTCCCTGGTTGGTTAAATTCTCCTGAATCCCCCCGGGATGGTTAAATATAACCCGAATCTCTCCCTGGATGGTTGAATATCATCCTGAATCTCTCCCCGGATGGTTGAATACTCCTGAGCCCCTTTCCCTGGTGGTTAATATCATCCGAATTCCCCCTGGTGGTTTAATATCATCTAAATTCTCTCCCGGGATGGTTGAATTCATCCTAATCTCCCCCTGGATGGTTGAATATCCCCCTGAATCTCTCCCTGGAGGTTGAATATCATCCTAAAATTTCTCCCTGGATTTTTTAAATACTTCTGAATCTCTCCCTGGAGGGAATATCATCCGAATCTCCCCCCTGATGGTTTTGAATATCTCCTAATCTCCCCGGGATGGTTGAATATCTCCTAATCTCTCCCGAGGGTTTGAAAAACGTCCTGAATCTCTCCCGGGGATGGTTGAAATCACCGAATCTCCCCTGGAGGGTTTAATATCATCCTGAATCTCCCCCCCTGGATGGCTAATATACCCTGAATCTCTCCCTGGATGGTTGAATATCATCCTGAATCTCTCCCTGGATGGTTGAATATCATCCTGAATCTCTCCCTGGATGGTTGAATATCACCCGAATCTCTCCCTGGATGGTTGAATATCATCCTGAATCTCTCCCTGGAGGGTTGAAATATCCCCCGAAATTTTCCCTGGATGGTTGAATATCATCCTGAATCTCTCCCTGGATGGTTGAATATCACCCTGAATCTCTCCCTGGATGGTTGAATATCATCCTGAATCTCTCCCGGGGAGGTTTGAATATCACCCCTGAACCTCCCTGGTTTTTGAAAAACATCCTGAATCTCTCCCTGGATGGTTGAATATCACCCTGAATCTCTCCCTGGATGGTTGAATATCATCCTGAATCTCTCCCTGGATGGTTGAATATCACCCGAATCCTTCCCTGGAAAGGTTGAATTCCCCGGGTCCTCCCGGGGATGGTTGAATATCACCCTGAATCTCTCCCTGAGGGTTTTGAATATCACCGGGAAACTTCCCTGGATGGTTAATACACCCTGAATCTCTCCCTGATGGTTAATATCCCCCTGAATCCCCCCCTGGGGTTTTTAAATTTAAACCCCGATCTCTCCCGGGAGGGTTAAATACACCCTGAATCTCCCCTGGATGGTTGAATATCCCCCTGAATCCCCCCTGATGGTTGAATATCATCCTGAGTCTCTCCTGGAGGTTTGAATAAACCCAATCTCTCCCTAAGGTTGGGGGAAATACACCTTGAACTCTCCCGGGGTGGTAAATATAAACCCTGAATCTCTCCCGGGATGGTTGAATATCACCTGAATCCCCCGGGGTTTTGGTTAAAAATACCCTGAATCTCTCCCTGGATGGTTGAATACACCCTGAATCTCCCCCGGGGGGTTTAATTCACCCTGAATCTCTCCCTGGATGGTTGAATATCACCCTGAATCTCTCCCTGGATGGTTGAATATCACCCTGAATCTCTCCCTGGATGGTTGAATATCACCCTGAATCTCTCCCTGGATGGTTGAATATCACCCTGAATCTCTCCCTGGATGGTTGAATATCACCCTGAATCTCTCCCTGGATGGTTGAATATCACCCTGAATCTCTCCCTGGATGGTTGAATATCACCCTGAATATATTAATGACACTGTGTGATGCAACACAAGATTCCACTGTAACAACGTTTCGCTCTGTGTAGAGCTTGATTGATACGTTTTGTTCTCTGAGAAGTTTTATTCAAATTTATCTTTTAAAGCTTTTTTTGGGGACGTTTCGCTCATGTGTAGTTTAACTGGAAAAAACTTTTTCCCCCTTTGAGAACGCAAATGAAAGATTTTTCTTTTCACTTCGGGAGTCTACCTCACACCCCCCACGCAGCCACCCACGCCCATCCCGTCAAAGCCCCACCCCCCCACCCCCCCTCACAGCACCACCCACGCCCACTCCCCACGCAGCCACCCCCGCCTTTTCCCCCGCCAGCAGCCCCCCACGCCCACTCCCGTCACAGCACCCCCCACGCCCACTCCCTCACAGAAACCACCCACGCCCACCCCCCGCACAGCAGCCGCCCACGCCCACCCCGTCACAGCAGCCACCCACGCCCACTCCCGTCACAGCGCCACCCACCCCCACTCCCTCACATCAGCCACCCACCCCATCCCGCCAGCACCCCCACGCCCATCCTGTCACAGCAGCCCCCCATGATCACTCCATCACAGCAGCCACCCACGCCCCCCGTCACAGCGCCACCCACGCCCACTCCCGTCACAGCACCGCCCACGCCCACTCCCTCCAGCACCCCAACCACCCCACTCCCGTCACAGCCCAAACCCACTCCGTCACAGCACCCCCCACGTCCACCCCCGTGACAGCAGCGACCCCCGTCCATCCCGCCCAAAAACCCAGCGCCCCCACGCCCACTCCTATCACAGCACCACCACGCCCCCTCCCCTCACGAGCCACCCACCCCACCCCACAGAGCAGCCACCCACGCCCACTCCCGTCCCAGCGTCCCCACACCCCTTCGTCACAGCAGCCGCCCACTCCCGTCACAGCAGCCCCCACCCCACTCCCTTCACAACACCCCACGCCCACTCCAGTCACAGCACCCCCCCCACCCCTTCACAGAGCCACCCACCCCCACTCCTTTCAAACAGCCACCCACGCCCACTCCCGTCACAGCAGCCACCCATGACATCCCGTCACGCACCACCCACGCCCACCCCGTCACGGCACCACCCACCCCACTCCCGTCACAGCACCACCCCCCCCTCACAGCCACCCCACCCACGTCCATCCCGTGACAGCAGCGACCCACCCCACCCCGTCCAACAGCGCCCCACCCCACTCCTATCACACAGCCACCACGCCCCCTTTCCCCTCCAAGCAGCCACCCCCCCCCCATTTTCCCCAAGAGCAGCCCCCCCACCCCCAAAATCCCGTCACAGCAGTCGCCCACACCCACTTACGTCACAGCAGCCCCCCACGCCCACTCCCGCACAGCACCACCCACCCCCCTCCCGCCCAACACCACTCACGCCCACTCCCCGTCACGCAGCCCCCCCACTCCCTTCACAGCACCCCCCACGCCCCTCCCGTCACAACAGCCACCACGCCCCTCCCGTCACACCCCAAACCCATGATCACCCCCGTCACGCACCACCCACGCCCACTCCCTAAAAGCAGCCACCCACGCCCACTCCTGGAATTACCTGGAGGTTTTTCCGGGGGGACAACCCCCCCCCCCGGGGCCCCGGGTCCACGCCCCAGGCCCCTCCCAGGGACCCGGGCCTATCAACTGGCTGTTACCGGGCCGCACCATTCCGCGACGAGCCACAGCCCGGCGATCCGGCACTAACTTTTAGGTATCTTGTCCCCTTTCTCTTTGAAGGCAGCCAGGGGTTTTTTGGGCAATTCCCCTAATGCTTGATGGGGCTGTTGAACATTTTGGGCCCCGGCATTTTTGGTTTTTTTCTCTTAGTGTCCCAATGGCCCCCTACTTTTTTTTGGGGCATTTTGCACGCCTCCCCATTTTTAACTTTCGTGGGGGAGTGTTTTTTCTGTGTCAGATTTGGGACCTTTCCTTCCAAGATTTTCCCAAGTGTAATTATGATATATCTCCCCCCCCTCGTTCCAACAGTAAAAGAAAACTTTCAAGCTTCCCGTGTTAAGGTGTTGACAGAACTTATCGTGCATAAAGGTCTCTGACACTCTCTAGATCGGGCCGATTTCACCTGCTTTGTAGGGAGATTTTTAATTACACTTATTCCAGCCTAAGAGAACAATGTTTTTAAAAAGGATCACTGGCTTGGCACCCTTCGTTTTGAAAGTTCTTTTATCCATCCTATCATTTTCTTTGCATGCGATCGGGGCACTTTGTGACCTTGAAAGTAGTCCTCAGACATTATACTCCCAGGGCCCTTACATTATTTTTCCCCTTTTGTATGGCCGGAGCTAGTATACTCTGTTTAGTTAAACTCCTCCAGTTTTCCATAACGGGTAGTTGGGGAATTTTCCCTTTTATTGAACATCATATTGTTTACCGTTGCCCATGGGAAAAATTTTTTATTTCTTTTAGGAAAACCCCGTCCTCAGCAGATGACAGCCTCATGCAACCTAGTAATCCCAAAGGTGTACGGTGCGTGGTGTTACTCTGTTTTGTCTGATATGAGGATAAGGGTAAGAGGGGGGGAAACGTCCTTGTGGGGCAAAACTCTTCACTATGGCAGCCCCGATTTAACTCCTTTTTACCACTATCTTTTTGTTGATTTTTAGAAGTGAAATCCATCTCCCCACTTTCCCCGTTATCCTTTTAAACACGTATTTTTGGGCTATTACGCCCTGTCGCATTTGTCAAAACTTTTGCAAAGTTGTGAAAATTACATCTGCATTCTGATTTCTTCCAGTGATCCAAGGCCCTGTCTAGTGATCCAAAGTTGGGAAGGCGGAGCGGCCCCGCCCGAACCCATGTTGCCCTGGATTGTGCAATTTTGGGAAACCCCGGTGTTTGCAATCCCGCTTCTTAGCACCTTTCAAAGATTTTTTTGTTGGGGGCCCTCAAGCTAAGGTCTATAGTTCTTAGCAAAATTTTTCTGTCACCTTTATGGGGGGGGTAATCCGTTGTTTTTAAATTTACGTGAATTTCACCAGCCAAGCTCCTCCTCCATAGGGTACTTTTGGGGACGCGAGAGGGGTTTTTTGCAGTTTTAAAGAAAAAAAGTTTCCCCGAGCGGGGCCGGGGCTGGTGCATAGGCATGTTGTCAATGGCTTTTTCGAAATCTATCGGAGTTAGGGTAAAGTCGGAAAACTGGCATACTTTATGGAGTTTGAGGGTCATTCTGAAGAAAAACATTTGGGTGTCGAAACCTCAACCGTTAGTGGTTCACTAAAAAACAGAGTCGTACTGGGATTTCAATATTTCCCCTCATTCCTTGTTGTCGTCTGTGTAAGTCCAAACCGTCTGAGTAAGGGCCCCATACTAGAGTGGTATTTGCCTTTTTTTTGGCAATTTAAAAGAAATATTTTGGAAATTTTTTTCAATTTCACTAATACTTTAAGCTCCTCCTGCCTTCCTGGGTTTCCGTAAGGTCATTTAGCTTAAATTCGTAGTTTTCCACTTTTCCCGGGCCCGGGCCTCCTTTCGTGATCAAAGGGGAACCTGCACTCCGAGGGGCTCAGTGACTCTTTTGTCGTCTTCTGTAGAGGGGGCGTCTTTTTCTCTCCAGTTTACCCCCTGCTTTCTTCTTTCTTAGGGGAAAATGCCTAGAAAATGCTTCGGGTACCAGGAAGTTGATCCTTTCAAGGCACTGTTTGGGGCCTGTCATTTAAAAACATCTTCCCAACTGTTTCTTTGGGCATGGTTTACCTGGTCCCAGTTGATGTTCTTGTTGTTGAAATTGTATTTTGTGAAGACAAACCCTTTACTGGGACATGCATTCTGCGTTCAGGACCCCTATGCATGTACGTCTGGACTTCGATTGTTGTGATCGGAATTATTTTTTTGTATTCTTATGTCTCTTATCAGGTCCTCATTTTTGGAAGAAAAAGGTCAAGTGTGTTTTTAGTCTTTTGGCTCCACTATTCTGGCCCAAGGTTGTTTTTCGCAAGACTTAGTAGCTCGTGTGTGGGTTTTACCTTTACTGAAATACCTCCGGGATTTTTTTTTCACTATAACATTATTTGCTACATTTTTCCATTTTGATGCCCTTTTAGGGTTTAAAAACACCAAGCAGTAAGATGTTTGGGGGGGACGGGAAGGTTTTCCAACAGAAAAACGATTTTCCCTAGCTGTTCCTTGAATGTTTTGGGAGGTTGTAAAATTTGGTGGCTTGTTTTAAAAAACCCAATGTAGGTTTTGGTTTCTCGATTTATTGATAGAACTTCAACTACCCATTTGTTGGTGTTCACAACTCCGGCGAAAAAGGGACCTTTGACATTCACCCAAACCCCCCCTTGTTCCTGTTTTTTTTCGCGCACTAAAAAGGTTTTAACCACTTACCATATTTCCTGTCAAAAGTGATCTTTTGTGTTAGTCTCTGTGAAGGGTGCAAACATTGCATTAGACTCCCCCTAGATTCCACTGATAAAAAATATTTTGTTGTTGGGGGGAGGCTTTTAAGGCCCCGATATTAAAAATAGAACGAGGTTGGTACGTGTTTGGGGGGGGATTTTGTTAGGCACAGAGTTGAATTCGGGGGGCCATGGGTGGCCACGGTGCCCCTCCATCCACAAGGCTCCCAAGGGGTGGACTATTTTTGTTATTTCCCTTTCCCTTTTTCTTTTTTTTTGTTTCCTGCCACAAAAAATCACCTGGATTGGGGTAAGCGTAGCTACTACGTTGTCCCGTGGGGTCGTGCCCCTGGTCCCCTTTTTTGATGTATCAGGGCACCATGTTGTAACACTGCTTTTGGAGGACCCGGGGGTGGCACTTTTTGGGGGGAAAGAAAGTAAAGGAAGAAAGCGACACACTTTTTAGACGGAGGGGCGCTAAATTTTTTTGGGGTGGCAAAGTTTCATTCCCATTTTTTTCCCCTGTTATTCCATGCTTACAGATGCCCCAAGCATTAATATTTGCCAAATTCACCTTTGGGGTTAGAATTGTTGGGGGGTTTGTTGTCAAATTTCTGCAGGTTCTGGGGACCCGCACTAAAAATCCTCAGTATCCAAGCCAGGCCACCCCGCCTGGTCCTCTACTTTCCCCCAGTAGAGGAAGGAGACTCCCCCTCCCAAAACTTACTGTGGGCCAGGTCTTGGCAATGATGGTTGTATTTTCTGTTTTTTTTTGGGGTTTTTTGGTAGTGTCCCTAGGGGAAATAGGGCTGGCAGTAAGGGTGGGGGCTGGGCGGGTCCACTGGGGGGTGGGGGATGGGGCTGGGGCTTTTATACTGTGATGGTGGCAGAAGAGTCTATCCCAGAGGGGGCTCCCCAAAAACTGTACTAGGGAATGGATTGGGGAGCGTGGAGGTTTTAAAAAGAATCCAGATTTTTAAAAAGGGGGGGTGGGCTGGGTCAGCCCTAAGGTTGCACGAACTACTGTTGTTTTTTGTTTCCCGTGTTTTTTCTTAGTGTTTATCTCTTTTTTTGGTCCCGTTGTTTTTTAATGGGCATTCTCTTGTTAGACTTTCTCCTCTCCCCACTTTCCCTTGTCCTATATATTCCGGTAGATATTCAATAGTTCCTCCCTTTTCTGGTTTTTGTTTATTAACCCCCTGAATTTCTTTCGATATTATCCAAGTTCCAAAATCCCTGCTGCAGACCAGAAACACTATCAGATAGATGTCATTTTTGGTTGAGGTTTTTTCGAAGGTAAAATGATTTTTTGAAAAAGCAAAAGGTTGTGGTGATTCTAGATTGTTTTTCCCAAAGACCTTTCCACATGTCCCAAAAAGGTATACTGTACTGCCATCCCGCCTGATCCTATTTGCAAAATGGGGACCACAAAAGTTGATCTTTACCCCGTCACACAAACCACCCATGATCACTCCCGTCACAAGCAGCCCCCCACGCCACTCCCTCACAGCGCCCCCACCCCATCCCCTCACAGCAGCCGCCCCACCCCACCCCGTCACACAGCCGCCCCAAAGCCCACATCCGACAGCAGCCACCCAAGCCCACTCCCGTCCAGCACCACCCACGCCCATCCCGTCACAGCAGCCGGCCCCGCCCGCCCCCCCCGTCACAGCAGCCGCCCACGGGCCCCCTCCCGTCACACAGCCCCCACGCCCCTCCCCCCCAACAGCAAACCGCCCACTCCCGCACACAGCCGCCCACGCCCACTCCCGTCACAGCACCCCACAGCCCACTCCCCTCACAGCACCACCCACCCCACTCCCGTCACACAGCGACCCCCCCCCCCACTCCCGCACAACACACCCCCCCCCCACTGTCACAGCAAGCCACCCACGCCCCCCCTCCCCTCCAGCAGCCACCCACGCCCATCCCTCAAAGACCACCCACGCCCACCCCCCCCGTCCAGCAGTCGCCCACGCCCCCCCTCCCATCACACACCACCCCACGCCCCCCTCCCGTCACAGCAGCCACCCACGCCCCCTCCCCACAACAGCCACTCCCCCACTCCCGTCACAGCACCCCCACTCCCTTCACAGACCACCCACCCCACTCCCCTCACAGCAGCCCCCCACCCCCGTCACAGCAGCCACCCACGCCCACTCCCGTCACAGCAGCCACCCACGCCCACTCCCGTCACAGCAGCCACCCACGCCCACTCCCGTCACAGCAGCGACCCACTCGCCCACTCCCGTCACAACAGCGACCACCCCACTCCGTCACAGCAGCCCCCACGCCCACTCCCTCACAGCAGCACCCCACGCCCACTCACTACCCCATCAGAGCAGCCACCCACGCCCACTCCCGTCACAAGCAGCGCCCACGCCCACTCCTGTCACAGCAGCCACCCACGCCCACTCCTCCGACACCCAGCCCACTCCACCACCCACGCCCCACTCCCGTCACAACAGCCACTCACGCCCACTCCCGTCACAGCAGCCCCCACTCCCTTCACAGCAGCCACCCACGCCCACTCCCGTCACAGCAGCCACCCACGCCCGTCACAGCAGCCACCCACGCCCACTCCCGTCACAGCAGCCACCCACGCCCACTCCCGTCACAGCAGCGACCCACGCCCACTCCCGTCACAACAGCGACCCACGCCCACTCCTGTCACAGCAGCCACCCACTCCCGTCACAGCAGCCACCCACGCCCACTCCCGTCACAGCAGCCACCCACGCCACTCACAGCAGCCACCCACGCCCACTCCCGTCACAGCTCAGCCACTCCCACGGCCCCCACTCCCGTCACAGCAGCCACCCACGCCCACTTCCGTCACAGCAGTCACCCACGCCTATTCCCGTCACAGCAGCCACCCACGCCTATTCCCGTCACAGCAGCCACCCACGCCCACTCCCGTCACAGCAGCCGACCCACGCCCACTCCCGTCACAGCAGCACCCACGCCATCCCGTCACAGCAGCCCACCCACGCCCACTCCCGTCACAGCAGCCACCCACGCCCACTCCCGTCACAGCAGCCGCCCACGCCCACTCTTGTCACAACAGCGACCCACGCCCACTCCCATCACAGCAGCCACCCACGCCCACTCCCGTCACAGCAGCCACCCACGCCCACTCCCGTCACAACAGCCACTCACGCCCACTCCCGTCACAGCAGCCCCCACTCCCTTCACAGCAGCCACCCACGCCCACTCTCCAGCAGCACCACCCACTGCCCGTCACAGCAGCCACCCACGCCCACTCCCGTCACAGGAGCCACCCACGCCCACTCCCGTCACAGCAGCGACCCACGCCCACTCCCGTCACAACAGCGACCCACGCCCACTCCTGTCACAGCAGCCACCCACGCCCACGTCACAGCAGCCAGCCCACGCCCACTCCCATCAGAGCAGCCCCCACGCCCACTCCCGTAACAGATGCCACCCACGCCCGTCACAGCAGCCACCCACGCCCACTCCCGTCACAACAGCGACCACGCCCACTCCGTCACAGCAGCCACCCACGCCCACTCCCTCACAGCAGCCACCCACGCCCACTCCCGTCACAGCAGCCACCACGCCCACTCCTGTCATAGACAGAACTTAGACCTGCCCAGCCCACTTTCACCGTATCCCGTCAAAAGCAACCACCACAGGCACCCATCAACACAGCCAGCCAACGCCCAGTGGGCACACACCAACACACGCCAGTGGGCAACACACCAGACAACACCAGTGCAACACCCGACAGGGCCACCCACGCCACTCCCACACATCAAAAGCAGGACACCACCCGCGGCACCCCGTCACAACAGCGACCCACGCCCACCCTGTCCAGCGCACCACCCACGCCCCATCCTTCACCAGCACCACCCCACGGCCACTCCCCTCACAGCAGCCAAACCCCCGCCCACTCCATCAGAGCAGGCCAAACCCCCGCCCACTCCGTCACACAGCCCCTCACGCCAACACCCTTCACAGCGCCCCCACTACCCTTCACAGCAGCCACCCCACGCCCACTCCCGTCACAGCAGCCACCACGCCCGTCACAGCAGCCACCCACGCTCACTCCCCGTCACAGCAGCCACCCACGCCCACTCCCGACACAGCAGTGACCCATGCCCACTCCCGTCACAACAGCGACCCACGCCCACTCCTGTCACAGCAGCCACCCACGCCCACTCCCCTCACAGCAGCCACCCACGCCCACTCCCATCAGAGCAGCCACCCACGCCCACTCCCGTCACAGCAGCCGCCCACGCCCACTCCCGTCACAGCAGCCACCCACGCCCACTCCCGTCACAGCAGCCACCCACGCCCACTCCCGTCACAACAGCCACTCACGCCCACTCTCGTCACAGCAGCCCCCACTCCCTTCACAGCAGCCACCCACGCCCACTCGTCACAGCAGCCACCCACGCCCACTCCCGTCACAGCAGCCACCCACGCCCACTCCCGTCACAGCAGCCACCCACGCCCACTCCCGTCACAGCAGCGACCCACGCCCACTCCCGTCACAACAGCGACCCACGCCCACTCCTGTCACAGCAGCCACCCACGCCCACTCCCCTCACAGCAGCCACCCACGCCCACTCCCATCAGAGCAGCCACCCACGCCCACTCCCGTCTCAGCAGTCGCCCACGCCCACTCCCGTCACAGCAGCCACCCACGCCCACTCCCGTCACAACAGCCACTCACGCCCACTCCCGTCACAGCAGCCCCCACTCCCTTCACAGCAGCCACCCATGCCCACTCCCGTCACAGCAGCCGCCCACGTCCACTCCTGTCTTATATTAGGGTGTGGACAGGAAGCTGTAGGAACCTTGCCCAAGGCTTCCCGAGACTTTCACCCTGTATCCCAGATCAACAGGCAACACACCAGCAGGCAACGCCAGTGGGCAATACACCAGCAGGCAACACCAGTGGGCAACACACCAGAGGGCAACACCAGTGGGCAACACACCAGAGGGCAACACCAGTGGACAACACACCAGCGGGCCACACCAGTGGGCAACACACCAGAGGGCAACACCAGTGGGCAACACCAGTGGACAACACACCAGCGGGCAACACCAGTGGACAACACACCAGCGGGCCACACCAGTGGGCAACACACCAGAGGGCAACACCAGTGGGCAACACACCAGAGGGCAACACCATTGGACAACACACCAGCGGGCAACACCAGTGGACAACACACCAGCGGGGAACACCAGTGGGCAACACACCAGTGGGCAACACCAGTGGACAACACACCAGTGGGCAACACACCAGAGGGCAACACCATTGGACAACACACCAGCGGGCAACACCAGTGGACAACACACCAGTGGGGAACACCAGTGGGCAACACACCAGTGGGCAACACCAGTGGACAACACACCAGTGGGCAACACACCAGCGGGCAACACCAGTGGACAACACACCAGCGGGGAACACCAGTGGGCAACACACCAGTGGGCAACACCAGTGGACAACACACCAGTGGGCAACACACCAGAGGGCAACACCAGTGGACAACACACCAGCGGGCAACACCAGTGGACAACACACCAGCGGGCAACACCAGTGGGCAACACACCAGTGGGCAACACCAGTGGACAACACACCAGCGGGCAACACCAGTGGGCAACACACCAGCGGGCAACACCAGTGGGCAACACACCAGTGGGCAACACCAGTGGACAACACACCAGCGGGCAACACCAGTGGACAACACACCAGCGGGCAACACATCACTAAAAGTAAGGAGATGGGAGGAGGTAGACCAGCTGCCAGACAGGTGTGTTCAGGAACACACACACAGGAAGGGGAACAATCTGGAGAGTAATATTTTGGAGGCAGAGTCCACACACAGCTTTAAGAAGAGGTATGATAAAGCTCTTGGGGTAGGAAGAGAGTGGACCTGGTAGTGATCAGCAAAGAGACGGGGCCAAGAGCTATGAATCGACCCCTGCAACTACAAATAGGTGAGTGTCTACCTACCTGGAGGGTATTCCAGGGGTCAACGCCCCCCGGCCCGGTCCACGACCAAGCCGTGTATACACATTTTGTCTGACGTTTTTTGTGTTATCCTAGGTAACTTACACACATGTTAAACTAGGTACCCGTATCTAAATAAACTTACTAAAACGCAAGTGTTTATCGACAAATGCCTTTGACAATTGGTAACTAACAAGTGGATGAGTCAAGCCAGACGACAACCACAGAAAATGGAGCACAAACGTCACCTGGACTAGGGTAGACTTACATAAAGTCTTATCCTCGCTTCTGCCACATCGTTATCATCTCTGCACACATAGGTAAGAGATCACACCTTCCCTCCTGATACATCAAACTCACCAACACTCTGACTAGTTAAATAAACTCTAGGAAATTACTAGACATGTGTAGCAGGTGTTTGTCTAGTGACTTCAGTCCGTAAAGTCGACTCCAGGCTGAGGGATTGATTGCCTCAAACTCATCTTTCACCTTTCTCCGCATTGGACTGAAGAAGCCACTGCCTGGCGAAACGTTTCCAAACTAAAGATACCCAAATGTTGCACAAGTGTCTCATTCACCAACTTGTTAGTTATCTAACCCATTTAAGATAAGATTTCGTTCGGAGGGTTAGCCACCCAGGATAACCCAAGAAAGTCAGTGCGTCATCGAGGACTGTCTAACTTATTTCCACTGGGGTCCTTAATCTTGTCCCCCAGGATGCGACCCACACCAGTCGACTAACACCCAGGTACCTATTTGCTGCTAGGTGAACAGGACAACAGGTGTAAGGAAACGTGTCGAAATGTTTCCACCCGCCGGGAATCGAACCCGGGCCCTCCGTGTGTGAAGCGGGAGCTTTAGCCACCAGACCACCGGGCCTCCTATATATCATTTGCCTTTCTTTCCTCCTCCAAATTTTTACATAAAAAAAAACAGAAGAACAGCTGGTTTTTGGTTCCAGGTTTCACCTGATATTAGTGAGTCCCTAACACTGCTGACCAAAACAATGTTATCTTAATATATTTTAAAATTTGCAGAATGACTTGCTAAAAAACGTGATAATACTGACATCAATTCCCAAAGATATTGACCTGTTACCCCTTTCTTGCGACGGGTTGACTTGTACCTGTAATATACATGTGGCCGGCATCCAGGGTATTTCTACCCTGGTGCCACTCCACAGTGTATGCCACCGGTACTCCAGATCCACGAGTAGTCACCCCAACGTTTCACTCACCTCGACTCCTCTACGATTACACACTAGAAACGACACTAAGGGATAGCAGGGATAGAGGAGGACATGTTAACGACATGTAAAGTAAAAGGACACAAGTGCAACTAATGTGACATTTAATTGTGGCAACGTTTCGCTCTCCAGGAGCTTTATAATTGCTTGATAAAGCTCCTGGAGAGCGAAACGTTGCCACAATAAAATGTCACATTAATTGAACTTGTGTCCTTTTACTTTACATATTGTCGGTAATTCTACCAACTTTATTACAACATGTTAACGACATATAAAATACTGAGAGGTGTTAACAATGTGGATAGAGACAGGATGTTTCAGAGATATGACCCAGCAACAAGGGGTCACAGCTGAAAGTTGAAAATTCAGGCAAGTCACAGGGATGTTAGAAAGTATTTCTTCAGTTGTCAGGAAGTGGAACAGTCTGGAGAGTGACGTAGTGGATGTAAGATCCATACACAGCTTTAAAAAGATGCTCGATGAAGCACATGGAGAAGGGATGAGTGGACCTAGTAGCGACCAGCGAAGCGTGACCAGAAGCTAAGAATCGCCCCCTGAGTGGAACAAACTCCCGAGTAACCTCATTGAAGCTAAAACGTTGTGTAGTTTTAAAGGCAGGTGTGTGCTGGGCCCGACTGGCATGGACCAGTAAGCTGGCCTGCTGCGGTGCTCTTTCATTCTTATGTTCTTAAATGGGTGAGTACACACAAGATGTGTACACAAAGTTATCTTATCACAGGGTATCAGTAGCTATCACTTCAATCTTCGACGTTCCTAAGAGCCTTAACTAGTGTGGTTCTCCTATTAGCTAGTGTACGCCACCTGAGGCCAGCCTGGTCAACCAGGCTGTTGCTACTGTTGCAACAAAGCCATTATTAGCAGCAGATGGGGCTCGTGTGAGTCTAGCAAATATGGCAGCTTCAAAGGTTTCATTCCAGATGGTGTTGACATTACTTGGGAATTAACAACAGGGATGGGGGAAGAGGGAAGGGAGATGTTGATGGGGAAAGAGAGGAAATAGAGGGATGGAAAGGGAGGGGAAGTAAAGGAATAGAGAGGAAGGGGTGGTAGAGAGAATGGGTGAAGTGATGGGAAAAGGTGAAGAGAGGGGAAGAGGGTGTCAAGGTGAGAGATGTGGTGTTCCTGGCTGGAACACCTCCCTCCCCACACACCTGTATTACCTGACTCTCCTGTTTCCCCTGAAGCCATGTCTGTCCCAGGGATCATGTGACACGCCTTCTCTCTCCTCTCCTCTTTCTCTCTCTCTCTCTCTCTCTCTCTCTCTCTCTATCTATCTCTCACCCTTGCTTCTTTCCTCTACCTTGCTTTTCCTTATCCCTCTCATCTTGCCTAATCCCTTCCTCTCTTTTCTCGTCTTCTTCTATTCCTATCCTTTCCCTGTTCCCTATTCCAGAATCCCAAGTTTGGTACATGGACCTTGCCTTCTGTAAGAGAGATAAGAAAGTGAGGAACAGTGTTTCCCTGGAGCTGGTGTTGGAGGTGATATAGTCAACAGGTTGGATAATACTACCATGTCTGGTAATGGGCACAGCCCCATTATCTACCTCAGTGCTCGAGGAAATGATACTGGGAAGGACAGGAGACAGGAGCTGCTAGTTAAGTACAGGACATTTATAGATCTAATTAGGTCCAAAGAAGGGGTGCCTATCACGTGCAGCATACCACACTGAAGAGGAGCAGGCAACGAATGGTTGTCTGTTTAGGTTAGATGCGTAATATTATAGTATTTTATATTCCCTTGTTGTATGTATTGAGATGGGATAATTTGTCTTTGAAAGAGACAACTGAAATATCAGTATTACAAACCACTTCCACAAAATGATAACAGCAGCTCTCCCACCACAGTTTACAGCAGGATTAACATTTATTGTTAATACAGCTAACAATTAGTGTAAACTGTTGGATAGACAAGTACCACAAAGAACTTGCAATCCACTTCATTGGCAACAGGGATAATTTCTATGGCAAACATGATATGTAAGGGATGGGGTACATATTTCTGAGGCAGAGGTGGTAGTATCACCCAACTCTGTTGAGGGGGCCGTTGCTGAGTTATCTAGGACTTTAAACTGATAGAAGATAGTGGTATAGGTGTGTGTGGCCAAGGTACTCCAAGAAAATATTCAAAAGAGACAACTGTTTATAAAATAGTTACTAATAAAAAGCATAGGAATTGATCAGCCAAGAGACAGTCGAGGGTGGCGAGTCGATAAATTAAGACACATGTGCAACACTTGGATATTTTTGTTGAAACATTTTGCCACACAGTGGCTTTATCAGTCCACTGTGTGGTGAAACGCTTCTATAATAAAGACACCCAAGTGGTACATGTGTCTAATTTATCAACTTATTGGTTCTCTGAACTATTTATCTACAGGATGGCGAGTGACTATCTCTGTTAAGGTCTACTGTACTAAGAGTAGAAGTGCTTGAAGGGGAAAGTGCAATGGAGAAGTGGAGTAGAAGCAGCAGCAACACACACAGTAAGAGGCATTCTTGAGCTTCCCCAGTGCTCGGGGCTCGGCCCAAAGCTGGGGTGTGGCTCAAAAAGGATCCTGCAGTGCTTGCTGCCTTTGCACCTCCTGACATCGTCTGCTGTTATGCAGCTGCCACACCCTTCGAGCCCAGTGTGGGCAGGGTTTCTGGCAGCCGAAGGTGCCTAATTTCTCCCTCAGAGCCCCATGGGGGCGGGGAATGGGGCTAGGCCTGGGGACAGCTGGTCCCAGAAGACGCGGTACTTGTACCTCCTCCCATGACAGACATTGGTCTGAGACACTCCCTCGACAGGAAGCCAAGGCCAGGCCACCTCTTGGAAAAGGCCCGGCCGGGCGATTATACCGGTGAATCTACAACAGAACTGAACAGTGCTTGAAGTAATATACGAGCTAAGATAAACTGTATGTATAGGAAGGATTGACATTATTGCACTAACAAAGACCTAGTTCAACCTGAAAGGCAGAGACATGCCTTCTGAATCTCACATACATAAACTTCTATGTGACGAAATTACTAAGCATCTAGATTCTAAAATGTTGTTTAAATGGCAAATTTTAACTTTATCCAAAATTGACTGGAGTACTTCCATGGGAAATCTTGAGTCTAGCGACTTTCTAGATACGGCTCAGGATTTTCTAAAAGTTTATAACAAAACCAACCAGAGGAAATAACTTGCTGGACTTGTTTCTTGTTAACAAGAAATCACTAATTACTAATCTTGAAGCTAGTGATGAACTTAAAGGAAACGATCACAAATCAGTTTTCATACCTCACGGAATTACCTTGATAACTATAATCAAGTCAAAGTCCCCAATTTTTGCATAGCCGACTTTGCTGAAGGATTACCTAGGTGGAGTCGACTGGTGTGACCTGACAGTTGATTTCCTGTGGACCAGGTAGGTGGTCATGGTTGCCAATATGACATTTTTCAAAGTATTTTACAAGCTGCCCAGGTAACATATGTTCCAAATAGGGAAATTAGATCAACCAAAAATGATCCTAAATGGATAAACTTTACATTAAACATCTCACACGTCAAAAGAGAGGCATTCACAGACAAACCAATACATTAGACAAAAAAAAATAAGAAAAGCCAAAAACAATTATGAAATATAAGTAGCAAGGGCTTCAAAATTCAACTCAAAAGGTTTCTATCAGATATATAGTAGCAAGATTAGGGAGAAGACAGACTCACTTAAAAGTTAGTCAGGTCAACTTACTGTCAGTGACAAAGAAATGTGTACTGTCTTTAACATTTATTTCCTGTTTTTATGCAGGAAGATACTAGTGAAATTCCAGAAATCAATAACTGGTCAGGAGGACCAGTTATTGAACCACGTCAATAGTGACGTGGTTCTCGGATAAACAGATTAAACCAAACAAATCACGGGGACCTAATGAACTGTTCACAAGGGTTATAAAGGAGGAACTTGGTAAACCATTATCTAATCTTTTCAACAAATCACTACAAATCACAGACCGGGTGCGGTTCAAAGTCATAAGTTCAAGCCCCACTCAGTCTTTGGTATGTTTGCAATGGTGGTGTTATGATTTTGCGAGTCATGATGGCGGCTTTGAGGGGATATAAGTTAGAGGAAGACACAGCCATGCTGGTGTGAGAGTCGTCTATAAAAAAAAAATGCTTTTGTGGTCACAGTGGTGGCCCATGCTAACCTCCCTATGGTGTGTAGATATATAACCTTAAGTATAATGAACTCATGTCATTGCTCAGTAATAATCCACATGGAGACAGAACTCTGAAGATGCAACAACACCTGATAATAATGATCTATCAACACTAAATTTTATGCTCAATAATCCGCATGGAGACAGAAACTCAAGAGATTAATTGATCTCTATATTTCGATGCCCTTCTGGGATCCTCTTCAGCAGAAGGGGATCGACATATACAAATCAATTAATCTTCTGAGTTTCTGTTTCCATGTGCGTTATTACTGAGCATATGTACCTAGTTGTAACAATACACAAATAACCCGCACAAAGAAGAGAGAAGCTTATGATGATGTTTCGGTCCGACTTGGACCATTTCGTTTCGCTTCAAGTCTGACCGAAACGTCGTCGTAAGCCTCGCTCTCTCCTATGTGCGGGTTATTTGTCCCTCAGCTGAGGGACTGACCACCTCAAATGCTATTTCTCCAAAGCTGATGGACTGATTACATCATCTTCATTTCGCTACTACACCTGCTGCCTCTGCATTTGATTGAAGAAGTCTACTGTGTGGGCGAAACGTTTCATCAATAAAGATACCCAACTGTTGCACATATATCTTAATCATCAGCCTGTCAGTATTTTATATAATTCTCAACATTACTGTGTTCCCTACCTAGGTCTGAGGGCTGTAGATCACACCCAGGATCAGCTTTTCACGTCCCTCGATAAACTATAGCCACGTTGATTCAGTGTTAGTCGCTTTCACATTTATATTTTGTCTAATGCAAAAGTTTAAATTATCTCTCTGACATACATTGCCCCTACCAACCTTCCTGTTGAACCAGGTCTCTGTTATTGCAATAATATCTAGGCGTTCTACACAGGCAATTAATCTCGACTCGTTGACGAGGTAGGCAGCACTGTTATTGTTGACGTAGAGTGAGATATAAAGAAGGGAACGTTGGCTGGGTTGGCGTAGAGTGAGATATAAGGAAGGGAACGTTAGCTGGGTTGGCGTAGAGTGAGATATAAGGAAGGGAACGTTAGCTGGGTTTGCGTAGAGTGAGATATAAGGAAGGGAACGTTGGCTGGGTTGATAGAATGAGATATGAAGGGAAGGGGGGATGTTGCTGTACTTACCATATAGCGTTTTATTCCTCCGAGCCACTAGCGCCTCGCTGCTGCTGGGGGCGCTGCTGGGGGCGCTGACGGAGGTACTACTGGTGGGGGTCGCTGCTGAGGTGGCTACAGCAGTGCCTGGCCCGCCCGCACTAGAAGTTCCAGTGGTCACTGTAAGAGTGAGAGGGATACTGCGTCATATATCAGGAACGACGAGGTAGGGCAGGGGTACATACTGGAGTGAGGGATGGGGAGTGTCACCCCAGGAAGGCACTGCTATCCGCATAGGTGGATACGCTGGGGAGTGCCAGACAATACCACCCCAGGAAAGCACTGTTATTCCCTAGATATGTACACTGGGAAGAGTGCCAGGCAATACCACCCTGGGGAAGACACTGCCCCCAAGGTGTATACCCTGGGGAGTGCCAGACAATACCACCCCAGGAAAGCACTGTTACCCCCTAGGTGTATACACTGGGGAGAGTGCCAGGCAATACCACCCTGGGGAAGACACTGTCCTCCAAGGGGTATACACTTGAGAGAGTCACTCCGAGAGTGCCAGGCAATACCACCCTGGGGAAGACACTGCCCTCCAAGGGGTATACCCTGGGGAGTGCCAGACAATACCAATCCTGGAAAGCACTGCTACCCCCTAGGTGTATACACTGGGGAATGCCAGACAATACCACCCCAGGAAGGCACTGCTCCCCGCCTTGGGGAGTGCCAGACAATACCACCCCAGGAAGGCACTGCTCCCCGCCCTCTGAAGTCACCACAACTACAGTATTTTACATCTCAACAGATTACACTAAGATATATAAGAAAACGTTTTGGTCTTGGGACCTTGAATAGATTATCAGAAGTGACCAAGATCCCAGGATCGAAACGTTGTCTGATATATCTTAGTGTTTACTTACACGTCTCTCTTAAACCACTTGTTGGTATCAGTTACCAGGGGCCGGGAGCTGAGACTTGACCCCTAGAGCCACAAATAAGTGAGGATAAATAGGTAAGTACCCCCCAGCACCGTGAGATGGATCACCACAGTAGTGAGCATCCTGGTGACAGGTATGTGATAGTAACAAGTACTACAAGGAGTACTGGGAATCGAACTGGCGTTCTTGCAATTGAGGCTGAAGTTGCATAACTTCAGCCTTCATTGCAAGGTCATTGCAAGGTCATTACAAGGTCACTGGTCCCCACTGTGTAAACTTTATCAAGTCAATAACTTGATAAAGTTTAAAACAGCTTGAAATGTCGTCCAATTTTTGATCTCAAAGAAAATAATAATAATGGAAACAATGTGAAAATAATAATTAAAATGAAATATAATTAAGAGTTAAAATATAATAATATAATTAATAAGAAAAAATAATAATAATAAAACATAATAATATAATTAATAACTAAAATAATAATATAATAGTAATAATAGTAATCTGAGAAGTGGTCAACCTCGCACCTGCTGGTGACTGGCACATGCTATTGGTCAGGCTGCTGGGGGTCAGGCAGGCAGGAGCTCCCTGATTGGTACTCCCGTGAAAGGGGAGGGGCTCACGCGGGCTCTCCTCCAATCCCTTGCCAGCTCCGAGGGCAGAGTGCGTCTCATTGGCTGAGAGTGCAGGGCGGGCGTGGTTCTTGATGGGCAGGAACGTAGGGCGTTTCGGGCGTAGGACATGGCTAGTAGCTGGGTAGGTGGCGGCAGGTGGTAGGTAGGTGGTTGCTGGTGGTGGGTAGGTGGTTGCTGGTGGTGGGTAGGTGGCGGCAGGTGGTGGGTAGGTAGCATCTGGTGGTGGGTAGGAGCGGGTAGCAGGTACCCTGGACGAGCTATCCTCATTCTCGGTTAATTCTCCCTCTAACAAGAAACAAAGACATGACTAACAACAACTGTGTTTATGCTAACACTACATCAACCTGTACTAACACTACATCAACTTGTACTAACACTACATCAACTTGTACTAACACTACATCAACTTGTACTAACATTACATCAACCTGTACTAACACTACATCAACTTGTACTAACACTACATCAACCTGTACTAACACTACATCAACCTGTACTAACACTACATCAACTTGTACTAACACTACATCAACCTGTACTAACACTACATCAACTTGTACTAACACTACATCAACCTGTACTAACACTACATCAACTTGTACTAACACTACATCAACTTGTACTAACACTACATCAACTTGTACTAACACTACATCAACTTGTACTAACACTACATCAACTTGTACTAACACTACATCAACTTGTACTAACACTACATCAACCTGTACTAACACTACATCAACTTGTACTAACACTACATCAACTTGTACTAACACTACATCAACTTGTACTAACACTACATCAACTTGTACTAACACTACATCAACCTGTACTAACACTACATCAACTTGTACTAACACTACATCAACTTGTACTAACACTACATCAACCTGTACTAACACTACATCAACTTGTACTAACACTACATCAACTTGTACTAACACTACATCAACTTGTACTAACACTACATCAACCTGTACTAACACTACATCAACTTGTACTAACACTACATCAACTTGTACTAACACTACATCAACCTGTACTAACATTACATCAACTTGTACTAACATTACATCAACTTGTACTAACACTACATCAACCTGTACTAACACTACATCAACTTGTACTAACACTACATCAACTTGTACTAACACTACATCAACCTGTACTAACATTACATCAACTTGTACTAACATTACATCAACTTGTACTAACACTACATCAACCTGTACTAACACTACATCAACTTGTACTAACACTACATCAACCTGTACTAACACTACATCAACCTGTACTAACACTACATCAACCTGTACTAACACTACATCAACTTGTACTAACACTACATCAACTTGTACTAACACTACATCAACCTGTACTAACATTACATCAACTTGTACTAACATTACATCAACTTGTACTAACACTACATCAACTTGTACTAACATTACATCAACCTGTACTAACACTACATCAACTTGTACTAACACTACATCAACTTGTACTAACACTACATCAACTTGTACTAACACTACATCAACCTGTACTAACACTACATCAACCTGTACTAACACTACATCAACTTGTACTAACACTACATCAACCTGTACTAACACTACATCAACCTGTACTAACACTACATCAACCTGTACTAACATTACATCAACTTGTACTAACACTACATCAACTTGTACTAACACTACATCAACCTGTACTAACACTACATCAACTTGTACTAACACTACATCAACCTGTACTAACACTACATCAACTTGTACTAACACTACATCAACCTGTACTAACACTACATCAACCTGTACTAACACTACATCAACTTGTACTAACACTACATCAACCTGTACTAACACTACATCAACTTGTACTAACACTACATCAACCTGTACTAACACTACATCAACCTGTACTAACACTACATCAACTTGTACTAACACTACATCAACCTGTACTAACACTACATCAACTTGTACTAACACTACATCAACCTGTACTAACACTACATCAACCTGTACTAACATTACATCAACTTGTACTAACATTACATCAACCTGTACTAACACTACATCAACTTGTACTAACACTACATCAACCTGTACTAACACTACATCAACTTGTACTAACACTACATCAACCTGTACTAACATTACATCAACTTGTACTAACACTACATCAACTTGTACTAACACTACATCAACTTGTACTAACATTACATCAACCTGTACTAACACTACATCAACTTGTACTAACACTACATCAACTTGTACTAACACTACATCAACCTGTACTAACACTACATCAACCTGTACTAACACTACATCAACCTGTACTAACACTACATCAACCTGTACTAACACTACATCAACCTGTACTAACACTACATCAACCTGTACTAACACTACATCAACCTGTACTAACACTACATCAACCTGTACTAACACTACATCAACTTGTACTAACACTACATCAACTTGTACTAACACTACATCAACCTGTACTAACACTACATCAACTTGTACTAACACTACATCAACCTGTACTAACACTACATCAACTTGTACTAACATTACATCAACTTGTACTAACATTACATCAACTTGTACTAACACTACATCAACTTGTACTAACATTACATCAACTTGTACTAACACTACATCAACCTGTACTAACACTACATCAACTTGTACTAACATTACATCAACTTGTACTAACACTACATCAACCTGTACTAACACTACATCAACTTGTACTAACATTACATCAACTTGTACTAACACTACATCAACTTGTACTAACATTACATCAACTTGTACTAACATTACATCAACTTGTATTAACACTACATCAACTTGTACTAACATTACATCAACTTGTACTAACATTACATCAACTTGTACTAACACTACATCAACTTGTACTAACATTACATCAACTTGTACTAACACTACATCAACTTGTACTAACATTACATCAACTTGTACTAACACTACATCAACTTGTACTAACACTACATCAACTTGTACTAACATTACATCAACTTGTACTAACATTACATCAACTTGTACTAACATTACATCAACTTGTAGTAACACTACATCAACTTGTACTAACACTACATCAACTTGTACTAACACTACATCAACCTGTACTAACACTACATCAACCTGTACTAACACTACATCAACCTGTACTAACACTACATCAACCTGTACTAACACTACATCAACCTATGCTAGCACTACATCAACCTGTTCTAACACTACATCAACCTGTTCTAACACTACATCAACCTGTGCTAGCACTACATCAACCTGTACTAGCACTACATCAACCTCTTCTAACACTACATCAATCTGAGCTAGCACTACATCAACTAATTTTTCACAGCTACTCCTTATAACTATGATATATGACTCAGTATATAACTCAGTATATGACTGTGAAAAATCTATATATTTCTGTATCTCAGGAAACCTTTTGAACTATTGGTCAAATGTGTGTCTACAAGTGAAGATCCGCTGTCTATATAATGTTACCTTGATGATAAACTTAGTGTCACTGGACGAGGTGAGGAAGATGGAGGGGTGAGAAAGATGGGGAGGGGTTAGAAAGATAGTGGAGGGGATGAGGAAGATGGTGAGGGGTGAGGAAGATGGTGAAGGGGTTAAGATAGTGAAGGGGGGTGAGGAGAACATCATGTGTGAGGACTGGGGAGGAAAGATAGGGAGGTAAGTGAGGTACATGGGCGTGCTGAGTTACTGAACCTACCCAGAGGAGAAATATTCAAGAATGACAACATAACGAGGGTGGGCGTGTGGGTGGAGATCATGGTACAGTGCAGCATCCACTACTCTTACCACCCACTCCCCTCACACCACATTCTCCTCACAGCCACCACTGCACCCAGCCAAAGCTTCTGTGGGCCGCCAACACCATTAGTCTAGTTGACCAAGTAATCCAGAGGAAGGTCTGGCCCCAGGCCGAGCCGCTGGAGTAAGAAAACTCTTGAAACAGTTCACAGGTAAATCAGGCACTTGTCCGGGGCACACACAGTTGCACACGCCCCTGGGTATATGGAGCATATAGGATTCTGCAAGTACCCTGATGCCCTCACAACGGACGACATCACATTTCACTGATAATTCACGTTCATTTTAATTTCCTGAAACACTGCTGACGGAATCAACTTCAATCACCTGACCTGACTACATTGGAGCATTGGCTTAAGCCGGTAGGGGGCTTGGAGCTGCCTCGCATGGGCCAGTAGGCCTGCTGCAGTGTTCCTTCTTTCTTATGTTCTTATATTCTACTCACTCGTGTATTTCCACCTAAACACTTTTAAAAAATCACAAAGACCTCACAACAGAATATCAGATGATTAATTTTCCGAGTCCAACAAGTGAATATTTTCTTAAATGTTAATATACATTGTTGGTAGGTTTCATGAGGTGGTTTGAGCATTTAGAGAAGCTGGAGCAGATTAGGATGACTAAGAGTGTATATAAAACTGAGGTGGAAGGAATGGGGAGGTAAGGATTGCCCCAGGAAGGGTTGGAAGGAGGGGTAAAAGAGGATTTAATGTTAAGGGCTTGTACATCCAACAGAAAGGCACAAAACTGTGGCTGGAACAATACACAAATAACTTGCACATAGGAGAGAGGAGCTTGCGACGACGTTTCGGTCCGACTTGGACCAAGTCGGACCGAAACGTCGTCGTAAGCTCCTCCCTCCTATGTGCAGGTTATCTGTGTAACAGACGTGTTAGATGGAAGTCGAGACAAGTACTGTTGGACTGGGAGTACAGTAACATTTATAAAAGGATTCAGTAGTAAGTTAGCCAGACTTGAGTCCTGGAGATGGAGGTACTCTACTTGTACTCTACTGGGATGACAGTGTTGAAGATCTGAGGGTCATCTGAACTTCTGACATCACACTGAATGATACGAAATGGGTGTCCTCATTTTTGAGTCACCCTACCTCGGTGGGAGACGGCCACTGAGTTATATATATATATATATATATATATATATATATATATATATATATATATATGTTCATATATATATCCACAGTTTACGAGAACATAAAATTATACAGTATAGTTTAAGAGAACAACATTTTTAAAACTCCAGTAAAAGTCTGCAAAATTGAGAATATGAGAATCAGTGAGAGTCAGACCTGAGCACCTCTCCTTGTTATTTACTTTCTTACTACACTCTCTATAATACTCTCACACTACAACACTCTCACACACTACAACACTCTCTCACACTACAACACTCTCACACAACACTCACACTACAACACTCCCCACTACAACACTCACACTACAACACTCACACTACAACACTCTCACACAACATCATCACACAACACTCACACTACAACACTCACACTACAACACTCTCACACAACACTCACACAACACTCACACTACAACACTCACACTACAAACACTCACACTACAACACTCTCACACAACACTCACACAACAACACTCACACTACAACACTCACACTACAACACTCACACTACAACACTCTCACACAACACTCACACAACACTCACACTACAACACTCACACTACAACACTCACACAACACTCACACTACAACACTCACACTACAACACTCACACAACACTCACACAACAACACTCACACTACAACACTCACACTACAACACTCACACTACAACACTCACACTACAACACTCTCACACAACACTCACACAACACTCACACTACAACACTCACACTACAACACTCACACAACACTCACACACTACAACACTCACACTACAACACTCACACAACACTCACACAACACTCACACAACAACACTCACACTACAACACTCACACAACAACACTCACACTACAACACTCACACTACAACACTCACACTACAACACTCTCACACAACACTCACACAACACTCACACTACAACACTCACACTACAACACTCACACAACACTCACACTACAACACTCTCACACAACACACACTACAACACTCACACTACAACACTCACACTACAACACTCACACTACAACACTCTCACATAACACACACTACAACACTCTCACACAACACTCACACTACAACACTCACACAACACTCACTCTACAACACTCACACTACAACACTCTCTCACACTACAACACTCACACAACACTCACACTACAACACTCACACTACAACACTCTCACACAACACTCACACAACACTCACACTACAACACTCACACTACAACACTCTCACACAACACTCACACAACACTCACACTACAACACTCACACTACACACTCACACACAACACTCTCACACAACACTCACACAACAACACTCACACAACAAACACTCACCTACAACACTCACACCTAGCAACAACACCTCACACAACACTCACACAACACTCACACTACAACACTCACACTACAACACTCACACAACACTCACACTACAACACTCTCACACAACACACACTACAACACTCACACTACAACACTCACACTACAACACTCACACTACAACACTCTCACATAACACACACTACAACACTCTCACACAACACTCACACTACAACACTCACACAACACTCACTCTACAACACTCACACTACAACACTCTCCCCACACTACAACACTCACACAACACTCACACTACAACACTCACACTACAACACTCACACTACAACACTCACACTACAACACTCACACTACAACACTCTCACACAACACTCACACTACAAACACTCACACAACACTCTCTCACACTACAACACTCACATTACAACAGTCACACTACAACACTCACACACAACACTCACACTACAACACTCACACTACAACACTCACACACAACACTCACACTACAACACTCTCACTACAACACTCACACAACACTCACACTACAACTCTCTCACACAACACTCACACTACAACACTCTCACAACGACACTCACACTACAAAAACTCACACACAACACTCTCACACAACACTCACACTACAACACTCACACTACAACACTCTCACACAACACTCACTACAACACTCTCACACAACACACACTACAACACTCACACTACAACACTCTCACACAACACTCACACTACAACACTCACACAACACTCACACTACAAACACTCACACTACAACACTCTCACACAACACTCGCACTACAACACTCACACTACAACACTCTCACACAACACTCACACTACAACACTCTCAACACAACACACACTACAACACACACAACACTCTCACACAACACTCACACTACAACACACACAACACTCACTCTACAACACTCACACTACAACACTCTCACGCTACAACACTCATACAACACTCACACTACAACTCACACTACAACACTCTCACAACAACACTCACACTACTACACTCTCACACAACACTCACACTACAACACTCTCACACAACACTCACACTACAACACAACACTCACACTACAACACTCTCACACTACAACACTCACACAACAACACTCACACTACAAACACTCACACTACAACACTCTCACAACAACACTCACACTACTACACTCACACAACACTCACACTACAACACAACACTCACACTACAACACTCTCACACTACAACACTCACACAACAACACTCACACTACAACACTCACACTACAACACTCACACTACTACACTCTCACACAACACTCACACAACACTCACACTACAACACTCTCACACAACACTCACACTACAACACTCACACTACAACACTCTCACACAACACTCACACAACAACACTCACACAACACTCACACTACAACACTCACACTACAACACTCTCACACAACACTCACACTACAACACTAACACAACAACACTCACACTACAACACTCTCACACAACACTCACACTACAACACTCTCTCACACTACTACACTCTCACACAACACTCACACAACAACACTCACGCTACAACACTCACACTACAAACACTCACACTACAACACTCACACTACAAACACTCACACAACACTCACACTACAACTCTCTTCACAAAACACTCACACTAAAAGGCTCTCACAGAACAACATTCACACAACAACACTCACACTACAACACTCACACTACAACACTCACAAAACAACACTCACACAACAAAACTCATACTACAACACTCACACAACACTCACACTACAACTCTCACAAAACAACACTCACACTACAACACTCACAAAACACTCACACAACAACACTCACACTACAACACTCTCATACAACAACACTCACACTACAACACTCTCACACAACAACACTCACACTACAACACTCACACTACAACACTCTCACACTACAAAACTCACTACAACACTCACACTACAACACTCACTACAACACTCTCTCACACTACAACACTCTCACACTACAAAACTCACTACAACACTCACACTACAACACTCTCTCACACTACAAAACTCACTACAACACTCTCTCACACTACAAAACTCACTACAACACTCTCTCACACTACAACACTCACTACAACACTCTCACACTACAAAACTCACTACAACACTCTCTCACACTACAACATTCACTACAACACTCACACTACAACGCTCACTACAACACTCTTTCACACTACAACACTCACACTACAACACTCACTACAACACTCTCACACTACAACACTCACACTACAACACTCTCACACTACAACACTCTCACACTACAACACTCACTACAACACTCTCTTACACTACAACACTCTCTCACACTACAACACTCACTACAACACTCACACTACAACACTCTCACACAACAACACTCTCACACTACAACACTCACACTACAACACTCACTACAACACTCTCTCACACTACAAAACTCACTACAACACTCTCACACTACAACACTCACTACAACACTCTCACACTACAACACTCACACTACAACACTCTCACACTACAACACTCTCACAATACAAAACTCACTACAACACTCTCACACTACAACACTCACACTACAACACTCTCACACTACAACACTCTCTCACACTACAACACTCTCTTACACTACAACACTCACTACAACACTCTCACACTACAACACTCTCTTACACTACAACACTCTCTTACACTACAACACTCTCACACTACAACACTCACTACAACACTCTCTCACACTACAACACTCACTACAACACTCTCTCACACTACAACACTCTGTCACACTACAACACTCACTACAGCACCCACACTACAACACTCTCTCACACTACAACACTCTCTCACACTACAACATTCTCTCACACTACAACACTCACTACAACACTCTCTCACACTACAACACTCTCTCACACTACAACACTCTCTCACACTACAACATCCTCTCACACCACAACACTTGGTATAAAGTTAATTAACCCGATACTCACCTCCTGCCACAATCTTTCTCTATCCTCTGGACTCTCATCTTCAGACATATAACACTTCTCTCAATAAAAGTTCACTTCACAATGTGTCTCCCATCTTGGTGATGCACCATCTCATGTACACTCAAGATGAGTGGAGTGTTAGCCAGGTAGTACTGGACTAATGTCAGGGCTGAGAGGAATGTGCTATAAGGAGGAACTAAACTGAACCTGACGACCTTGGAGAAGACTGAGAGTAAGACGTGATAACGAACAATAATATTTTAAGAGTAACTGATAAGCCAAATAAGAGGAGACCCTTCGAAATGCGAGGCCCAGGAACAGAGGTGGAAGTTGGATACACGGTGAGTCATAAAGATGTTAGGAAATACTTCTTTAGGATAGTAGCAAATGCTTCCCTAAGATGCTACGAAATACCACATTAGTCTCGAATGGAATTTCTGAACGAAGCAGTGACTGAGGCAATTTCAATACATAGTTTGAAGAATAGGTAAGACAAACTTTTCTATGCCACACTCCAGAAACACCTCTGGTAGGAAATAGAGTAGAAACAAGAGTTGACACTCGACCCCCGTAAACATAAATTGGTGAATATATGTATTACAACACATTAAACACACACACAGCACACACACACACACACACACACACACACACACACACACACACACACACATTCACACACACACACACACACACACACACACACACACACACACACACACACACACACACACACACACACACACACACACACACACACACGGATCACACGGGCATCATCACCCTACAATTTAAGAGTCAGGATAGACATATTTGAGAGAAGTAAGTTATGATTACAATCTGACGTTATCACCACCACAATCACTATTACCACCACTTCTAGCACCACCACCACCACCATTACTATCACTACTGCCACCTCCACCACTGCTACCATCATCAACAACGCTATCTTCTCTCTCACTCACTCACAAATTCTAGGTACTCAAGATATGTGAGAGTAGGGGAAGACCGAGTCTCTAAGTTTCCAAGATTCTTCTACCCTCAGACGCCAGCCTCAAGTACCACTCCCTAACTATCTGATCAACCAGGCTGCTAGTACAAAGCCCATCACAATGACTTCCAGGCTGCTAGTACAAAGCCCATCACAATGACTTCCAGGCTGCTAGTACAAAGCCCATCACAATGACTTCCAGGCTGCTAGTACAAAGACCATCACAATGACTTCCAGGCTGGTAGTACAAAGACCATCACAATGACTTCCAGGCTGGTAGCACAAAGACCATCACAATGACTTCCAGGCTGGTAGCACAAAGACCATCACAATGACTTCCAGGCTGGTAGTACAAAGACCATCACAATGACTTCCAGGCTGGTAGTACAAAGACCATCACAATGACTTCCAGGCTGGTAGCACAAAGACCATCACAATGACTTCCAGGCTGGTAGCACAAAGACCATCACAATGACTTCCAGGCTGGTAGCACAAAGACCATCACAATGACTTCCAGGCTGGTAGCACAAAGACCATCACAATGACTTCCAGGCTGGTGGTACAAAGACCATCACAATGACTTCCAGGCTGGTAGTACAAAGACAATGACTTCCAAGCTGGTGGTACAAAGACAATGACTTCCAGGCTAGTAGTACAAAGACCACAATGACTTCCAGGCTGGTAGTACAAAGACAATGACTTCCAGGCTGGTAGTACAAAGACAATGACTTCCAGGCTGGTAGTACAAAGACAACGACTTCCAGGCTGGTAGTACAAAAACAAAGACTTCCAGGCTGGTAGTACAAAGACAATGGCTTTCAGGCTGGTAGTACAAAGACAAAGACTTCCAGGCTGGTAGTACAAAGACAATGACTTCCAGGCTGGTAGTACAAAGACAATGACTTCCAGGCTGGTAGTACAAAGACAAAGACTTCCAGGCTGGTAGTACAAAGACAAAGACTTCCAGGCTGGTAGTACAAAGACAATGACTTCCAGGCTGGTAGTACAAAGACCATCACAATGACTTCCAGGCTGGTAGTACAAAGACCATCACAATGACTTCCAGGCTGCTAGTACAAAGACCATCACAATGACTTCCAGGCTGGTAGTACAAAGACCATCACAATGACTTCCAGGCTGGTAGCACAAAGACCATCACAATGACTTCCAGGCTGCTAGTACAAAGACCATCACAATGACTTCCAGGCTGCTAGTACAAAGACCATCACAATGACTTCCAGGCTGGTAGTACAAAAACCATCACAATGACTTCCAGGCTGGTAGCACAAAGACCATCACAATGACTTCCAGGCTGCTAGTACAAAGACCATCACAATGACTTCCAGGCTGGTGGTACAAAGACCATCACAATGACTTCCAGGCTGGTGGTACAAAGACCATCACAATGACTTCCAGGCTAGTAGTACAAAGACCACAATGACTTCCAGGCTGCTAGTACAAAGACCATCACAATGACTTCCAGGCTGGTGGTACAAAGACCATCACAATGACTTCCAGGCTGGTAGTACAAAGACCATCACAATGACTTCCAGGCTGGTAGCACAAAGACCATCACAATGACTTCCAGGCTGGTAGCACAAAGACCATCACAATGACTTCCAGGCTGGTGGTACAAAGACCATCACAATGACTTCCAGGCTGGTGGTACAAAGACAATGACTTCCAGGCTGGTGGTACAAAGACAATGACTTCCAGGCTGGTAGTATAAAGACCACAATGACTTCCAGGCTGGTAGTACAAAGACAATGACTTCCAGGCTGGTAGTACAAAGACAACGACTTCCAGGCTGGTAGTACAAAGACAAAGACTTCCAGGCTGGTAGTACAAAGATAATGACTTTCAGGCTGGTAGTACAAAGACCATCACAATGATTTCCAGGCTGGTAGTACAAAGACCATCACAATGACTTCCAGGCTGGTGGTACAAAGACCATCACAATGACTTCCAGGCTGGTAGTACAAAGACCATCACAATGACTTCCAGGCTGGTAGTACAAAGACCATCACAATGACTTCCAGGCTGGTGGTACAAAGACCATCACAATGACTTCCAGGCTGGTGGTACAAAGACCATCACAATGACTTTCAGGTAATAATTCTACATCAGGTAACAATCCCACACTAAAATGACAATTCTATACCCACACACGCAGCAGCAAACAATTACATACTTGCTTAACAAATCTACAACAGGGCAATAATTCCAAAAGGCTTTTTATGATCGGTTTCCCCAGGCAGTCAAGGGCAGTATCCGGAGCCTCCACAGGCCAATGAAAAATACAAAGGAATTACTTACAGCAGGAAAATTTAATGTTTACTGATGACAAATTCCAACTATAGGCGCTATTATAAATATACTTATGTAATGTGTACAGGTAATGTGCATATGTGCCTAAACAAACTTACACATTTTCACAGAACTGATGGAACAGTTGAAACACCAAGTAATAGGCTGAGAAACAAGATAGGTTGAATAATGAGAAATTTTAAAACAGGAAGTAATACCAATAGTGGTACTATTCAAATTACTTGTGCTCTAGAATATTATTGTCTACTCACAGCTTCAAGACAGGAGAGGTATCACAGCTGGAAAATATACAGAGGTCATTTACTGCCTATATGTATATTAGTCAATAAAACACATACATTATTGGAAAGTTCTAAAAGAACATATAACGTACTCACTAGAGAAGAAAAATAAAATACCTAATGATATACATATTTAGAAAGTGGATAAATTAGACACATATACAACTCTTGGGAATCTTCATTGAGGAAACGTTTCGCCACACAGTGGCTTCATCAGTCCATACGAAGGAGAAACTTGAAGAACAGGAGGAGAATGAGGTAATCAGTCCCTCAACCTTGAGTCGATGTGTTCAGTCCATCAATCTTGAATAGAATACCATTCATCTACAAATATTTAGAAAGTACCTGAGGGTTTCTACTACCACTATATCAACTAATGGAATATAAAATTAACTTTAGGAAAAGCAGGGGAGCCACTGTCAGAACTGCAGAACACTGTATCAACATTCGTACTTCACGACGCTTCAACATGCCACCAACAAATGTAAATAATATTGCTTAAACAGAAACAGATGTTTTCAAGAAGAAACTAAATTACTACAACTTTGTCTGACCTTTTTTTGAAGGGGGGGGGGTTATCCTAGGTAATTTACAATATGATCATTGTATTTGTGTGTACCTGTGCTTAAATAAATTTAAATGCCAGATGAGAAAAGTTGATAGCCACGTAGGCCTTCAAGCTGGAAAAACAGCCTAGCAGATCAGTCACTGTGGAAACATAAATGTATATCACGGGCGTCAGATACGACAGATTTAAGAAACTAAATAAATGGCAACGCGAACGTGCATGTTAAATATTAACTCACATATGAACAAGTGATGGAAGGAAACACCATACACAGCTTCAAGAACATACATGATCGTCGACCCTAGCCAACACAACCAGGCAAGTATTAACAAGTATTCCTAGATCATGCGCTACAATGCACCACACTGAGCTGACAGTATTCATTCCCTGGCTGACAGCTCCTGACACTCGCTCATGGGGGATCGATATTGGGAAACTATCTGATCACAGATCCTTACATGGAGCAGCAGCTGCTCACTACATATATTAAATCACTGACCTTAAGATAATCAGGTTTAAAGCCTATCTCCTACACGAAGGTCAGTAAAGCCATATGACCTTAACATAATAAGGTTTAAAGCCTAAGGTTTCAAGCCTATCGCCTACAAGAAGGTCAGTAAAGCCCCATGACCTTAACATAATAAGGTTTAAAGCCTAAGGTTTCAAGCCTATCGCCTACACGAAGGTCAGTAAAGCCATATGACCCTAAGGTAATAAGGTTTCAAGCTTATCTCCTACACAAGGGTCAGTAAAATCATAATTCACTGCCCACAATACTGACAAAAAATAAAGACTACAATATCACACTACCGAGGCTGGAACAATACACAAACAATGCACACACTCGGGGGGGGGGGGACTCACGGCTGGACGTTCCGGTCCAACTTCGACCACTGTCCATGTTCCAAGACGGAGCGAAACGTCGTAATAAGTTTCCCCCTCTCGCAAGTGTACGTTGGTTGTGTACTGACGTAAGTATATTGTAAACCCATAATACTGAATATATATATATATATATATATATAATATATATATATATATATATATATATATATATATATATATATATATATATATATATATATATACTCAGTGTATCTATGTGTCAGTGTATATATAGTGTGAATTGTTTATGCATATATATACACAGAATTATGTATCTTCAGTTTTCACACAGTGAGATATACACAACATTGGATATGTATACAACTCTCTTTGTATACTCACACACATATGTGCATACACATATGTACACACATACACAAACCATACACGATTTTAATGTATACTCACAGACATACCCCGCCTCTCAGTGTATAAAGACATACAC
>NC_069488.1:14540083-14677583 GCF_026875155.1 Cherax quadricarinatus | reverse complement strand
CACGTAGATGGTGGTGTGGACACGTAGATGGTGGTGTGGACACGTAGATGGTGGTGTGGACACGTAGATGGTGGCGTGGACACGTAGATGGTGGCGTGGACACGTAGATGGTGGTGTGGACACGTAGATGGTGGCGTGGACACGTAGATGGTGGCGTGGACACGTAGATGGTGGTGTGGACACGTAGATGGTGGCGTGGACACGTAGATGGTGGTGTGGACACGTAGATGGTGGCGTGGACACGTAGATGGTGGCGTGGACACGTAGATGGTGGCGTGGACACGTAGATGGTGTGGACACGTAGATGGTGGTGTGGACACGTAGATGGTGGCGTGGACACGTAGATGGTGGCGTGGACACGTAGATGGTGGCGTGGACACGTAGATGGTGGCGTGGACACGTAGATGGTGGTGTGGACACGTAGATAGTGGTGTGGACACGTAGATGGTGGTGTGGACACGTAGATGGTGGCGTGGACACGTAGATGGTGGGGTGGACACGTAGATGGTGGCGTGGACACGTAGATGGTGGCGTGGACACGTAGATGGTGGGTGTGGACACGTAGATGGTGGTGTGGACACGTAGATGGTGGTGTGGACACGTAGATGGTGGCGTGGACACGTAGATGGTGGCGTGGACACGTAGATGGTGGCGTGGACACGTAGATGGTGGCGTGGACACGTAGATGGTGGTGTGGACACGTAGATGGTGGCGTGGACACGTAGATGGTGGCGTGGACACGTAGATGGTGGCGTGGACACGTAGATGGTGGTGTGGACACGTAGATGGTGGTGTGGACACGCAGATGGTGGCGTGGACACGTAGATGGTGGTATGGACACGTAGATGGTGGCGTGGACACGTAGATGGTGGTATGGACACGTAGATGGTGGCGTGGACACGTAGATGGTGGTGTGGACACGTAGATGGTGGCGTGGACACGTAGATGGTGGTATGGACACGTAGATGGTGGTGTGGACACGTAGATGGTGGCGTGGACACGTAGATGGTGGTGTGGACACGTAGATGCTGGTGTGGACACGTAGATGGTGGTGTGGACACGTAGATGGTGGCGTGGACACGTAGATGGTGGTATGGACACGTAGATGCTGGTGTTTGGGCACGTAGATGGTGGTGTGGACACGTAGATGGTGGCGTGGACACGTAGATGGTGGCGTGGACACGTAGATGGTGGCGTGGACACGTAGATGGTGGCGTGGACACGTAGATGGTGGTGTGGACACGTAGATGGTGGCGTGGACACGTAGATGGTGGTGTGGACACGTAGATGGTGGTGTGGACACGTAGATGGTGGTGTGGACACGTAGATGGTGGCGTGGACACGTAGATGGTGGTGTGGACACGTAGATGGTGGTGTGGACACGTAGATGGTGGGTGTGGACACGTAGATGGTGGTGTGGACACGTAGATGGTGGTGTGGACACGTAGATGGTGGCGTGGACACGTAGATGGTGGTGTGGACACGTAGATGGTGGTGTGGACACGTAGATGGTGGCGTGGACACGTAGATGGTGGTGTGGACACGTAGATGGTGGTGTGGACACGTAGATGGTGGTGTGGACACGTAGATGGTGGCGTGGACACGTAGATGGTGGTGTGGACACGTAGATGGTGGTGTGGACACGTAGATGGTGGCGTGGACACGTAGATGGTGGTGTGGACACGTAGATGGTGGTGTGGACACGTAGATGGTGGCGTGGACACGTAGATGGTGGCGTGGACACGTAGATGGTGGCGTGGACACGTAGATGGTGTGGACACGTAGATGGTGGTATGGACACGTAGATGGTGGTGTGGACACGTAGATGGTGGTGTGGACACGTAGATGGTGGTGTGGACACGTAGATGGTGGTGTGGACACGTAGATGGTGGTGTGGACACGTAGATGGTGGTGTGGACACGTAGATGGTGGCGTGGACACGTTGATGGTGCGTGGACACGTAGATGGTGGTGTGGACACGTAGATGGTGGTGTGGACACGTAGATGGTGGTGTGGACACGTAGATGGTGGCGTGGACACGTAGATGGTGGTGTGGACACGTAGAAGGTGTGTGGACACGCAGATGGTGGTGTGGACACGTAGATGGTGGCGTGGACACGTAGATGGTGGTGTGGACACGTAGATGGTGGTGTGGACACGTAGATGGTGGTGTGGACACGTAGATGGTGGTGTGGACACGTAGATGGTGGCGTGGACACGTAGATGGTGGCGTGGACACGTAGATGGTGGTGTGGACACGTAGATGGTGGTGTGGACACGTAGATGGTGGTGTGGACACGTAGATGGTGGTATGGACACGTAGATGGTGGTGTGGACACGTAGATGGTGGTGTGGACACGTAGATGGTGGTGTGGACACGTAGATGGTGGTGTGGACACGTAGATGGTGGTGTGGACACGTAGATGGTGTGGACACGTAGATTGTGTGGACACGTAGATGGTGGTGTGGACACGTAGATGGTGGTGTGGACACGTAGATGGTGGTGTGGACACGTAGATGGTGGTGTGGACACGTAGATGGTGTGGACATGTAGATGGTGTGTGGGCATGTAGATGGTGGTGTGGACACGTAGATGGTGTGGACACGTAGATGGTGTGGACACGTAGAGGGTGTGGACACGTAGATGGTGTGGACACGTAGATGGTGGTGTGGACACGTAGATGGTGTGGACACGTAGATGGTGGTGTGGACATGTAGATGGTGGTGTGGACATGTAGATGGTGTGGACACGCAGATGGTGTGGACACGTAGATGGAGGTGTGGACACGTAGATGGTGTGGACATGTAGATGGTGGTGTGGACACGTAGATGGTGTGGACATGTAGATGGTGGTGTGGACACGTAGATGGTGGTGTGGACACGTAGATGGTGGTGTGGACACGTAGATGGTGGTGCGGACATGTAGATGGTGGTGTGGACACGTAGATGGTGGCGTGAACACGTAGATGGTGTGGACACGTAGATGGTGGTGTGGACACGTAGATGGTGGTGTGGACACGTAGATGGTGGTGTGGACTCGTAGATGGTGTGGACATGTAGATGGTGGTGTGGACACGTAGATGGTGGTGTGGACACGTAGATGGTGTGGACACGTAGATGGTGTGGACACGGAGATGGTGGTATGGACAGGTAGATGGCATGGACACGTAGATGGTGGTGCGGACATGTAGATGGTGGTGTGGACACGTAGATGGTGGTGTGGACACGTAGATGGTGGTGTGAACACGTCGATGGGGGTGTGGACACGTAGATGGTGTGGATATGTGGACATGTAGATGGTGGTGTGGACATGTAGATGGTGTGGACACGTAGATGATGGTGTGGACACGTAGATGGTGGTGTGGATACGTTGATGGTGTGGACACGGAGATGGTGGTATGGACAGGTAGATGGCGTGGACACGTACATGGTGGTGCGGACATGTAGATGGTGGTGTGGATACGTAGATGGTGGTGTGGACACGTAGATGGTGTGGACACGCAGATGGTGTGGGCACGTAGATGGTGTGGACACGTAGATGGTGTGGACACGTAGATGGTGTGGACATGGGGATGGTGGCGTGGACACGTAGATGGTGTGGACACGCAGATGTTGTGGACACGTAGATGGTGTGGACACGTAGATGGTGGTTTGGACACGTAGATGGCGGTGTGAACACGTAGATGGTGTGGACACGTAGATATTGGTGTGGACACGTAGATGGTGGTGTGGACACATAGATGGTGTGGACATGTAGATGGTGTGTGGACATGTAGATGGTGGTGTGGACACGTAGATGGTGGTGTGGACACGTAGATGGTGTGGACACGTAGATGGTGGTGTGGACACGTAGATGGTGTGGACACGTAGATGGTGGTGTGGACACGTAGATGGTGTGGACACGTAGATGGTGTGGACATGTAGATGGTGGTGTGGACATGTAGATGGTGTGGACACGCAGATGGTGTGGACACGTAGATGGTGTGGACACGTAGATGGCGGTGTGGACACGTAGATGGTGTGGACACGTAGATGGTGGTGTGGACACGTATATGGTGGTGCGGACATGTAGATGGTGGTGTGGACACGTAGATGGCGGTGTGGACACGTAGATGGCGGTGTGGACACGTAGATGGTGGTGTGGACACGTAGATGGTGTGGACATGTAGATGGTGGTGTGGACACGTAGATGGTGGTGTGGACACGTAGATGGTGGCGTGGACACGTAGATGGTGTGGACACGTAGATGGTGGTGTGGACACGTAGATGGCGGTGTGGACACGTAGATGGTGGTGTGGACACATAGATGGTGTGTACATGTAGATGGTGTGGACACGTAGATGGTGGTGTGGACACGTAGATGGTGGTGTGGACACGTAGATGGTGTGGACACGTAGATGGTGTGGACACGGAGATGGTGGTATGGACAGGTAGATGGCGTGGACACGTAGATGGTGGTGCGGATATGTAGATGGTGGTGTGGACACGTAGATGGTGGTGTGGACACGTAGATGGTGGTGTGGACACGTAGATGGTGGTGTGGACACGTAGATGGGGGTGTGGACACGTAGATGGTGTGGATATGTGGATGGTGTGGACATGTAGATGGTGGTGTGGACATGTAATGGTGTGGACATGTAGATGGTGGTGTGGACACGTAGATGGTGGTGTGGACACGTAGATGGTGGTGTGGACACGTTGATGGTGTGGACACGGAGATGGTGGTATGGACAGGTAGATGGCGTGGACACGTAGATGGTGGTGTGGACACGTAGATGGTGGTGTGGACACGTAGATGGGGGTGTGGACACGTAGATGGTGTGGATATGTGGATGGTGTGGACATGTAGATGGTGGTGTGGACATGTAATGGTGTGGACATGTAGATGGTGGTGTGGACACGTAGATGGTGGTGTGGACACGTAGATGGTGGTGTGGACACGTTGATGGTGTGGACACGGAGATGGTGATATGGACAGGTAGATGGCGTGGACACGTAGATGGTGGTGCGGACATGTAGATGGTGGTGTGGATACGTAGATGGTGGTGTGGACACGTAGATGGTGGTGTGGACACGTAGATGGAGGTGTGGACACGTAGATGGTGTGGATATGTGAATGGTGTGGACATGTAGATGGTGGTGTGGACACGTAATGGTGTGGACATGTAGATGGTGGTGTGGACACGTAATGGTGTGGACATGTAGATGGTGGTGTGGACACGTAATGGTGTGGACATGTAGATGGTGGTGTGGACACGTAGATGGTGTGGATATGTAGATGGTGTGGACATGTAGATGGCGTGGACATGTAGATAGTGTAGACATGTAGATAGTGTAGACATGTAAATGGCGTGGACATGTAGATGGTGTTAACGTGTGGGCGGTGGGTGGGCGTGCTGACGGTGGGTGGGTGGGCGCGTTGACGGTGGTTGGGCGTGCTGACGGTGGGTGGGGGTGCTGACTGTGGGTGGGCGTGCTGACGGTGGGTGGGCGTGCTGACGGTGGGTGGGCGTGCTGACGGTGAGTGGGCGTGCTAACGGTGGGTGGGCATGCTGACTGTGGGTAGGCGTGCTGACGGTGGGTGGGCGTGCTGACGGTGGGTGGGCGTGCTGACGGTGGGTGGGCGTGCTAACGGTGGGTGGGCGTGCTGACAGTGGGTAGGCGTGCTGACGGTGGGTGGGCGTGCTGACGGTGGGTGGGCGTGCTGACTGTGGGTGGGCGTGGTGACGGTGGGTGAGCATGCCGATCTCAGTAGTAGTACCAGTTCCTAGTAACCAGTTACCAGTAACCAGTGTACCAGTAGATGACTCACTACCAACCGTCTCTGCCTGAGTCACTGTCTGTATTCATATTGCTGCTGACCATAGCAGGATTTCAAACATCCTCACCCGTAGGCACTCATGGGTCAGTCACATGCCATCTGCAGAAAGACGTTTCTGTCGCAGCTAGTGCCCTCACTAGAGTGTCTGTTGTTGGTCCTAGTGTTCCAGATGGTGATTTTTAAAAGTCCTTGTTGAAAATGTTAAATTTCCCGCAAAGTAAGAAAGGGCCCATTTTTTTTGAACCCTCCTTACATTTGTAAGGGGATGGTTTAAATCCCTTTTTCCTAGCTAAACATTCTGGTCCCCATGTTGTCTCAGAGCAAATAAACCAATTTTTGGGTTTTCCTTGTTTTACTATTCCCCTTTCCCGGGTTTAGGTAGGGATGAGGTTTTTTTCAACCTGACCAGTGGGTCAGTCTATTTTTTACCAGGGAGAAACCCCAAACCACTTCACTGGATCAATTGTTCCACCCCGTTTAGGAAAAAAGAATTTTTAGCTCTCCCCTGAATTCCCAGATGAAGCCCAAACGTTTTGTTGACTTGTTTTTAAAAAACCCCGTAAGGCCCCTTGCCTTACCCGGGGAAGGGAAAATGGGTTTTTTAACGCTTATTGTCCCATTTGATATACCCACTTGAACCCGGATTAGACCTATCTATATAACCTTTCGTAAAGAAAGCCCCCTTACAAGTTGGCTGTTGCAGGGAAAAATTGATCAATTTAAATGCTTTTATGATTGGGGTTATTGGGACCTAGCAAATTTACCTTTGGGAAAGCGCCCTTGAAAACCCCAGTACCTAAAAAGGATGGTAAAATTGGCGCCCAGTGATTGACCCTTTTGGAAGTTTAAATGCGAAAACTATTCCCCGAATTTGCTTCCCCCCCTTCCCGAAATGGGTGGGTTTTTTTAAAGTAACTGGGGATAACAAAGTTTTTTTAACCCTGGATTTTTAAAAGGGGTTTTTGGGAATCCCTCTTTCCCCAAAAGGGAAAGCCAAAAACTAAAAAACATTTTCCACTCCTAAAAGGGCATTTCCCCCCTTTTTTCCGTTTTGGCTTTTGGTTTTCGATCCTCCCCTTTTCACTTCTCAAGGCTCATGACTAATTCTTTAGAGGGTTTTCATTGGGAAAAGCGCTTTTTGGGTTTTAAATTAGATGACGTTAAACGCATGTTTAAACTTGGGTACCCCAATTTTAAAAGGGCTTTTTGGGTAGTAATTGGTAAGCTTGAAGAAGCCCAATTTTTAAAAATTTAAACTGTCTAAAAAGTCAATTTTTTTAGATAAAAATTAAGTTTCTTTTGGTTTACGTTTGCCCCTCCTAGAGGGGGTTTCGGGCTGACCAAAAAGTAAAGTAAACTGCAGTACTAAATTTTTTCCCAAATTTCCCAAAAATTTTTCTGAAAAGCCGTAAGATCCTTTTTGGGTTAGCAGGTTTTTATAGAAAACTTTTATTGCCAAAATTTTTTTTTTTCCCTAGCGGTCCTCTAACTGAGTTGCTTAAAAAAAAATGCTCCTTTTTTTTGGGCCTTCCGTCAAGAAAAGCATTCCCAAACTCTAAAAAAGAAAAGTATCATCCCGCCCCCAAAATTTTTAAAATTTCCCGGGTTTTTTCTAAAAGCCCCTTTTGACAACTTTAAAGCTAAATTTTATTGGATAGGTGTTGTACTAGCTCAGAAGACCGATGGCAAGTCCCAAAGCAGTTGCATTTGCTAGCCCAGTTTTACGAAGGTGAAAAGTAATTTACAGTAACTGGCCCAAAATGCTTTTCTTTGTATGGTCCTTTTTAAAACAACTTCCGAGCATTATTTAAACAGTAACCCGTTCATTTTCTTGCAGAAAAACGCTTTCCCCTTGGAAACCCTTTTTTTCCAAAAAAAAAACCTTTTGGAAGGTTTAGCCAATGGGGCCTTGACTACCCCAAGGAATTTTAATTTTCCCACCTTTGAAAAAATTACCCGGCAAGTCAAATTTTGTGCAGATTCCCTTAAACGCGAAATGTTAGTATAGTAACTGCCCGACCCCCCAATTTTTTGCTGAAAATGTCAAGAATGCTAAAACGAACAGATCCCTGTGGTCTGGGGGGGGAAATTTGATTCCTGCTCCAGGAAAGAATTTTTTCTGACTTGAAGCCACCACCCCATCATTGGGTTTTTTTCATGAAACCCCAAAAATTACTGTATCGAACAGCCCAGTTGGGTTTCTCCCCGAGATAAAAGGTTTTCCAGTTAGGAAAATTTAAAAAGTGCCCAGTATGTAGCCTTACGCTAGTTCACGATGAAACCCGGTGTTGCAAAACCTCCTGGTATTGGTTTGTTCATTAAAAAAAAGCCCGATTGAAATTCTTTTGGCCCCGGATGGCAACTGATATTTTTGGATGTTAAGAAATTTTGTTGTTTTTCCCGCATGCAAAAATTAAAGGAATGCTAATGGTCCCCTTTAAACCAATCCCCAAATGTATCCAAATACAGCGAACCGGGGAAAAGGGGGTTGCGCTAGTTTTTTTAAACTAATTTCCAAAAGTTTTTCCCCCCCAGGGCAACAAACATCTATGTCATGGTGGGAAACCCTTTTTACCAAGGGTATTGTGAATTAGTTCCCATTTGCAGATAACTGCCCAGACAGTAGTTTAAAACGTTTTAAAAAAAGGATTATTTTGCAGGCCTACCACCCCTTTAAATCCCTAGTAACAGAAAAATGGAGGTGAATTCTGTAATGAGATTTTTTGAAAATTTTTTGTACCTTTTTACCAAGATCTCTAAATCCACCATTGTTCCCCATCAACCCGCCAGCAATGGGTTAGTGGAACGTACCAATAAGAAGTACTTGATGTCTTGAGAGCCACTATCAATCCCAACAGTGAAACTTGGGATGAAGTTTATACCTGATGTGGCAGTGTGCTATAAATTCTGCTTACAATGTTTCCATAGGTGACACTCCACATTATGCATTGTACGGTGTAGATAAACGTTTGCCTTATGAGTTGCTATATTCTAATCCGAAACCAAATTACAACCCTGATGATTTCATAGCAAATCGTACCAGCTTAGCTCAAAGTGTTTCTAGAAGAATCCATGAAACACTTCATAAATCAACAGCAGAATTTACAAGAGTCGCAAACACTCAAGCAAAGCCATCCAAAATCAAAGTAGGTTCGAGAGTTATGCTGACTAACTTTAACAAAACGTCTGCAATGCCAAAGCTTGATCAAAAGTTTGTTGGTCCTTATCGAGTAGTTGAACATATCACTGGTAATAAGTATAAGGTTAGAGAAATTAGTACTGGTCAGTATAAAGAATCGCATTTAGATCATATGAAGTTAGTATGTGATGATAATGATGTTCCAACCCAGACTAATGTGACAGACTCTGACAATCCTCCTGATCCTGTACTCTCTACCTCTGATACTCAGTCAGACGATCAACCTGAATGTCGTTATTCCCTACGTACACGACAGGTATTGAGAAATCCTCAGGTATCATTTGTAACTACCAATTCAGATTTGCCTCAAATACAGAATGAGTTAGCCAGTGCAACAGAGTTTGATCCTCCCAGAGATGACACCCATTCTGCATATATCAATCTCACCCTAGCAGAGTTGGGGTTAAATGTAAATAACCTGTATAGATGAATAATTACAGTATCAACTTATCAGTATTCAAGAATTTTTTTTTGTGTTCACGTTCTCTCCGAATTCTGAGAGTTAACAGTCTAGATTTGAGTGCACCGAATCTGCCTTTCTGTTAAACACTTCTTTCTTTGTATATATTCCTTCCTCAGAATCTGTAGATCACATGAATACAGATCGATCGATCAAATTTTTTTTATAACTTCTATTGTGTAATCTCAACGTTGAGTTTCATTCGATGAGTTGTGCTATATTATACCTTGTATTGCATTACAGTTTCAGTTACGTAAGCTTCCATTCCAATATTCTACTTATGTATGTTATAATGTTCAATTGTTGTGTACTTTGACATTGTATAGACTCAGCCCAAGCCGTACACCTGCCATCTCTAGTTTGTATTAGTTGTATGTCGGGACGACATACGTTAGCGTCGCCGAGCTCTCAGTAGTAGTACCAGTTCCTAGTAACCAGTTACCAGTAACCAGTGTACCAGTAGATGACTCACTATCAACCGTCTTTGTGAATCATTGACTGTATTCATATTGCTGCTGACCATAGCAGGATTTCAAACATCCTCACCCGTAGGCACTCATGGGTCAGTCAGGCTAGGGAGCAGAGAGAGGCAGGACGGCTGTTGGCGCTTTCCCATACTTTCCGTTATATTATACGTACTACCAGCCTACGTGAGCATTCTTACCTTATCCACGTATCGAAAACCCACATGACACCGACGGTGGATGAGTGTGCTGACGGTGGATGGGAGTGCTGACGGTGGATGGGCGTGCTGACGGTGGGTGGGCGTGCTGACGGTGGGTGGGCGTGCCGACGGTGGATGGGTGTGCTGACGGTGGGTGGGCGTGCTGACGGTGGATGGGCGTGCTGACGGTGGGTGGGCATGCTGACGGTGGGTGGGCGTGCTGATGGTGGGTGGGCGTGCTGATGGTGGGTGGGCGTGCTGACGGTGGATGGGCGTGCTGACGGTGGGTGGGCGTGCTCACGGTGGATGGGCGTGCTCACGGTGGGTGGGCGTGCTGACGGACCACTTGACAGACACATGGGCAGTGAGCAAGCAGCACCACACAAAGATGGGCAGGATCTCCCTACCCTAGTAATTCCCCAGGCATGGGCACGGAGGGTGGGTAAGCAGGGAGGGAGGAAGGGTAGGCAGGGAGGGAGGAAGGGTAGGCAGGGAGGGAGGAAGGGTAGGCAGGGAGGGAGGGAGGAAGGGTAGGCAGGGAGGGAGGAAGGGTAGGCAGGGAGGGAGGAAGGGTAGGCAAGGAGGGAGGAAGGGTAAGCAGGGAGGGAGGAAGGGTAGGCAGGGAGGGAGGAAGGGTAGGCATGGAGGGAGGAAGGGTAGGCAGGAAGGGTAGGCAGGGAGGGAGGAAGGGTAGGCAGGGAGGGAGGAAGGGTAGGCAGGGAGGGAGGAAGGGTAGGCAGGGTTACAGGTATGATGTTGCATAATGTATATCACGTTCAGGTTCCCACAATTAGATAGCACCTTCCTTGCCCAAGTATTGCTGCTCCTCTCACTCCCACTCACCCCACTCACACACCTTCCTAACATGTACCTCTCACTCCCACTCACCCCACTCACACACCTTCCTAACATGTACCTCTCACTCCCACTCACTACCTCACACATCTTCCTAACATGTACCTCTCACTCCCACTCACTACCTCACACACCTTCCTAACATGTACCTCTCACTCCCACTCACTACCTCACACACCTTCCTAACATGTACCTCTCACTCCCAACTCACTACCTCACACACCTTCCTAACATGAAACCCTCTCACTCCCACTCCACTACCCCACACACCTTCCTAACATGTACCTCTAAAACTCCCACTCACTACCCACACCTTCCAAACATGAAATCCCTCACTCCCACTCACTACTCACACAACCTTCCTAACATGTACCTCTCACTCCCACTCACCCCACTCACTACCTCACACACACCTTCCTAACAGTACCTCTCACCCCCCTCACTACCTCACACCCCTTTCCCTAACATGTACCTCTCACTCCCACTCACTACCTCACACACCTTCCTAACATGTACCTCTCACTCCCACTCACTACCTCACACCTTCCTAACATGTATCCCTCACTCCCACTCACTACCTCACACACCTTCCTAACATGTACCTCTCACTCCCACTCACTACCTCACACACCTTCCTAACATGTACCTCTCACTCCCACTCACTACCTCACACACCTTCCTAACATGTACCTCTCACTCCCACTCACTACCTCACACACCTTCCTAACATGTACCTCTCACTCCCACTCACTACCTCACACACCTTCCTAACATGTACCTCTCCACCCCCACTCACTACCTCACACATCTTCCTAACATGTACCCTCACTCCCACTCACCCCGCTCCACTACCTCACACACCTTCCTAACATGTACCTCTCACCCCACTCACTACCTCACACATCTTCCTAACATGTACCTCTCACTCCCACTCACCCCGCTCCACTACCTCACACACCTTCCTAACATGTACCTCTCACTCCCACTCACTACCTCACACACCTTCCTAACATGTACCTCTCACTCCCACTCACTACCTCCCCACACCTTCCTAACATGTACCTCCACTCCCACCACTACCTACACACCTTCCTAACATGTACCTCTCACTCCCACTCACTACCTCACACATCTTCCTAACATGTACCTCTCACTCCCACTCACCCCGCTCCACTACCTCACACACCTTCCTAACATGTACCCCCACTCCCACTCACTACCTCACACACCTTCCTAACATGTACCTCTCACTCCCACTCACTACCTCACACATCTTCCTAACATGTACCTCTCACTCCCACTCACCCCCTCAACTACCTCACAAAACCCTTCCTAACATGTACCCTCACCCCACTCACTACCTCACACACCTTCCAAACATGTACCTCTCACTCCCACCACTACCTCACACACCTTCCTAACATGTACCTCTCACTCCCACTCACCCCGCTCCACTACCTCACACACCTTCCTAACATGTACCTCTCACTCCCACTCACTACCTCACACATCTTCCTAACATGTACCTCTCACTCCCACTCACCCCGCTCAACTACCTCACACACCTTCCTAACATGTACCTCTCACTCCCACTCACTACCTCACACACCTTCCTAACATGTACCTCTCACTCCCACTCCACCAAAGTGACCCAGACCAACAGTGGTCACTGTTGTAGGGTCCCATCACAGTAGCACAGAGCACTGAGTCCACCCAGCCATACACTGTACATGTGCGACCAGCAGTAACAGCCTAGCTGATCAGGCGCCCATCCACCAGGAGGCCTGGTCAAGGACTGGGCCGCAGGGGCGTTGATCCCCGGAACACCCTCCAGGTAGACTCCAGCCAATACATGTACTATACAGCGGCCATACAGTCAGTGCACAGAACATGTCTTCAATATTACAGTGTTCAGCTGCATGATGTTCAACAATGTTCACATTATAAAATTCAATACATCTCATCTTCCTCTGGTGTGTTGCTGCATCTCATCAACACTTGTGCATCACTGTCATATAAGATTTTGTAGGGATTTTTAACTCAGAGGGGTTAGCTACCCAGGATAACCCAGAGATGTGGAAGATGGCTAATGTAATTTCCTATATTTAAATCAGGGGATAAGTCCATTCCATCAAATTACCGTCCAATAGGCCTGACTTCTATTGTAGGCATATTAGAATAAATTATAGCTGATATTATTAGAAGTCACCTTGACGAGCATAACTTGACGAGTCTCAGCATGGATTCACGAGAGGTCGTTCCTGCCTGACAAATTTACTGACGTTCTTCGGCAAAGAATCTGAGGCAGTAGACAATGATAAAGAATGTGATGCTGTTTATTTGGATTTCAGTAAAATCTTTTGTGATTACCTCACAAAATATCATGGTATAGGAGTTGAAGGTCTAACATAGAATGAGGTATCGCTTACCAGCAGAAAGCAGAGTTTCCATTAATGCGGTCAAATCTGAATGGGGACCGGTCATTAGTGGCGTTCCACAAGGATCAGTTTTAGGCCCATTGATGTTCATAATTTACATAAATGACCTTGATGAAGGAATAACAAGTGACATGAGCAAATTTGCTGATACAAAAAAGGCCGAATGATTGATTCTGATGAGGATAAAAATGAACTCCAGAAGGATTTGGACAACTTAATATCTAGGTCTGAAAAGTGGCAGATGAAGTTCAATGTGGACAAGTGTAAAGTACGAGTCCTTGGTAATGAAAATAACCCTCGAAGTTATAAACTAGATGAAGTACAGCTTGATTATACAGAATGTGAAGAAGACTTGGGAGTCATGGTAAGCAGAAATCTAAAGCCAAGACAAGAGTGCCTAAGGGTGCGCAATAAGGCTAACACCACCGCCATCATGATTCCCCCACCCCCCGCCACAACAACAACAACAACAACAACAACAACAACCAACCAATCAATCAACCAACAACCACCACCACCACAACCACCTCCAGGTGATGACACACTCACCTCCACATAACTGGATATCATTATTCAATATCACAACTCCCACTTGTCTTACACGTCACTCCCTTCCCATCCCTCTCCTCCCCTCTCCCCTTTGTTGTAATAACAGTCTGGGATCACAACAAAGACTGTGTTAGAGACTTGTCAGTTACACTGTCAGAGGATCTCACAGTCTGGGATCACAACAAAGACTGTGTTAGACACTTGTCAGTGACACTGTCAGAGGATCTCTCAGTCTGGGATCACAACAATGTTAATATCGCTACCGCAAGGAAAAAAATGATAGGCTGGATAACTAGAACATTGTAAACAAGAGATGCTGAGGTAATGATGATCATCTTCAAGTCACTTGTTATCTCCAGGCTGGAATACTGCTACACACAAACCACTCTCTTACAGAAGTGGAGAACCTACTACTACTACGCTTACCATAGTTCAAATGTTCCATTAACATCTGAACTACGGTTAAACATTTGAATTCCTTTGAATTATTCTCCTTCAGACGTAGGCGAGAAACAAAGATCATAATTTACACCTGTAAAATCCTGGAGGGACTGATCCCAAACCTGCAAACTCAAATCACTTTAAATGACAGTAAGAAAAACCTCCAACGAAAAGCAAGGGAGTGGTGAGTAAGCTAAGAGAGAAATCAATAAGTGTAAGGGGAACTAGACTATTCAACACTCTCCTTTCGTGCATAAGGAATCAACAAACCTCCGGCTGTCTTCAAGAGGGATCCTGTTAAGTTTTTCAAGTCAGCTCCTGATCAGCCGGGCTGTAGTGCATACGTCAAACAGCGTGCGGCCAGCAGAAACAGCGTGACTGATCTGGCCTGAACCCAGGAAAATGACCGAGGATTCCTGAAATCGACTGAAGGTAAACACCACCACCTGTCTAGTTTACTGAATATATATAGTGACCTGTCAGTAACAATACTTCTTAAAGTGGGTGTGGAGTGGATGAGAGGGAGTGGGAGTGAGAGGGTTGGAGAGACACGAGTGTGTTGGCCAGGGTAGTAACGGTTTCCGGTGGTGTAGGCATCAGAGAGCACCACCACACACGCACCACTGTGGTGCGCACACACACACACACACACACACACACACACACACACACACACACACACACACACACACACACACACACACACACACACGAAAAAAAGCACGCGCGCGCGCTCATATATATATGTGTGTTAGTTACCATTTTGTCCTAGGCACATGTCGATTAGACACTAGGCCTGTTGTATTTGCGAGTGTGTGTGTGTGTGTATGTGTATGAGTGTGTGTGTGTGTATGAGTGGGTGTGTGTGTGTACTCACCTATTTGTACTCACCTATTTGTGGTTGCAGGAGTCGAGTCTTAGCTCCTGGCCCCGCCTCTTCACCAGTTGCTCTTCACCGGTATGAGTGTGTGTGCGTGTGTGTGTGTATGAGTTTGTGTGTGTATGTGTGTGTGTGTGTGTGTGTGTGTGTGTGTGTGTGTGTGTGTGTGTGTGTGTGTGTGTGTGTGTGTGTGTGTGTACTCACCTAGTTGAGGTTGCAGGGGTCGAGTCCAAGCTCCTGGCCCCGCCTCTTCACTGGTTGCTACTAGGTCACTCTCCCTGAACCGTGAGCTTTATTAAAGCTATGTGAGGATCCTGCCTCCACTACATCGGTTTGTGTGTGTCTGTGTGTGTATGTCCGTGTCGGTCTTGCTAATTGCCTTCTTCGGCAAGAAGAGCGTTGCTATTTAAGCCAAAATCGCAAGTTTAACCTATACATTACACATGTATATCAATAATGCAATATTTTGTGCAGTAACGAGGTGTAATACGGTCATGCTCAGGTGTGTACAATAACGTAGTGACGTTGTAGATGAATGCTTCACAGAACCGACACGTTCATATATTAGACACATGTCTAATTTATTGATGGACTGACCACATCGACTCAAGGTTGAGGGACTGATTACCTCATTCTCCTCCTGTTCTTCAAGTTTCTCCTGTGTATGAACTGATGAAGCCACTGTGTGGCGAAACGTTTCCTTAATAAAGATACCCAAGAGTTGCACATGTGTTTAATTTATCAACGTAGTGACGTAAAGATAAAAATGAACAGACTTTTTGACAACCATATTATTGATGCTTTGAAGTGGACGACTGACGGGGAGTGAAGGAAGGAAGGAGGAGAGAACGACGGAGAATTAGGAAACCTGGAGGATGGAGCAATGGACGGAGAGGCAGGGAGGGTAGGAGAGAGTGATAGAGGAACAGATAATGAGGGAGGGAAGGAGGGACAGAAAGAGGAAGAGATGGAGGAAAGGAGGGAGGGAGGTAAAGAGACAGGAATAAAGAAGACAATGAGAGAGGTGTGAGAGAGGTGTGGAGAGTATGAGGTGACTTCAATGGTGCTGCTGATAGTGAGCATCACGTTCACTCCTGACACGTGATGCTGCAAGGTAATCTCCACCACCACCAACTGCTGCTGTTGCTGGTAGTGGTAGTGGGCCTGCTGAAAGGTAAGCACCGCCACCTTCTCCACCAGGAGCAGCACCAGTAGCAGCAGATACTGATGCTGCTGTTGTTGTTGCTGCAAGATAATCTCTACAGCATCCAGCCTCGTTCCTCAACACTTCGCTTATACAAACACTTTGAGAACACCTGAAGGACACACACACATACACACACACACACACACACACACACACACACACACACACACACACACACACACCACATCCATCACACACACACACACACACCACACACACACACACACACATACACACCACACACACACACACACACACACACACACACACCACACACACCACATCCATCACACACACACACACACCACACACACACACACACACATACACACCACACACACACACACACACACACACACACACCACACACACACATACACACCACACACACACCACATCCATCACACACACACACACACACACACACACACACACACACACACACCCCACACACACACACACACCACACACACCACACATCACACACACACACACACACACCACACACACACACACACACACATACACACCACACACACACACACACACCACACACACACACACACACACACACACCCAACACTACACACCACACACACACCACATCCATCACAACACACACCACACACAACACACACACACACACACAGGCCTAGTGTCTAATCGACATGTGCCTAGGACAAAATGATAACTAACAAAATAGTAACTAACACACACACACACCACAACATAAACTCGGAAATTAACTTAAGCTCCTTACGAAGTTAACAAATGAATATCTTAATTGATTATGGCGAGAGAGAGAGACAGAGACAGAGAGAGAGAGACAGAGAGAGAGAGAGAGAGAGACAGAGAGAGAGAGAGAGAGAGAGAGAGAGAGAGAGAGAGAGAGAGAGAGAGAGAGAGAGAGAGAGAGAGAGAGAGAGAGAGAGAGAGAGAGAGAGAGAGAGAATTTCCAATTTAGTCTAATAAATCTCATCAAAGACACACCAGAATATTGGCACGACTTAATGATTACATTTTCCTGTAAGGATGTCAAGTTCTTCCCACCAGAGTGGAGTCACCCTGAAGAGGAAAACACAAGCGCCATCCCTCTTTTAAGAACCGTCTTACTAGAGGTGAAAGGACTTTACACTTCGTATAACACTGAGAGATGCAACCTCCCCAATACCCTGGGTTCATACACCTTGGTCTCCAGACCCTGGGTAAGACAGCTGGTACCCTGGGTTCATACACCTTGGTCTCCAGACCCTGGGTGAGGCAGCTGGTACCCTGGTTCACACACAGTGGTCTCCAGACCCTGGGTAAGACAGCTGGTACCCTGGGTTCATACACCTTGGTCTCCAGACCCTGGGTAAGACAGCTGGTACCCTGGCTTCACAAACTGTGGTCTCCAGACCCTGGGTAAGACAGCTGGTACCCTGGGTTCATACACCTTGGTCTCCAGACCCTGGGTAAGACAGCTGGTACCCTGGGTTCATACACCTTGGTCTCCAGACCCTGGGTGAGGCAGCTGGTACCCTGGTTCACACACAGTGGTCTCCAGACCCTGGGTAAGACAGCTGGTGCCCTGGGTTCATACACCTTGGTCTCCAGACCCTGGGTAAGACAGCTGGTACCCTGGCTTCACAAACTGTGGTCTCCAGACCCTGGGTGAGGCAGCTGGTACCCTGGTTCACACACAGTGGTCTCCAAACCCTGGGTAAGACAGCTGGTACCCTGGGTTCACACACTGTGGTCTCCAGACCCTGGGTAAGACAGGTGGTACCCTGGGTTCACACACTGAGAATAACAAACCTCGCCTCTCCACTTGCACATTCTTACACAAAACACATTTCACACCGTCATTCACTAGTTTTCACTGCGTTACACTGTACCACATTATTTTACTGTTAACCATCTGTAACACTGTTAACCCACAATATCATTAAATACTGTAAATACTGTGAGCACTGTCAGCACTGTTAATGGTGAATCACTGAATCTACTAATACTGTATCATCGTTAATAATCACTGTATCACTAATACCGTGTCACTACTAATATACACTATATCACTGCTAATACTTTCAACACTGTATCACTGTTAAACACTATATTACTACTATTAAACGTTTTATCACTGTTAATAAACACTGTGTCACTGTATCTTCAGTTCACAGTAGTGTTATCACTGGTAATCACCGTTTCAATGTGCAGTTAACAGTGTTATCATTTGCAAAAAAAATCAAAGATAACAGGTCTTCTCTCACGTGTGTGTGTGAGAGGAGAGAGAGAGAGAGAGAGAGAGAGAGAGAGAGAGAGAGAGAGAGAGAGAGAGAGAGAGAGAGAGAGAGTCAACAGCCTCAGGTGAGACACCATCACTAGTGCAGCAGAAACAATCCTTGCTCACACTTTTCACCTCTTCACTGCTCATTCCAGTGGCAGGTGATGGCACCACAGGTCGTGTGAGAGGCGTGCCAGTCCTGACTGTGAGTGTACGGTGCCAGGTGAGTATGTGTTGGAGAGGTGAATGGATAGGGGGTTTACAGTATGTGTACCACTGATGCGACCGCTCACCGCGCTATCACCACTAACACTGCGCTGCAACCACCTACCAACCCACACCGTGCAAGCACGCGAACACACACACCACACACACACACACATACACACACACACACACACACACACACACCAGGGGCCAGGAGCTCGGACTCGACCCCCGCAACCTCAACTAGGTGAGTACACACACACACACACACTAGCCATGGTGGCCTAGAGGACCCACATAGGCAGAGCAAAGTTACTCGTCATGGGGGATTTCAACCACAAGCAGATTGACTGGGAAAAACCTGGAGCCACATAAGGGACCAGAGATTTAGAGGCTTAAGATGCTGGAGGCAGTTGGAAAACTTCATTCATCAACATATTAGGACACAACCAGAGAGAGAGAGAGAGAGAGAGAGAGAGAGAGAGACAGAGACAGAGAGAGAGGATGAACCAGCAAGGTTGGACCTGGTATTCACCTTGGACAGTTCAGACAGAGGTGGATGTCACACATGAAACGCCCCTCGGCACTAGTGATCATGTGGTCCTGAGTTTCGAATGCATAGAGTTAACAGTGGAGAGTGTAGCAGCACACTGCTGGTGTTCCCACAATGTAACTATTATACAGAGCAGTGTAGCAGCACACTGCTGGTGTTCCCACAATGTAACTATCATATAGAGCAGTGTAGTAGCACACTGATGGTGTTCCCACAATGTAACTATTATACAGAGCAGTGTAGCAGCACACTGCTGGTGTTCCCACAATGTAACCATCATATAGAGCAGTGTAGTAGCACACTGATGGTGTTCCCACAATGTAACTATCATATAGAGCAGTGTAGTAGCACACTGATGGTGTTCCCACAATGTAACCATCATATAGAGCAGTGTAGTAGCACACTGATGGTGTTCCCACAATGTAACCATCATATAGAGCAGTGTAGTAGCACACTGATGGTGTTCCCACAATGTAACTATCATATAGAGCAGTGTAGTAGCACACTACTGGTGTTCCCACAACATAACCATCACATACAATAGTGTAGCAGCACACTGATGGTGTGGTGCTACATGAGTACTCATCACCAGTGTGGAGCCCACATTCCATCCCACACATAAAAGTTGGAAAGAGCCCACAGTATACAGACAAATCAGTCGCAGAAAAAATAAACTAAGGAAAAAAGAGACTAAAGGAATGAATATGATAATGATATACAATACCATCAAGTTGATAAGAAGCCCACTGTGTAGGCGAAAAGTTTCAGAATAACGATACCTATGGAGATAAAAGGTATACAACACCGACTTGATAAAGCCCAGTATAAGCGAAACGTAGTCAATAAAGAATCGTATTATACTCATTTGTGTTTAATTTTTCCATAAAGATATCTAAGTGTTGCACATGTGCCGTACTTATCAACCTGTCGGTATTGTATACCATCTGCAAGTGAACTTGAAGTTAGTGTACTGAGAGGAGCCGAGGAGGACGGCTGCTGCCAGCTCTTGTATAAGTTACACAAGAAAAACAGTTCACAGTTAATACTGTGTATCACCCACACAAAACCTCATTAAGACTGCATCTATAATTACCACAGCCAGATAACAAGTTTAATAAAAAAAACTAAGGTATTAAACTAAACTGTCAGCACACACACACACACACACACAAACACACACAGTTAGCAAAAACTCATTAAAATTAAGTCCTTTCTAAAATTTTCTCTTATCCGTTTAAAGATATATATTTTTTTTTTCATTTATGTTAATGTAAAAAATAATAATTTTATACCAAAAGAACCTCAGAAAACTTACCTAACCTTATAACAAGCGCAATTTAATTTAGCCTAATCCACCTAAATATATTTTAGATAAGTTTACAATAATTTAATAATAAACAAACACAATGAAATATTTTTTTTTCGTTAGGTTTAGAATTATTTTTACGAAATTATTGCATACACAAATTTTCGCTTGTCTTATTCGGCAAGAAGAGCATTGCTATTTCAGCCAAAATCTCAAGGTTTACTTATTCGGCACGATATATTTATATATCGTTTAGACAGAAGGCAGAAAGGGACGAGAAATCCGAATGGGAGACAGTGACGACTGGGTTTCCTCAAGGTTTGGTGTCTGGACTAATGTTGTTCCTAATATACGTGAATAATCCCTAAGCGTGAAGACTCCCGCTGAGAGGCTAAGCACATGACAACGTGCTCATCTCACCAGGATGGTGGTAGTTGTGAGGAGGATGGTGGTAGTTGTGAGGAGGATGGTGGTAGTTGTCAGGAGGATGGTGGTAGTTGTCAGGAGGATGGTGGTAGTTGTGAGGAGGATGGTGGTAGTTGTGAGGAGGATGGTGGTAGTCAGGAGGATGGTGGTAGTTGTCAGGAGGATGGTGGTAGTTGTCAGGAGGATGGTGGTAGTTGTGAGGAGGATGGTGGTAGTTGTGAGGAGGATGGTGGTAGTTGTCAGGAGGATGGTGGTAGTTGTCAGGAGGATGGTGGTAGTTGTCAGGAGGATGGTGGTAGTTGTCAGGAGGATGGTGGTAGTTGTGAGGAGGATGGTGGTAGTTGTGAGGAGGATGGTGGTAGTTGTGAGGAGGATGGTGGTAGTTGTGAGGAGGATGGTGGTAGTTGTGAGGAGGATGGTGGTAGTTGTCAGGAGGATGGTGGTAGTTGTCAGGAGGATGGTGGTAGTTGTCAGGAGGATGGTGGTAGTTGTCAGGAGGATGGTGGTAGTTGTCAGGAGGATGGTGGTAGTTTGTCAGGGGATGGTGGTAGTTGTCAGGAGGATGGTGGTAGTTGTCAGGAGGATGGTGGTAGTTGTCAGGAGGATGGTGGTAGTTGTCAGGAGGATGGTGGTAGTTGTCAGGAGGATGGTGGTAGTTGTCAGGAGGATGGTGGTAGTTGTCAGGAGGATGGTGGTAGTCAGGAGGATGGTGGTAGTTGTCAGGAGGATGGTGGTAGTTGTCAGGAGGATGGTGGTAGTTGTCAGGAGGATGGTGGTAGTTGTCAGGAGGATGGTGGTAGTTGTCAGGGGGATGGTGGTAGTTGTCAGGAGGATGGTGGTAGTTGTCAGGAGGATGGTGGTAGTTGTCAGGAGGATGGTGGTAGTTGTCAGGAGGATGGTGGTAGTTGTCAGGAGGATGGTGGTAGTTGTCAGGAGGATGGTGGTAGTTGTCAGGAGGATGGTGGTAGTCAGGAGGATGGTGGTAGTTGTCAGGAGGATGGTGGTAGTTGTCAGGAGGATGGTGGTAGTTGTCAGGAGGATGGTGGTAGTTGTCAGGAGGATGGTGGTAGTTGTCAGGAGGATGGTGGTAGTTGTCAGGAGGATGGTGGTAGTTGTCAGGAGGATGGTGGTAGTTGTCAGGAGGAATGGTGGTAGTTGTCAAGAGGATGGTGGTAGTTGTCAGAGGATGGTGGTAGTTGTCAGGAGGATGGTGGTAGTTGTCAGGAGGATGGTGGTAGTTGTCAAGAGGATGGTGGTAGTTGTCAGGAGGATGGTGGTAGTTGTCAGGAGGATGGTGGTAGTTGTCAGGAGGATGGTGGTAGTTGTCAGGAGGATGGTGGTAGTTGTCAAGAGGATGGTGGTAGTTGTCAAGAGGATGGTGGTAGTTGTCAGGAGGATGGGGTAGTTGTCAAGAGGATGGTGGTAGTTGTCAGGAGGATGGTGGTAGTTGTCAGGAGGATGGTGGTAGTTGTCAGGAGGATGGTGGTAGTTGTCAGGAGGATGGTGGTAGTTGTCAGGAGGATGGTGGTAGTTGTCAAGAGGATGGTGGTAGTTGTCAAGAGGATGGTGGTAGTTGACAAAGTATGTTCATCACATTTCAACTCTTCACTGCAGGTATTCTGCACCGTCTGCCGAGTCTTATGCTTTCGTAACGATAAAAATTAATGTGCACATTTGCACCAGCACCTCCCAGGTGCAACTTAAGATGCAACTCTCCGTGTGCTAGAGAAGAAGAGTCTGACGGGTATTAAACGTTAACAATAATTTAGATATTTATATAGAGACAGTGAAAGTTCTCAGTACTTTCTCTAAATTTTGCCTGTCTTAAATGCGAGAGTTAGTGTAGGGTTACACTGTAACATAGTACAAGTACCTTAAGACGTTTACCATCTCTTGTTTTAAAGGTTCTTGTAATCCTCAGAGATGTGACAGTTCCTGGGCAATGTGAGGTCATTATTTCGGATCAAGAGCCCTTCAGGGGGATCAAGAGCCCTTCAGAGGCATCGAGAGTCCTTCAGGGGGATCAAGAGCCCTTCAGAGGCATCGAGAGTCCTTCAGAGGGATCAAGAGCCCTTCAGAGGCATCGAGAGTCCTTCAGGGGGATCAAGAACCCTTAAGAGGGATCAAGAACCCTTGAGAGGGATCAAGAGCCCCCTAAGGGGCATCAAGAGACCTTCTTGAAGGAAATATGGTTCACAAGGTCAACAGTGAAGGGCGTCTGAAGCTGCCATCACCCAACACTCGTAATATATAAGAACTCTGGTGGCGATAATCGTGACTAACTGCTTGCTAAACCTTATATATGAATTTGTTCTCAGCACGACATTGAGAGAGAGAGAGAGAGAGAGAGAGAGAGAGAGTGAGACTTCACTCTGACTGTAACCTTCTCCAGAACATCACTTCATTTCAGATCATTTATTCCTAGGATGAGTCAAATCTGGAACATGTTCGTGCAGTATAATGACATCAGTGAAATAAAGTCAGTTATCAAATGAAAATGCTGGCCCACAGATGGCTCCAACTTCATCCTGTTCCATACTTGTATATTTCATAACAATAAAAAGGCTTTCCAATGAGCTGATGTAGGTAACAGCTCTTAGCTTGTGGAGAGAGAGAGAGAGAGAGAGAGAGAGAGAGAGAGAGAGAGAGAGAGAGAGAGAGAGAGAGAGAGAGAGAGAGAGAGAGAGAGAGAGAGAGAGAGAGAGAGGCTTGTCAATAAAGCTAGGGATCCTTAACCTTGTCAAACCCCGTGTAAAAAAAGAGAGAGAGACACACAGACAGTCAGAGAGAGAGAGAGAATGCACAAACACTAAGTATAAGCCCTCCCACAAAACTGTCAAGAGCTGCATGAGACGTAAGGGCAGCAGCCTCCAGTATACACTACCACGTCCCCTCACCCACCATGCAGTACCTCAACGCCATGTTTTGTGTACTCATGACAACACACGGAAAATATATCACGAGAGACGAATATTACATGGTAATATTCGTCTCTCGCGGGAGGTGAGACAGCCTTAGGTGCACTACTAACATGACTCACGAAATCGTAATGACACGATTGCAAACAAACCATACCACGGGTGGGGTTTGAACCGCGGTCAGAGTCTCAAAACTCCAGACCGTCGCGTTAGCCACTGGGCCAGCTGGTCCAGTGGTTAACGCGACGGTCTGGAGTTTTGAGACTCTCTGACGGCGGGTTCAAACCCCACCCGTGGTATGGTTTAGGTGCACTATCTGGAAGACGAGGAAGCCTTAAGTGTACTCTCTAGAAGGTAGACGAGACAGCCTTAAGTGTACTCTCTAGAAGGTAGACGAGACAGGTGTGAGACGTACACTTGAAGGTCAAGACCCTGATGTACACTACCATGATCACTTACTGTAAGGAAAGATATGGAGGTGCAAAATAAACCCAATAATCATAAGACACACGTGAAACAGTTAGGTTACTTTATTCCCAGAAGTTTCGCCTACACAGTAGGCTTCTTCAGTCGAGTACAGAGGCACCAGAAGCAGTAGATACGCACTTTTGAGGCGGTCAGTCCCTCAGCCTGGAGAAGAATTTTGTTCCATAGTCTGGAACATTGTTCCAGACTATGGAACAGTTCCAGACTATGGAACAGTTCCCAACTATGGAACATTGTTCCAGTCTATGAAACACTGTTCCAGACTATGGAACAGTTCCAGACTATGAACACTGTTCCAGACTATGAAACATTGTTCCAGACTATGGAACATTGTTCCAGACTATGGAACACTGTTCCAGACTATGGAACACTGTTCCAGACTATGGAACACTGTTCCAGACTATGGAACATTGTTCCAGACTATGAGGCACTGTTCCAGACTATGAAACACTGTTCCATACTGGAACATTGTTCCTGACAATGGAACACTGTTCCAGACTATGAAATATTGTTCCAGAGTATGGAACACTGTTCCAGACTGGAATACTGTTCCAGACTATGGAACACTGTTCCAGACTATGGAACATTGTTCCACTATGGAACATTGTTCCAGACTATGGAACACTGTTCCAGACTATGGAACATTGTTCCAGACTATGGAACAATGTTCCAGATTATGGAACAGAACTTTTCTCTAGGCTGAGGGGCTGACCACCTCAAAACTACGTCTTCAAGGGTGAAGGACTGATTACATCGTGTCTACATCTCTACTGGTGCCTCTGTACTCGACTGAAGAAGTCTACTGTGTAGGTGAAACCTCTGGGAATAAAGATATTTTACTATTGCTCGTGTCTTATTTACCACCTTGTCAGTATTGTATAAAATTAAATTCAAACCCATAATGTGTCAACATGCGTGTCGGTGCAAGAGGTGAGGGCTATGGTTGGCGTGCTGGCCGCAGTCACTAACAGTCTGCTGCGTCTTTTGGTCATTTAGGAATTTAAGTCAAGGTCTGACTGTGACAATATAGTTTGCGAATCACTCATACCTATGTCGCAGCAGTGAGTTCTTGTGTGTGTGTGTGTGTGTGTGTGTGTGTGTGTGTGTGTGTGTGTGTGTGTGTGTGTGTGTGTGTGTGTGTGTGTGTGTGTGTGTGTGTGTGTGTGTGTACTTACCTAGTTGAGGTTGCGGGGGTCGAGTCCGAGCTCCTGGCCCCGCCTCTTCACTGATCGCTACTAGGTCACTTTCCCTGAGCCGTGAGCTTTATCATACCTCTGCTTAAAGCTATGTATGGATCCTGCCTCCACTACATCACTTCCCAAACTATTCCACTTACTGACTACTCTGTGGCTGAAGAAATACTTCCTAACATCCCTGTGATTCATCTGTGTCTTCAGCTTCCAACTGTGTCCCCTTGTTACTGTGTCCAATCTCTGGAACATCCTGTCTTTGTCCACCTTGTCAATTCCTCTCAGTATTTTGTATGTCGTTATCATGTCCCCCCTATCTCTCCTGTCCTCCAGTGTCGTCAGGTTGATTTCCCTTAACCTCTCCTCGTAGGACATACCTCTTAGCTCTGGGACTAGTCTTGTTGCAAACCTTTGCACTTTCTCTAGTTTCTTTACGTGCTTGGCTAGGTGTGGGTTCCAAACTGGTGCCGCATACTCCAATATGGGCCTAACGTACACGGTGTACAGGGTCCTGAATGATTCCTTATTAAGATGTCGGAATGCTGTTCTGAGGTTTGCTAGGCGCCAATATGCTGCAGCAGTTATTTGGTTGATGTGCGCTTCAGGAGATGTGCCTGGTGTTATACTCACCCCAAGATCTTTTTCCTTGAGTGAGGTTTGTAGTCTCTGGCCCCCTAGACTGTACTCCGTCTACGGTCTTCTTTGCCCTTCCCCAATCTTCATGACTTTGCACTTGGTGGGATTGAACTCCAGGAGCCAATTGCTGGACCAGGTCTGCAGCCTGTCCAGATCCCTTTGTAGTTCTGCCTGGTCTTCGATCGAGTGAATTCTTCTCATCAACTTCACGTCATCTGCAAACAGGGACACCTCAGAGTCTATTCCTTCCGTCATGTCGTTCACAAATACCAGAAACAGCACTGGTCCTAGGACTGACCCCTGTGGGACCCCGCTGGTCACAGGTGCCCACTCTGACACCTCGCCACGTACCATGACTCGCTGCTGTCTTCCTGTCAAGTATTCCCTGATCCATTGTAGTGCCTTCCCTGTTATCCCTGCTTGGTCCTCCAGTTTTTGCACCAATCTCTTGTGTGGAACTGTGTCAAACGCCTTCTTGCAGTCCAAGAAAATGCAATCCACCCACCCCTCTCTCTCTTGTCTTACTGCTGTCACCATGTCATAGAACTCCAGTAGGTTTGTGACACAGGATTTCCCGTGTGTGTGTATGTGTGTGTGTGTGTGTGTGTGTGTGTGTGTGTGTGTGTGTGTGTGTGTGTGTGTGTGTGTGTGTGTGTGTGTGTGTGTGTGTGTGTGTGTGATTTAGAGTGTGATGGAGTGTGTGGGAGTGTGTGTGAAGGAGAGTACAAGAGAGTACATGCGGGTCAGTCATTGTACTCATCACAAGAAGCAAAACAGACCCAATACAAAACATGAGCAACGTGGGCACAATAATATAACACTGTCTCAACATAAGTGGTCCAAGACTCTTCAATCTGCTACCAGCAAATATCAGAAATATTGCTGGAACAAGCAGAAAACTCACCACTACCTCCGTCAGGAGCCAAATCAACCATGCTGTGATACATACGTGAACCAGCGGGCCGACAACAGCCTGGTTGAACAGGCTACATACAGTATACAGCTTCCTGCTGGTGATACTGAAAGATAAGAGCATTGGTTGAGAATCTCTTTATGCATATCTTCCTGGCTATTGGCATGTGAGTAAATGTTGTGAGTTGATGTGATGCTTCTTGGCAGAAGGCGATCAACCTGCCATCACTGGATACCACACAAACCCTGGTCCAGCCAGCCAAGCACTGAGAGTAAAACACACACACAATAGGACCTTGTGTGTGTACTAATCTATCTGTGGTTGCAGGGGCCGATTCACAGCTCCTGGCCCCGCTTCTTCGCTAGTCGCTACTAGGCCCACTCTCTCCTTGCTTCAAGAGTTTTCTCGTACCTCTTAAAGCTATGTATGGATCCTGCCTCCACTACATTACTCTCCAGATTGTTCCACTTCTTGACAACTCTCTGACTGAAGAAATACTTCCTAACATCCCTGTGACTCATCTGAGTTTTCAGCTTCCAATTGTGACCCCTTGTTGTTACGTCACATCTCTGAAGCATTCTGACCCTGTTTATCTCGTCAATTCCTCTGAGTATTTTAAATGTCGTTATCATGTCCCCCTTATCCTTCCTGTCCTCCAGTATGTGTGTGAGAGACAGAGAGAGACAGACAGACAGAGAGACAGAGACAGAGAGAGAGGAGGTGTGAGAGCACTCACCTGGCTTGTGGAAACAGCAAGGTTACAGTATACCAGAGAGCTTCTGGCCTCAAGTTTCTCACCACCTCAGGTCCTTACGACCTCCAACACGCCTCAGTGCGCTGCACCTCTCAGCATTCACTATCAACAACAGCCCTCAACAGGAACCTTCAACAACGGCAAGATAAAGCAGACTTCGTCAGATCTACGTTAGAGGCTCCCATGAAGAAGATTCTCTTGCCGAGACTGAGAGAGAAACGGGAGGGGGAAGTGGGAGGGAGGGAGATAGGAGAGATTGGGACAGGGCATTAGAGTTAGAGTGAGAGAGAGAGAGAGAGAGAGAGAGAGAGAGAGAGAGAGAGAGAGAGAATAAACAAAGGAAGAAAACGCAGCCAGTATTACATTTACAAGACTACACATCACAACTGTAGGATAATCCTCTTAGTGCTCACACCCTGACAACTAGAGTACTTCCACCCAACACACCCTGACAACTAGAGTACTACCACCAAACACAACCTGACAACTAGAGTACTACTACCCAACACACCCTGACAACTAGAGTACTACCACCCAACACAACCTGACAACTAGAGTACTACCACCAAACACAACCTGACAACTAGAGTACTACCATCCAACACACCCTGACAACTGGAGCACTACCACCCAACACACCCTGACAACTAGAGTACTACCACCCAACACACCCTGACAACTAGAGTACTGCCACCCAACACACTAGGGGCGCAAATCAACCAAATAACTGCTGCAATATATGGACTCCTGGCAAACCTAAGAATAGCGTTTCGACATCTAAGGAGTCATTCACGTCATGTATACTGTGCATGTCAGGCTCATACTGGAGTATGCAGCACCAATATGGAACCCACACGTGGTCAAACACATCAAGAAATTGGAGAAAGTGCAAAGGGTTGCAAGAAGACTAGTCGCTGAGCTAAGGAGCAGGTCTTATGAGGAGAGGTTAAGGAAAGTCAACTGATGACACTAGAGGACAGGAGATAGGGGGAGGACATGATAACGACGTATTAAATACCGAGAGGAATGAACAAGGTGGGCAAGGCTATAATGTTTCAGAGATTGGAGACAGAAACAAGGGGTCACAACTGGAAGTTGAAAACTGAGATTCGTCACAGGAATGTTGGGAAGTATTTCTTCAGCCTTAGAGTTGCTAGGAAGTGGAACAATTTGGACAGTGAAGTAGTGGAGGCAGGATCCATACACAGCTTTAAGACGAGGTATGATAAGGCTCCTGGAGCGGGGAGAGAGTGACGTAGTAGCGACTAGCGAAGAGGCAGGACTAGGAGCTGTGAATCGGCCCCTGCAACCACATACAGGAGAGTACACGCACGCACGCACGCACGCGCACACACACAGAAGCTGCTAAGTGACCTTGATATCTCAAAGGCGATGGGACCGGACATCTCCTCCCCATGGGTCCTTAGAGAAGGAGCAGAGATGCTGTGCGTGCCCCTAACCACAATCTTCAACACATCCCTTGAAACTGGGCAACTACCTGAGAAATGGAAGACAGCAAATGTAGTCCCCATATTTAAGAAAGGAAACAGAAATGGGGCACTAAACTACAGACCTGTGTCTCTGACATGTATTGTGTGCAAAGTCATGGAGAAGATTATCAGGAGGAGAGTGGTGGAACACCTGGAATGGAACAAGATTATAAATGAAAACCAGCATGGGTTCATGGAAGGCAAATCCTGTGTCACAAACCTTCTGGAGTTTTATGACAAGGTAACAGAAGTAAGACACGAGAGAGAGGGGTGGGTTGATTTCGTTTTCCTAGACTGCAGGAAGGCCTTTGACACAGTTCCCCACAAGAGATTAGTGCAGAAGCTGGAGGATCAGGCGCATATAACAGGGAGGGCACTGCAATGGATCACGGAATACCTGACAGGGAGGCAACAACGAGTCAAGGTACGTGAAGAGGTATCACAGTGGGCGCCTGTGACGAGCGGGGTCCCACAGGGGTCAGTTCTAGGACCAGTGCTATTTTTGATATATGCGAACGACATGATGGAAGGAATAGACTCTGAAGTGTCCCTATTCGCAGAAGATGTGAAGCTGATGAGAAGAATTAAATCGGAGGAGGATGAGGCAGGACTGCAGAGACCTGGACAGGCTGGACATGTGGTCCAGAAACTGGCTTCTCGAATTCAACCCTGCCAAATGCAAAGTCATGAAGATTGGGGAGGGGCAAAGAAGACCGCCGACAGAGTATAGGCTAGGTGGACAAAGACTACAGACCATTCAGGGACAAAGACCTTGGGGTGACCATAACACCGAGCACGTCACCGGAGGCACACATCAACCAAATAACTGCTGCAGCATACGGGCGCCTGGCAAACCTGAGAATAGCGTTCCGATACCTTAATAAGGAATCGTTCAAGACACTGTACACTGTGTATGTTAGGCCCATACTGGAGTATGCAGCACCAATCTGGAACCCACACCTGGTCAAGCACGTCAAGAAGTTAGAGAAAGTACAAAGGTTTGCAACAAGGCTAGTCCCAGAGTTCAGGGGAATGTCGTACGAGGAAAGGTTGAGGGAAATCGGACTGACGACACTGGAGGACAGAAGGGTCAGGGGAGACATGATAACGACATACAAGATACTGCGGGGAATAAACAAGGTAGACAGAGATAGGATGTTCCAGAGAGGGGACACAGAAACAAGGGGTCACAACTGGAAGCTAAAGACTCAGACGAGTCACAGGGACGTTAGGAAGTATTTCTTCAGTCATAGAGTCGTCAGGAAGTGGAATAGCCTAGCAAGTGTAGTGGAGGCAGGAACCATACATAGTTTTAAGAAGAGGTATGACAAAGCTCAGGAAGCAAAGAGGGAGAGAACCTAGTAGCGATCAGTGAAGAGGCTGGGCCAGGAGCTGAGTCTCGACCCCTGCAACCACAATTAGGTGAGTACACACACACGCACACACACACACACACACACACACACACACACACACACACACACACACACACACACACACACACACACGAATCACAGGGATGTTAGGAAGTATTTCTTCAGCCACAGAGTAGTCAGGAAGTGGAATAGTTTGGGAAGAGATGTAGTGGAGGCAGGATCCATACATAGCTTTAAGCAGAGGTACGATAAAGCTCATGGTTCAGGGAGAGTGGCCTAGTGGCGACCAGTGAAGAGGAGGGGCCAGGAGCTTGGAATCGACCCCTGCAACCTCAACTAGGTGAGTACACACACACACACAAATGGAAGGTTGATGGTACCAAATATGGAGAGGTTAGACTTGTCAAGCCCACATACGTTAGTAGTCTTTCTTCTCTCTCTCCCAACTTATGTAACACTATTTACTAATAACCAAAGTAACACTTGTTAGAATACTTCTTACTAAGATACTACCAAAACCTTCAAAATCCTGTCATAATGACTTATTAGTGATAGGTATGTACCTTCTCTGAATCCATGTTGATTTGGGTTGAGCAGGTTGTGCTTTCCATTAAAGTTCGTAATTCAGCTTCTCATTACCCTTTCAAAAACTGCTATGATGCGTGATGTACTACTGGTCTGAGACTAGAGCTCAACTGCTGCCTTCCCTGCACAGAGGAGCTATGTCTGTCCATGTAAGGACTCGGTGGGTATCTCGCCTAGATCTAAACTCTTCCTTCAAAGACTACCGAGTGCTCGTCCTGGTGGTATTTTGATCTTTAAATATCGAGAGTTTCACGAGTCAGGTTTCTGGTGCTGCTTGTGAAGCCATGTTTTCACTTTTCGAGTTCTGGGAGAGTTGTGCTAGTGTCTGATACAGGCGGCCCCACTTTACAGCGCTTCGCTTTACGGTGCTTCGCTAATGCAGTGGTTTTCAATTATAGTCATTCTTCAAATAACTTGCACATTGAAGAGAGGAGCTTACGACGACGTTTCGGTACAAGTCAGACCGAAACGTCGTGGTAAGCTCCTCTCTCTCCAATGTGCGGTTATTTGTGTATTGTTCCAGTCACGATATTGAGCCTTTCTGTTGTTTACAGTCATTCTTTATTTACTCAGACTTCCTACAATAAATATATTCACCACTCACTATAAGTTAAGGACATAAATATTTTAAGTTAAGTAATATGTGTATTGTATATTCACTTTTTTAGGCCTAGTTTTATTATTCACTTAATATATGATATTATTATTATAATCAAAACGAAGCGCTAAGCCACAAGGGCTATACGTATAGCTTAATACATGATAGTGCGAACGTGTTATCAGACTTTTATATGTATTTGACAGTGGAAAAAACGTTTCATTTTACAGCGGTAGCTGTATAAGCGGAACCCGCCTGTATATGATTTGTAGGATGGACAAGGGTAATGAAAAAAAAAAACTGTCTCAACTCTCCCATCATCAGTGGACCAGTGATTCATACTCTTTCAGAATTTCGCTCATTTTTCCCCGTTATCCACTGGCTTACCCCGCCACCCCTTCAAAAATTATAGTTATAATAACCTTAGATACTACTAGTAGTTGTAACAACGGTAATTTCAGAGCAAAGACGTATTAACTATGAGAGGATAAGGGAACTAAATCTGACGACATCAGAGGACAGGAGAACCAGGGGAGACATAACATACAAAACACTAAAGAGGAATTGAAAAGGAAGACAAGATACACTGGAAGATTAGTCACAGGGATGTCAGGAAGTACTTTTTTAGCCTCAGAGTGGCCAGGAAGTGGAATGATTGGACAAAGTAGTGGAGGTAGGCTCAATTTATGGCTGTAAGAGTAGGTATGACAGGACCCACGAGAGCAGGAGTGAATCTGGCAAGCGGCAAGCTAGAAGGCGGGGTCAGGAGCTATGAATCGACCCCCTGCAACCACATATAAGTATATACACACTGAAAATAACATCGTTCGAGAAAAGGAGACATAATAACTACTTTTATATAAGTTAAAAAAAGTATCACAAAATAGCTACGAATGATTTTTTGAGGCCAACAATAAAGGGACCACGAGGCTATATTTTCAAACGACGAAAAAAAAGTGCAAAAAAGAAACAACAGATTATTTCTTCAAAAACAGTGGTGGATTACTGAAATTATATAGCAGCAGTGGTGAGTGTGACAACCACTGTATACTGTATTTTAAAAAAGCCTACATGTCAGATACAGAATACAAGCATGAGCTGTATTCCTGTAGCCACAAATAAGTCAATATAAACAGTTAAAATACAAGAGGTGTCCGTAAAGCAGTCAGGTTGTACAAATATGGCGTCCGCTGCTCTCAGTAAAAACACGTCGACCAGACCTAAAGCTTAGTCATACACTGTTGTTACTGTTTGTGGGCACCCACACTACTCGTTAACAAAACACATACACAGTTTATCTGCATCCGTCACCACCCCTCAGAGCTCTCTCGCCAACAATATCACACAGATATGCTGAATTTCATAAACAATACAAGTTACCCTAGGACACAGAAAACGGAAGTGCATCAACAAACTTTCCCAGTGTTTTACCTAAAGTGTTGACACCCGATGCCAATTCGTCATTACTGTTTTTAAGGCAACTGTCATTACAGAAACTTTCTATCGGTTCTTCCGTCCCGCAGCGTGAACCAGGGGCGAGGAAAGCACGCGGCTAGGAACAATGGATGGGGTGGGATAGATGGGGGAGGAGTGTGTTTGCAGGTGGGAGTAGGGCACAACTGGGAACAAGAGAATTGGTGATAAGATGGCCTAGGGCTGTGGTTGGCTAACAGGGGTCAGGGGTCACATGTGATGGCACTATTACAACAGTTTGTGGTGACAAGTACTAAATTATGGCATTTAGTAATTACGTGAGGGCAGCTTTCTATTCCACCCTTCTATAATGGGATGGGATCAGGTAAGGATGTGTAGGTGATAGAAGCTATCTACCTATCACCACTGTTTACCACCATCTACTACCATTGGTAGCGCAGTTAGCTCCCACACTGAGATCCGTGATTCGATCTCCGGTACGACTGGAAACATTGGGGCGAGTTTCCTTTGGACACCTGTTGTCCCTGTGCACCTAACAGCAAGTAGGTACCTGGGTGTTGGCCAACTAGTGTGGGTCGCACGTTTACCTGGAGTTTACCTGGAGAGAGTTCCGGGGGTCAACGCCCCCGCGGCCCGGTCTGAGACCAGGCCTCCTGGTGGATCAGAGCCTGATCAACCAGGCTGTTGCTGCTGGCTGCACGCAAACCAACATACGAGCCACAGCCCGGCTGATCCGGAACTGACTTTAGGTGCTTGTCCAGTGCCAGCTTGAAGACTGCCAGGGGTCTGTTGGGGGCAAAATTAACCTAATTGGCCCGAAATGCTCTGCATAACAAGGGACTTTCTATATAATATGTCACTGATGCCAGCTAGGACTATATAAGTTGTATCAAATAGAAATAAAGATTATTATTATTATTATTATTATTATTATTATTATTATTATTATTATTATTATTACGATACAGTGGCTTAAGCAACGACAAGCCATCTTAGAACCAATATACCCCATGTTCGAATCCCAGGACTCCTTTCAAATAATTACATTCGTTCATAATTTTTTTTCAAACTGCCACCATGATCCAGACACAGCAGGAGTCTACCTCATCCCTCGCGATGGAAGTGACAAAGATTTCATAGAGGAAACTACGTAACCTTGCCGTAACGATCAAAGAAGAACACAATGAAAACAGAATGTAAACAAGATATGTGATATACATTGAGACGCCGACAATCCATAAAATAGATGCCAAATTAGGTATAAAGGAGCGAGACAAAGATAAAAGATGATGAAATAGATACTAGTACAATGCTTGGGTACCTTTATTGTGGAAATGTTTCGCCAACCAGTGGCTTCGTCAGTCCAATACAAAAAGGAATGATTAAGATCAAAAGGACTTTGAGGTAATCAGTCCTTATGTCATAAAGACACACACCCAAGTGTTGCACAAATGTCTAATTCACCCTGTCGGTTATATGAACAATTTGTCTATAAACATAAATGACACTGGCGTTATCAACGCACAGCAGCAAGGTAGCTTTGTGTTAGCTGAACCTTCAGCTTACAACATACTGGCGTATTGTTCAAGTGTCTGGAGCTAACTTAATAGTCCGCCGTAAACTATACACCCAGGAGCTCTCAGCTGCCTCCAGACATTCTCACTAAAACATACGAAAAACGTACACATACATTCACGATATTTGTACACCAGGGGAATGCATTTGTACACGCACGCGCACACACACACACACACACACACACACACACACACACACACACACACACACACACACATACACACACACAACACACACACACACACACACACACACATACGCATGCACACCAGCGAGGAGGCGGGGCCAGGAGCTAGGACTCGACCCCTGCAACCTCAACTAGGTGAGAACTAGGTGAGTACACACACACACACACACACACACACACACACACACACACACACACACACACACACACACACACACACACACACACAAACACACGCATGCACACCAGTGAGGAGGCAGGGCTAGGAGCTAGGACTCGACCCCTGCAACCTCAACTAGGTGAGTACACACACACACACACACACACACACACACACACACACACACACACACACACACACACATACACACACACACACCACACACACATACGCATGCACACCAGCGAGGAGGCGGGGCCAGGAGCTAGGACTCGACCCCTGCAACCTCAACTAGGTGAGAACTAGGTGAGTACACACACACACACACACACACACACACACACACACACACACACACACACACACACACGCATGCACACCAGTGAGGAGGCGGGGCCAGGAGCTAGGACTCGACCCCTGCAACCTCAACTAGGTGAGTACACACACACACAACACACACACACACACACACACACACACACACACACACACACACACACACACACACACACACACACACACAATATAGACCAATACCGTAATGACCTGTAGTTTACGAGCCAGTAAGACACTTATGCTTCACTGAGACACAAGACTCATGTTATGCTTGTTAACCACAGTGCTAAACCAAGCTAACATATCTTAACCACAGTGCTAAACCAAGCTAGCATATCTTAACCACAGTGCTAAACCAAGCTAACATATCTTAACCACAGTGCTAAACCAAGTTAACATATCTTAACCACAGTGCTAAACCAAGCTAACATATCTTAACCACAGTGCTAAACCAAGCTAACATTCTTAACCACAGTGCTAAACCAAGTTAACATATCTTAACCACAGTGCTAAACCAAGCTAACATATCTTAACCACAGTGCTAAACCAAGTTAACATATCTTAACCACAGTGCTAAACCAAGCTAACATATCTTAACCACAGTGCTAAACCAAGCTAACATATCTTAACCACAGTGCTAAACCAAGTTAACATATCTTAACCACAGTGCTAAACCAAGCTAACATATCTTAACCACAGTGCTAAACCAAGTTAACATATCTTAACCACAGTGCTAAACCAAGCTAACATATCTTAACCACAGTGCTAAACCAAGCTAACATATCTTAACCACAGTGCTAAACCAAGCTAACATATCTTAACCACAGTGCTAAACCAAGCTAGCATATCTTAACCACAGTGCTAAACCAAGCTAGCATATCTTAACCACAGTGCTAAACCAAGCTAGCATATCTTAACCACAGTGCTAAACCAAGCTAACATATCTTAACCACAGTGCTAAACCAAGCTAACATATCTTAACCACAGTGCTAAACCAAGCTAACATATCTTAACCACAGTGCTAAACCAAGCTAGCATATCTTAACCACAGTGCTAAACCAAGCTAGCATATCTTAACCACAGTGCTAAACCAAGCTAGCATATCTTAACCACAGTGCTAAACCAAGCTAACATATCTTAACCACAGTGCTAAACCAAGCTAACATATCTTAACCACAGTGCTAAACCAAGTTAACATATCTTAACCACAGTGCTAACCCAAGCTAACATATCTTAACCACAGTGCTAAACCAAGCTAACATATCTTTACCACGGTGTTAACCCAAGCTAACATATCTTAACCACGGTGTTAACCCAAGCTAACATATCTTAACCACGGTGTTAACCCAAGCTAACATATCTTAACCACAGTGCTAACCCAAGCTAACATATCTTAACCACAGTGCTAACCCAAGCTAACATATCTTAACCACAGTGTTAACCCAAGCTAACATATCTTAACCACAGTGCTAACCCAAGCTAACATATCTTAACCACGGTGTTAACCCAAGCTAACATATCTTAGCCACGGTGTTAACCCAAGCTAACATATCTTAACCACGGTGTTAACCCAAGCTAACATATCTTAACCACGGTGTTAACCCAAGCTAACATATCTTAGCCACAGTGCTAACCCAAGCTAACATATCTTAACCACAGTGCTAACCCAAGCTAACATATCTTAACCACAGTGCTAACCCAAGCTAACATATCTTAACCACAGTGTTAACCCAAGCTAACATATCTTAGCCACAGTGCTAATCCAAGTTAACATATCTTAACCACAGTGTTAACCCAAGCTAACATATCTTAGCCACAGTGCTAACCCAAGCTAACATATCTTAACCACAGTGTTAACCCAAGCTAACATATCTTAACCACAGTGCTAACCCAAGCTAACATATCTTAACCACAGTGTTAACCCAAGCTAACATATCTTAGCCACAGTGCTAACCCAAGCTAACATATCTTAGCCACAGTGCTAACCCAAGCTAACATATCTTAGCCACAGTGCTAACCCAAGCTAACATATCTTAACCACAGTGCTAACCCAAGCTAACATATCTTAACCACAGTGCTAACCCAAGCTAACATATCTTAACCACAGTGCTAACCCAAGCTAACATATCTTAACCACAGTGCTAACTCAAGCTAACATATCTTAGCCACAGTGCTAACCCAAGCTAACATATCTTAACCACAGTGCTAACCCAAGCTAACATATCTTAGCCACAGTGCTAACCCAAGCTAACATATCTTAACCACAGTGCTAACCCAAGCTAATATATCTTAACCACAGTGCTAACCCAAGCTAAATATCTTAACCACAGTGCTAACCCAAGCTAATATATCTTAACCACAGTGCTAACCCAAGCTAATATATCTTAACCACAGTGCTAACCCAAGCTAATATATCTTAACCACAGTGCTAACCCAAGCTAATATATCTTAACCACAGTGCTAACCCAAGCTAATATATCTTAACCACAGTGCTAACCCAAGCTAACATATCTTAACCACAGTGCTAACCCAAGCTAACATATCTTAGCCACAGTGCTAACCCAAGCTAACATATCTTAACCACAGTGCTAACCCAAGCTAACATATCTTAATCACAGTGCTAACCCAAGCTAACATATCTTAACCACAGTGCTAACCCAAGCTAATATATCTTAACCACAGTGCTAACCCAAGCTAATATATCTTAACCACAGTGCTAACCCAAGCTAATATATCTTAACCACAGTGCTAACCCAAGCTAATATATCTTAACCACAGTGTTAACTCAAGCTAACATATCTTAACCACAGTGTTAACCCAAGCTAACATATCTTAACCACAGTGTTAACCCAAGCTAACATATCTTAACCACAGTGCTAACCCAAGCTAATATATCTTAACCACAGTGCTAACCCAAGCTAACATATCTTAACCACAGTGCTAACACAAACTAATATATCTTAACCACAGTGTTAACCCAAGCTAATATATCTTAACCACAGTGCTAACCCAAGCTAATATATCTTAACCACAGTGTTAACTCAAGCTAACATATCTTAACCACAGTGTTAACCCAAGCTAACATATCTTAACCACAGTGTTAACACAAACATCTTTACATCAATATATGTTAACTTCGCTTGTGCACTAACAGATATATTCAACTTGAGTTTTATATATATTTTTGTATTATGACTAATAAAGCATCTGCAGCCGTCGTCCTCTCGTACACATACTGGCGACCTTCCCTTCCTCCTCCTGTGTGACTACTTCATGCTATAAGTCAGACCCAAACGTCCTTATGAGTTTCTCCTATACACAAATAACCCGCACATAAAAGAGAGAAGCTTACGACGACGTTTCGGTCCGACTTGGACCGAGTCCAAGTCGGTCCAAGTCGGACCGAAACGTCGTCGTAAGCTTCTCTCTTTTATGTGCGGGTTATTGTGTATCGTTCCAGTCACGGTATTGTGCCTTTTTGTTATTTATGAGTTTCTCCTATACCCGGGTTATTTTTGTATTCTACATTTATTAATATTATGACAAAACATTATTATTAATGAGGAAACAATATTATTATTATTATTATTATTATTATTATTTCTTTCAACACACCGGCAGTATCCCACCGAGGCGGGGTGGCCCAAAAGGAAAAACAAAAGTTTCTCCTTTTACATTTAGTAATATATACAGGAGAAGAGGTTACTAGCTCCTTGCTCCTGGCATTTTAGTTGCCTCCTACAACATGCATGGCTTACGAAGGAAGAATTCTGTTCCACTTCCCCATGGATTATTATTATTATTATTATTATTATTATTATTATTAATATTATTATTATTATTAATGAGAAAATGCTAAGCCTGAAAGGGTTATACAGCACGTGGGAAATGGAAAGTAATCAAATTTGATCCGAGGAAGAGGAAGAGGCTCGATAATGGTGCAATTAGCGCACTAATCGATTCCTCAAAAAAGTGTAATGGGACCAAGACTTTTCACTACTTTCTCCACACACATACGAGAGATGTTACTAACAGACTCTTGGACATCTTCAAAAGGGAACTTGACCAGTTAATCTGGTTCGTGATCAGCCAGGTTGTGATTTCCTACGCTGGACTGCATGATGCAGTCTGGGACCGGTTTGATGGGGTCACCGTCCCCGGGTCCAGCCCCAGACCAGGACTACCGGTTGTTGGTCTGATCATCTAGGCTGTTAATACTGGGTGCACACAGTCCAAATGAACCTACAACAGGTATAAACCAGGCTGCTACTGCTGGCCGAATGTAGTCCAACGTACGAGCCACAGCCCGGTTGATCAGGTACTGACTTTAGGTATCCGTCCAGCTCCCTCATGAAGACAGCCAGACGTCTATTGGTAATCTCCCTTATACGTGGTGGGAGGCTGTTGAACAGTCTTGGGCCCCGGACATTTATTGTAGACAGGCCTGGGGGACTAGTAGCCCGGCCTTGGGGTCTCGTAGCCCGGCCAGGGGGGACTCGTAGCCCGGCCTGGGGGTCTCGTAGCCCGACCAGGGGGACTCGTAGCCCGGCCTAGGGGACTGGCACCCTGGCCTGGGGGGGACTCGTAGCCCGGCCTGGGGTTACTCCGGGTATTACTGTCATCATTCTACACCAGGTATCCCTGCTATCATTCTGCATGTTTTTTTTGTGTGTAATCCTACATCAATCCCCCAGGATTACTTATGCAAGATTACCCAAGATTATGCTCATTATGTGTCTTGGGTTATCCTGGGTTATTTTGCCCAGCTATTCTGGGTTAATAGCCCAGAATAACTCAAGACAGTGAGGTTCGGCTTTTTTTGGTGGCCATCCTGGGTTTTTAGCCCTCAGGGGTTACTAACCCATTATAACCCACAATAAGGGTGGTTGACTTGGACTATCCTGGGTTATTTATCCTCGAGGAGTTACCAATCCAGAGTCTTCTAAAGCCAAGCAGTGTGGCTTATTTTCATTTGGGTTATTAGGCCCTTTCCCAGGATGCCACTCACAACACTACTATTAACTCCCAGGTACCTATTTACTGCTAGGTGAACAGGGGTAGTAGATATAAGGTGACTTACAACCATGTACCTATATACTGCTGAATAAACAGGGGAAGCAGGTGTAAGGAGTGAAACACTCAAGTACCTATTTACTGTTAGGTGAACAGGGGAAACAGGTGCAGGGAGACTTGCCCTTATGTCTGCCCCCCCCCCCTTCCCCAGGATTCAACCCGAGTCTTTTCAGTAATGAAGTGAACACTACCACTGTGTTACGAGGAAATCGCACCATACACCACACACACTCCACCATAAAAAAAAAAAACAGGGTACCGGTGGGGTTAGAACCCATGGCAAGTGAGTCGTAAAACTCCAGGCCAGTGCATAAGCTACTGGGCCAGCTGACTACAGTAAGATTCACCCAACTAGGTATATTTATACACCACAGCGAGACACCCCACCATACACCACTTACCTGTTATATCTTACAGAACACTACCTTCTTCCTTCCTTCCTTCCTCAACTTCCTGTGATTGTGTAATGTGTTCGTGTCAGAGAGCAGAGTGAGCAAAGGTCGCACCCTGGCCACGACCGGGAAAGTCAACAACTACAATGTGTGCTATGATGCCAGGTTAGTGTGCCATAAACCCTAATGTACATGAATTAGACGCATGTGCAACACTTGGGTATCTTTACTGTAGAAACTTTTTTCCCACTTCTGGCTTTTTCAGTCCCATGCAGAGAACGTTTGAGGCGATCAGTCCCCAAACTTTGATGAATTTGTTGAAGGTGGAAGACATGAAGTAGTAGTCTGAGGTGATCAGTCCCTCAAGTATTGAAGACAGGCGTTCAGTCTGTCAGTTTTTATTAAATACGAATAAACAAAGGGTGGATGAGGGGAATGAATTGAGGTCTGCAAATTGACAGTTCAACGCCCTACCGTTCTGGCTTCCTGGGCCTCTAATAGGAAAGAATCAGAAGTAATGCTTACTATATTACATTAACTCAGAGGAACCAGTTGGTGCCTCAACAAGTGTACCAGAACACTTGTAATACTCAACAAGTGTACTAGAACACTTGTAATACTCAACAAGTGTACCAGAACACTTACAATACCCAACAAGTGTACCAGAACACTTACAATACCCAACAAATGTACCAGAAAACTTACAATACCCAACAAGTGTACCAATAAAATTACCAGGAATGGAGGAGTGTAATTAACCCACACGACCCTTGATGACCTGTCTCGCTTTCCCTCATGGCTTCAAGGTGCCGACTGCTGTAATCTCACACCACCTATGTAAAACTAGACAGGAACTTCCTTCATGACCACAAAAAAAATATTGGAAATCTTCAAAAAATAAATTCTCACTCTGACATTAAGATGTTATGATGATGTCAACTGATGTCACAAATATCTCCACACTAAGAGCAAAGGCTCAAAGTGATCAATAATTACATTTTTATTAATATTATTTTGATAAAACACATATCTGGTATGCCATAATTATCAAAGTAACGTTTTATTCCAGTAACTAAAAATAAAACACCAAATGTAAAGTAAAAGGACACAAGTGCAACTAATGTGACATTTTATTGTGGCAACGTTTTGCTCTCCAGGAGCTTTATCAAGCCGACTTGACAAAGCTCCTGGAGAGAGAAACGTTGCCACAATAAAATGTCACATTAGTTGCACTTGTGTCCTTTTACTTTACATATTGTCGGTAATTCTACCAACTTTATTACAAAATACCAAATGAGTTTTTGAAAATGACAGATGCAACAATACCTGATAATAATGATCTATCAACACTAAGTTTTATGCTCAATAATCCACATGGAGACAGAAACTCAAGAGATTAATTGATCTCTATATTTCGATCCTCTTCTGGGATCCTCTTCAGCAAAAACAGATTGAAATATACAGATCAATTAATCTTCTGAGTTTCTGTCTCCATGTGGGTTATCATTGAATTCTGACAATGTTCATTACACCTTAGTTATTCACTAAGTTATATTTTAAATCTCTTACATTTTATATACAGTGGACCCTCGGTTAACGATATTTTTTCACTCCAGAAGTATGTTCAGGTGCCAGTACTGATCGAATTTGTTCCCATAAGAAATATTGTGAAGTAGATTAGTCCATTTCAGACCCCCAAACATACACGTACAAACGCACTTACATAAATACACTTACATAATTGGTCACATTCGGAGGTAATCGTTATGCGGGGTTCCACTGTACATTGTATATAATACAATGTATTACATACATTGTATATAATACAGTAATTTATATCACTCTATTATACTGTTCATACAGTATTAATAAATTTCCTCAGTTCAGCAACAGGTTACCAAAATAAAATATTCAAATTCCATTAAAATTTCACTCTCAGGAATCTTCCAACATGTGCATGATCTGGCTAACAAATTTTCCGCTTAACGAGCCATTCCTCCGGTCTCTATCTGGGTCACTGAATGGGGATCCACTGTATGTATTATCAGCCTGAGGCAATTAGGAAGATGTACATTTATATGTATTATCTATGATATGATTACTCTTGTGAACAAGAAATTTACATGTGGAATCTGAACCAGATCAACCAGGCTGTAATGGATATGTGGGGCAGTGGACCACCAGCAGCAACAGCCTAGTTGACCAGGCTAGCACCAGACAAGCCTGGCCTATGGCCAGGCTCTGGGAGTAGAAAAACTCTCAGCACTCATCAAACGTATATAATCAGTGACAAGTATTGAAAGTCCTCAATGTACAAACACCCGAAGTTACATACATCTGCACTTACTGTAATCTCCAGTAAACAAGACACTCTGGTGTCAAGGATGACCCCAGTTCTGAGTGGCTAAATTTTGGAAAAAAAAAAGATAAAAGGTACTTTGGCTTCCAAGAGGCTGGGTCAATTTTCAAGTCTTACTTATTTTTTTGAAAAAAAAAAAAAAAATAGTGCCGTCGATGCCATAAAATACGGTACATAGTAACCAATTAAGGTTTTAATACTGCTGAGTCACAGTACCAACATGTTTGAAACACAAACATCCTTTATAATATTGTTTTCCATAAAACAGATCATTTGTAAGTTGAAAAATCAGGTACATAACTTATTTGTCAATTGGGCTGCACCTATACAGAATTGTAAACCAACTTTTCAATCCATCATGTTGTATTGTAAATATTTAAGTATCAATATGTATATCCCTACTTCTTAATGGCTATGATGCATTAAAATATCACTGGAAAAATTAAGTCAGTACAAAAACAGTAAAATGTATTAACTTACCTGTGAAAAAAACTTGTGTACTATAACACAATAACTGTACTGTGTACTACAAAATAAAGAGAACAGAGACAGAACTGAGTAATAAAACTTCATGGGTACAGGAAAATGTGTTTTTTTTTTTTTTCAACAAGTCGGTCGTCTCCCACCGAGGCAGGGTGACCCAAAAAAGAAAGAAAATCCCCAAAAAGAAAATACTTTCATCATCATTCAACACTTTCACCACACTCGCACATTATCACTGTTTTTGCAGAGGTGCTCAGAATACAACAGTTTAGAAGCATATACGTATAAAGATACACAACATATCCCTCCAAACTGCCAATATCCCAAACCACTCCTTTAAAGTGCAGGCATTGTACTTCCCATTTCCAGGACTCAAGTCCGACTATATGAAAATAACCGGTTTCCCTGAATCCCTTCACTAAATATTACCCTGCTCACACTCCAACAGATCGTCAGGTCCCAAGTACCATTCGTCTCCATTCACTCCTATCTAACACGCTCACGCACGCTTGCTGGAAGTCCAAGCCCCTTGTGTGTTATCATCGATAAATTGTGAACATTTTCAAAGGGAAAACGTGTACATGTATTATGTTACTATTAAATCTTAAAAATTTTGATGCAGTACCTACAGGAATTGTATTTTTTTAATGAGAAAGAGGTTAATGATGCTGAAATAGATAAAAGACCAATATCTTATGATTCATGGTACCATTTCAAGTTATTTATGAAACAGTACAGAAGGGCCCCATGTATTTGGTACCCCTTTTCGGCATTCCACGTTTTTCTCGGGTTTTAATTGAGCCATTGTTCATTACATTCAGTACTTTTACTGCTTTTCTGCTGTTTTCACACATTTGTGTAAGGGAAGGGCAACCAGCATCGTATTTTAAGGTAAGTATTGTATGTACTGTGTATGTAATTATTTTATCTTTTTTTATGTCTAGTTGTATTGAGCACTTAGAATACGATAGTGTAAACACATTATTAGGCATTTTACATGCATTCGATAATGAAAAAAACTGTTCGTTTCCACTCGCCAGTGATTTTCGCTTATTGCATGGGGTCAAAAACCTAAGAGCCATAAAAACAGGCTCCTCCTATACACTGAGATATTTAGATATTAATGTTAACTCTTCATACAGGGAAGTGATTCAGGGAAACTGGCAAGCTGGACTTAAGTCCTGGAGATTGGAAGTACAGTGCCAGCACTGTCAAGGAGGGATGTTAATGTTGCAGTTTTATAACTGTAGTGTAAGCGCGCCTCTGGCACGACAGTGATGGAGTGAATGATGATGAAAGTTATTCTTTTTCGGGCCACCCTGCCTTGGTGGGAAACGACCGATGTGTTAATAAATAAACAATAATGTTAACTCCTCTCCCACTGACAAAGGGTGGGCCAAGTGTGCAAAACCAAGACATACACAGATGTAAGCTCACTACCCATGTATAAGATGATATCCAATGAACAGAAGCACTCCCACCCAAAAGACAAAAAAAAAAAGAGGGTTCCTACTTCATCTTGGCCAAGCCAGTGACTAGATTTAGCATCTGTGACTCCCTTAGCTTACACCAAAAGCCTAACTCACAATGTAATACATGAATGGCTTACTGATGTAACTTACTTGGGGTCCACTGGAGTTCATCCCTTCATTCTCAAAGTGACAACAGCATAAAACCAATTTTGTATCACATTAACAAACTGGAAAGCAAATACAGTGTAATCATAATGATACTGAAAGCTCTGTACTCACCTGGTAGAAGAGAACAAAGAATGCTCAAATGTACTCACCAGGTAGAGAAGAACAAAGAGCACTCAAATGTACTCACCAGGTAGAGAAGAACAAAGAGCACTCAAGTGTACTCACAAGTTAGAGAACAAAGAACACTCAAATGTATTCACCAGGTAGAGAAGAACGAAGAGTACTCAAATGTACTCACCAGGTAGAGGAGAACGAAGAGCACTCAAATATGAGTTCTGACGAGCTACAGGCTTTTGTCTGGCAGTGCCAGTTTCATCCATGGACCTTGTAGACCACAGGCTTGTCATAGATGCCTGTGAGCACACCGAATTTGATCGCTCTCTCTCTAAAATACCTGCAGAAAAAATGGGAATATAGGGTCAAAATACTATCATTTTAATAGGTTCACATGAAGGTCACTTAATCCAAGGAATTGGAGCTAGCCTTCCCTTTCTTCGGTCAAAATCTGATTACCTCCCAATGTAAGCACTCTCCATTGAATATACAGTATTAATAATAATAATAATACAGCATATGTAAATACAACACCAACAATACTGATTAACGAGACACTTGTCCAACATTTGGGTATCTTTATCCTAGAAATGTTTCACCAGCCAGTGGCTTCTTCAGTCCAATGCAAAGAAAGTGGAAGATGAGGAGGAGTTTGAGGTAATCGGTCCTTCAGCCTGGAGTCAGTGCGTTCACAGGTGTTAAATGTTCACATCAACTCCAGGCTGAGGGACTGATTACCTCAAACTTCTCCTCCTCATCTTCCACCTTTCTCTACAAAGGACTGAAGAAGCCACTGGCTGCCAAAATATTTCCAAAATAAAGATACCCAAATGTTGCACAGGTTTCTCATTTATCAATTTGTCAGTTTTCTAAACCATTCATCCACAGCAACAACACTGCAGCAGGTACATACCAGAGTCACTCTGAGGTCTATGAGAGGGTGGTGCACAGTGAATGTGTGGACCACCAACTGGAATTGTACGATTCATACCACATCGGAAAACAGAAGATTCATCCACGACTGATGGAGAATTTCTTCCTCCATCTGAAATGGAATAAAAATTACTCATAAAATCTATACTGTAATAAAAAAAATAGTACTGCAATTTGATTTATTTTCTCTTATGTACAGCAGAGGTCCCACTTAACACCTGTTAGAATTCTGAATAACATCTTTTTTATTAACACATCAGCAGGGTGACACAAAAAAGAAAAAAACGCTTTCATCATCATTCGCTCCATCACTGTCTTGCCAGAGGTGTGCTGATACTACAGTTAAAAAGCTGCAACATATTAACACCCCTCCTTCAGAGTGCACGTACTTCTCACCTCCAGGACTCAAGTCCAGCTAACAAAAAGAATCTAGAACCCCCTTTCCTGCTTCATGCTCATACAAAGACCGAATTCCAGGGGGTACAAGTGGTTTTGTGTTCAAGGGCCTTGGACAGCAAGCAGGAAAGTGTGAGCATGTTAGATAGAAGTGGAGACATTTGGTTTTTGGGACCTGATGAGCTGTTTGAGTATGAGCAAGGTAACATTTTGTGAAGGGATTCAGGGAAACTGGTTAACTGGACTTGAGTCCTGGAGTTGGGAAGTACAGTGCCTGCACTCTGAAGAAGTTAAGACATATTTGCTGTTTAGAGAGACATCTGAGCTGTCATATCTGCACGCCTCTGGCAAGATAGAGATAGCATGATTGACATAAGGTAAGTTATGCAGTAGTAATAATTTTTACCTAGTACAATGGTAAACCAGGAGACATTTAGCAATTTTGGAGGTTTCTGGAACGATACCACATTTTTCCCACATATTCTTTATTTCATGTAACACTATTTTACGTTATGTGGCAATTTTCAGTACATAACCCTTGCATTATGAGAGAGTGTACATATTTATAATGGTAACTACAGTACTCAAACATTTATGCTAAGGACTGTCAGGTCAGGAAATGCTTAAAGTAATTGTAAATTTCTTTCTGTAAGTTGAAATTACCACTCCCAAAGTTTTCAGTTAACAAAATTGTTATATACTGCAGAGTATATTAAGCTATAGCACACAAACTTACCATGTCCTGGTGAATAGAGTCTTCTACTGACAGGGAAGACATTGCCTCCGTCAGAGAGAGATCTAAACACTTTTGTGGATGATGGGGACAGATCTTGAGACACCACATTACTTCGTACTAATTCAGCACTCTTACGCTGCCTTGGGGAGTTATTGTAGTGAGTTCCAAATTCAAACTCAAAACCTAAAGTTAAAAACACAAAAACAAAACATGTTGTAGGACAAAAGACTGATAAAGCAAACTAAACATGCAAACACAGAGCAGTTAGACAATTACAGCTACCAAAGATGCTACTGCCACAACAAATATTACAACAATAAAATATATTACATGGCATGAATGATGTGCATATGTCTTTCGTTACTGTCATTTAAATGTAATTACATTTATAGCACATCAGTTTTTTCCCAACGAGAAAAAAAATCACATTCTTTGTCTCTCATTCCCTAGTGCAAGCCAATGACCCATTGAACCACAATATCTACAGCCATCTCTCAAAGTGCAGACATTGTAGTTCTTATCTTCAAAACAAAATTCTGGGTAACCATTTTTCCTTAATCCTTCATAAATACATCATGCTTACACTCCAACAGCTCGTCAAACACCAAAAATTACTTGGCACAGCTCACTCATCTAGTGTACTTGTACAAACATGTCCTCTTTTTTTCTTCTGGATGGTAATGTACCTCTCAAAACCTTTCACACCTTTCTTTCACACTTTCCTTGGATGTTTCCTATGCAGGAGGGACTAGCATATTCGGCACCCTCTTTTCAGTGTTCCACAACTTCGTTAGCTTTTAAATGAGCCATTACTCATTATGTTTGGTACTTTTACTGCTCTTCCACTGTTTTTGCACAACAGTTGCATAAGGGAAGGATGACTGGTGTCATATTTTAAGGTAAATATTGTATGTACTGCGTATTTATTTTACTTTATCTGTTTCTTTTTTCATACCTAGCTGTATTGCGGTTTACACACATTTGATAATGAAAAAATGCTCTTTTCCACCCACCGGTGATTTCTGCTTACGACACAGGGTCAGGAACCTAACAGCCACAAAAACGGGGCCCTCCAGTATATCCTTCCATCAATCCAAGATTTACACAACCTCCTCTTTATCAACATATTATGCTCTATCCCTTCTATATCCCCAAGCCATCTCAGCAACCCATCTTCTACCACTTAAATTATACTTTTCATACCACCAGAGCTATATTCTAATTTCCTTACTCCCTATTTTCTGCATTATTATGCATAAAATAAGGAGAAAACAATACACACAGCTAACACCTCCAGAATCCTACCTGTGGTAACACTATCATCAGATGTAGTCCCTTTTCTGCCTACAGTGACAACCTATCTTCCCACCATACTGGAGAGGCTCCACCAGTAGTGAAGAGGCTCCACCAGTACTGGAGAGGCTTCACTGGTACTGAAGAGGCTCCACCAGTACCAAAGAGGCTCTACCAGTACCAGAGAGTCTCCACCAGCACAGGAGAGACTCCACCTGCCTGCTATTTTCTTTCCTGCATCTATTCTGTAATTCACTTCATTTTACTTAGACTCAAATACCAAAAGACCCACTCTCAAATTTCGAAGTACATACCTTCGTCTCCTTCTTTATACTCCTTTCTCTCACCACGATATCTAGTCATTCACTCATTAAACGGCTTTTTATTCTCATCACCATTTTCTTTTCTTAGCTTTGAGAGTCATTTGCTGTTTGCCTTTGGGCTTCTCGTATCTGATTAATTTATTTTAGGTGGGGAAGCCACATTCCTGCTGAATATTCCAATTTTGCCTAACATACTATGCAAGCAGTTTATTTTGGTACATTACACAACTAATCCGCATATAGGAGCAAGAAACTTATGATAATGTTTCAGTCCGACTTGGCCCATTAATGGTCCAAGTCAGACCGAAATGCCATCATGTATTTCTTTCTCCTATGTGAGAGTTGTGTGTTTTGTTCCAGTCACAGTATTGTGCCTTTTTATTCTTTATTTTGGTACTTCTCTATGCATATACATCTGAGGGTTATTTTGATGTTTACTAGTGACGCAAATGAGTCTCTCACAATTTTGTTTGTGACTTTTCCTGTGACAATCTTTTATCTATATTTACACCTAAATCCCTGTCTAATGCTTTAAATATTTTATCATACCCTCTATATATTTCATGTGGCCTGTTACTAATTTCTCCCATTTCTATTACAAGGCACTTTTTTTTAACACACTGGCCATCTCCTACAGAGGATGAGTGATCAAAAAAAAGAAAAAACACATTCATCATCATTCGTTGAATCATTTATCCTTGTTATATTCCATCAATCACTTCCTGCTCCATTTAGTCTAGAAGGTGCATGTGAGACCATTAGGTCAGAGAGGAGATGTGTGGTTTTTGGAAGTTAAAATACTATTCAAGTTCAAGTGTGAGCATGGCAATATCTGTGAAGTGATTCATGGAAATTGGTGACCATGATTTGAATCTGGGATACCTTTGATATACCTCTGATGAGTTCCAGGAGTCTTTCTACTCCTGGAGCCCAGCCATGGGCCAGGCTCAGATGGCAAGTACTGAACTATACAAAAATAACCTGCTCATAGGAGAAAGAAACTTATGACAATACTTCAGTTCAACATAGACTTGTGTGCAGGTTATTTGTGTACGTATTGTTCCAGTGACAGTACTGTGGCTTTTTGTTTTTTACAGAACAATGCCTGCATTTTTAAAGATGAGTGGGCTGTTGCAGTTCAGTGAATCAATACTGATTTTTTTTTTTCTGGTAATCTACCTTGCTGCGAAAGAGCAGATATATTAAACAAAAAAGTATTTACCAGAACTGGCTCTATCCTATTCATGACCAAGTGTAAAGCCTTCTAAAAACTGATAAACAGGTTCCACAGTTATTCTACAATTTGGCAAAGAAATGTTTGATCTGTCCTGGGAGTCTAGGTTTGTCCTGGATGTTTGGGTCTGTCCTGAGCATTTGGGTCTGTCCTAAATGTTTAGGTCTGTCCTGGGCATTTTGATCTGTCCTGGATGTTTGGGTCTGTCCTGGATGTTTGGGTCTGTCCTGGGCATTTGGGTCTGTCCTGGATGTTTGGGTCCGTCCTGGACATTTGAGTCCATCGTGGATGTTTGGGTCTGTCCTGGACATTTGGGTTTTTCCATGACTATTATCAAGTCAATAAGTCACACATGGTGACAGACGAACTGAAACAACACCTAGTCTCTTTCCAAACTGCGTGATGGTTGTGAAATTGTTCCAGCCGTGATACTGTGATTTTCATTTACCCAGTACATACAGTATTATACATCCAGGGGTAATTTACCAGGAATATTTCCTAGTTACATTCCTAAATGTAAAAAGAAATTTTCATTTCTTCTTTTCGGGTCACTGTGCCTCTGTGAGAGACAGCCGATGTGTTAAAAAACAAAAAGCAAAAATTCTAGTTATGTACACCCAAGGCAGTGTTTTAATAAATTATAAGCTACTCTATACAAAATTGTTAGAAAAATTCATAAATGCAATGATTAATCAAACTGATGGGTAACTAATGTAAATGCTCAAGAGGCATGCACGAAGAGTTACAGGCAATTGTAAATTAAAATAACTAGTCTACTTATTAACTCCATTAATTAAAAATTCCTACACAATTATTATATGTACAAAAAAAATTCATTGGGGTAAAACGGGAGTACTGTAGCAGTTTTCATAAAAAAACTCTTGAGACGAACTACAGTTCACAACTAATTCATACACAATGGTTCAGGATGGACCAAAACATATATGTTTCATGACTAATTTGTGAGTTAATTAGTTGTAAATTGTTCCAGCAACAATATTTTTATTTTTATTCTACAAACTACCTTTTAGTTTGGACCATCATAATTACTACATGATCCATACTGTAAATTTAAATACTGACCTTCAAAACTGAACAAAGATACAATATCCCCTACTTTTCTTTCCCTCTAATCATATGATTAGGTAAACATCTGTATAACTTAAAATAGGAACAGCTTCACTTACCACGTGAAAGCTGGTCACCATCTCTCCTCTCAAACTCTTGCTTCCTTTGCGCTACGTTTGGAATCTTAGAACGCTGTGATAGTCGGGACAACTCAAAGCGATGAAATGCAGATTTTGATGAAGCTTCCTTCTCTAATTGGCTATTTTCAAACTGTTTGGCTCGCTTTGATACAATTTGAAGCTGCTTTATGCGTTCATTATCACCCACCCAGGCTAATGGAATTGGACGTATAACCGAAGAGTTAAGGGAAGACTCACTGCCACTTGGGGTTCCACCCGGAGTAACACCATGAAATGAATCACCTTGTTTACTGCCTGCATGACCTTGGCTCGTGAGGGATGAAGATGAGCCAAGTTCTGGTATGGGAATATTTTCTTGAATGCGAGACAGTGTAGTTACAAAAGCTTTTCCATATCTGGCATTAGCTGGACTAACCTCAGAAGTACTTCCACTATATGGCTTGGGTACAGCATTGCCAACTAATGAACGAGGTAATACATTAGAAGCATTTTGAGCTGAAGACAGGTTTTGGTTTTCTGTAACACACTCACTTCCACTTGGTAATAGTGAATCTGTTGAAGATTCTGTTTTATCACTGCTCTGCAGGGATGATGGAGATCCAGGTACATTAGTTCCTCTATCACTTGCACCACTATTGTCTGAGGATTGTCTCTCATCCACGTCTGACTTTGATTTCCGTACCTGATCTTGTTTAGGACCAACAATAAAATTTAGGGCCTTTGTTAAAGAACCAGGAGATGGTGGAGTTTGAGCTGCTGGCGGTGGCCACATTGGCCGTGGAAGTCTCTGTGGATTAACGTGATAATCACTATGGATAATTGGTGTTTTGCTTGCCGGAAGCCAGATAGGCTGATTTGGTCTTTTCAAGAATTCTTCTTTTCTCTCAACATTCTTTTTAATTCTCTCAATGACCTCTTGTGTCGATCTGTCATTAGTTTGGGAACTTTCCTTGGTACTAAGGATTGGTTCTGTGCAACTTCTCCTTGAATACGAGTTATGTTTATTGCTGCTCCGTGACAGTGCTTCACCCTTTGTGCTGCTGAGACTCTGGTGACTGCCAGGCACATGTACATCACTAGAACTGACACTCGAGCCTTTAGCTCTTGGATGCACACTAGCACTACGCGCGTGAATTTGATCTACTTTTAATCTGGGAGGGGAAAGTGATTGTACACGAACTCGTTTAGCATCAGCCTCTCCACCAACTGATGACTTTCTATCACTATGACTTCCCGGATTGTTTCTAATACTATGTGCACCCTGTTTCACAGTTGCTTTCTTATTACCACTACCACTTTTATGTTTATTATCTACATATCTAGTCTGCACAACTTCATATATACGCCCATCAGGGTCACGTTCCAGTCTCCTGCTGTCCCTGAAACTCCCTCTTCCCATAGCTCGGTCAAGAATTGGTTCGTAAACACCAAATACAGAATTATTAGAAGGTTCATTTAAAGAAGAGTGTGTTGAACTTCCCAATGTATTTGTACTTGTAGGCAAGGGACTTTGCTTCCCTGGTAATGAAGGCACATGATGAGGCACAGATGACAGACTATTCTGAATGGTATAGACAGCTTGCCTTCTGTCTGCCATACCAGATAATGACTGTTTCCTATTACTAGATGCTGCTGCTGATTGTTTATCACCTCCAGCAGAAAGCGAGTGTTTTCTGGTACCAGGTCTGTATGGCACAGATGAGTGATTCCCACGGATGTTTAACTGTTGATGGTGAGAATGAATGGGAATATGTGCTCCATGTGGTTGAGAAACATTAGAAGGTTGATGAGGCTTTTGATGGAACGGTGGATGAGCCACCATGACAGCTGGCAAGTGAGGACCTGTAGACATTGCAGACAAGTGTGATGTCAAAGAAGACTGAGAAGACCAAGTAGATTGTGACAGACTTGGAGGGTATTGCATTGGTGGCACACCTAGAGCCAAGTGAGTCAGACTAGCTGTTGTGGGATGTCTAATGGGGTATTGCATGGGCAGGTGACCAGGACTGGGCATTCTTATGTCCAAGTTACTCTCGGGATTGTGAGCAGTTTCTCCAAACACCTGAAAAGAAAAATAAATAATTATTATCAATGTTTTAATTCAATTCATATTGGAAATATAGTAAGTTCTCTTATAAAGCTCCTCTACATAGTGTGATATTTTGTAAATGCAACTGAGAAAGTGCATAAAAATTTTTTTATAGAACATACTGAGGAGGCCTTTTGAAACATAATTCAATTTTGAATACAGGAGGGTCCCACTTTACAGCACTTTGTAGCATTTCACTAATACAGCAGTTTTCAACTATACCCATTCTTCATTTATTCAGACTTCCTACAATAAATATATTCACCAATATGGATGAAAATTTTGTTAAGGCAAATAGTGTGTGTACTGTACATGCACTTTTTAGGCATAGCTCTATTGCTCACTTAATATATGATAATGTAAACATGTTTTCAGGCTTTTATATACATATGAAAGTGAAAAAAGACTGATTTGCTTTACAGCAATTTCTGCTTTACTGCAGTAGCCAAGAACCTAACCTGCTGTGTAAGTGAGGCCCTCCTGTACAGCAGTAGCCCAGAACCTAACCTGCTGTATGAGTCCCTCCTATATACAGGTGCTCCTTTACTTACTATGGTTCAACTTATGATATTTCAACTTTATGATGGTACAAAAGCAATTACTATGGGGATGAAACCTAAAATAATTACCCAGTATGAAGGCGGCAAGTCCATAACTTGTATTCATTTATTTACTTTTCAATACTTGTATTTAGTTAGTTTCAGTAATTATTTGTTGAGTTACTTATTCAGTGACAGTGGTTATTCATTTACGTGTACTTATTTATTTACCATATCATATTCATATTCAGCTTGTGATGGTTTTGTTGGAACATTACCCCAATGTAAGTCGAGGACCAACTGTATACTTTTCAACTGTATTTACAAAAAATTGCAATACATACTATATTTTTAATACAATATGTATTGTAAATTTAGGTAGTAGGTTGGTAGACAGCAACCATCCAGAGGGGTGGTACCGTCCTGCCAAGTGAGTGTGAAACAAAAGCCTGTAATTGTTTTACATGATGGTAGGATTGCTGGTGTCTTTTGTCTGTCTCATAAATATGCAAGATTACAGGTACGTCTTGCTACTTCTACTTACACTTAGGTCACACTACACACACTTGTACAAGCATATATATACACACCCCTCTGGGGTTTCTGCTATTTTCTTTCTAGTTCTTGTTCTTGTTTATTTCCTCTTATCTCCATGGGGAAGTGGAACAGAATTCTTCCTCCGTAAGCCAGGCGTGTTGTAAGAGGCAACTAAAATGCCAGGGGCAAGGGGCTAGTAACCCCTTCTCCTGTATATATTACTAAATGTAAAAGGAGAAACTTTCATTTTTCCTTTTGGGCCACCCCGCCTTGGTGGGATACAACCGGTGTGTTGAAAGAAAGAAGTATTGTAAATATAATACACATTGTGAATACAGTACGTAAATACAGTATGTATTGTAAAAACAGCCTCTCCTCACTTAATGATGGAGTTTCGTTCCTAAGACCATGTCGGTAAACGAATTCGTCGTTAAGTGAGGATCATACTATAATGGTAGTGAGTTTGTGTCAACCATCTTTGATATTGTTTTAATGTCACCTTTGCACCATTTATAACATTTCTGGTATACTTTTAAATGTTTATACAGTAGTGTACTCTATATTGTAATAAAAATTTTTTTTTTTTTTTTTTATTATCACACCGGCCGATTCCCACCAAGGCAGGGTGGCCCGAAAAAGAAAAACTTTCACCATCATTCACTCCATCACTGTCTTGCCAGAAGGGTGCTTTACACTACAGTTTTTAAACTGCAACATTAACACCCCTCCTTCAGAGTGCAGGCACTGTACTTCCCATCTCCAGGACTCAAGTCCGGCCTGCCGGTTTCCCTGAATCCCTTCATAAATGTTACTTTGCTCACACTCCAACAGCACGTCAAGTATTAAAAACCATTTGTCTCCATTCACTCCTATCAAACACGCTCACGCATGCCTGCTGGAAGTCCAAGCCCCTCGCACACAAAACCTCCTTTACCCCCTCCCTCCAACCCTTCCTAGGCCGACCCCTACCCCGCCTTCCTTCCACTACAGACTGATACACTCTTGAAGTCATTCTGTTTCGCTCCATTCTCTCTACATGTCCGAACCACCTCAACAACCCTTCCTCAGCCCTCTGGACAACAGTTTTGGTAATCCCGCACCTCCTCCTAACTTCCAAACTACGAATTCTCTGCATTATATTCACACCACACATTGCCCTCAGACATGACATCTCCACTGCCTCCAGCCTTCTCCTCGCTGCAACATTCATCACCCACGCTTCACACCCATATAAGAGCGTTGGTAAAACTATACTCTCATACATTCCCCTCTTTGCCTCCAAGGACAAAGTTCTTTGTCTCCACAGACTCCTAAGTGCACCACTCACTCTTTTTCCCTCATCAATTCTATGATTCACCTCATCTTTCATAGACCCATCCGCTGACACGTCCACTCCCAAATATCTGAATACATTCACCTCCTCCATACTCTCTCCCTCCAATCTGATATTCAATCTTTCATCACCTAATCTTTTTGTTATCCTCATAACCTTACTCTTTCCTGTATTCACCTTTAATTTTCTTCTTTTGCACACCCTACCAAATTCATCCACCAATCTCTGCAACTTCTCTTCAGAATCTCCCAAGAGCACAGTGTCATCAGCAAAGAGCAGCTGTGACAACTCCCACTTTGTGTGTGATTCTTTGTCTTTTAACTCCACGCCTCTTGCCAAGACCCTCGCATTTACTTCTCTTACAACCCCATCTATAAATATATTAAACAACCACGGTGACATCACACATCCTTGTCTAAGGCCTACCTTTACTGGGAAAAAATTTCCTTCTTTCCTACATACTCTAACTTGAGCCTCACTATCCTCGTAAAAACTCTTCACTGCTTTCAGTAACCTACCTCCTACACCATACACTTGCAACATCTGCCACATTGCCCCCCTATCCACCCTGTCATATGCCTTTTCCAAATCCATAAATGCCACAAAGACCTCTTTAGCCTTATCTAAATACTGTTCACTTATATGTTTCACTGTAAACACCTGGTCCACACACCCCCTACCTTTCCTAAAGCCTCCTTGTTCATCTGCTATCCTATTCTCCGTCTTACTCTTAATTCTTTCAATTATAACTCTACCATACACTTTACCAGGTACACTCAACAGACTTATCCCCCCTCTTTTAGGTATGCATACTGGTCAGAGAGTCTGTGGTAAGTCTGAGTGGTCTGTTGAACAAGTACGTCACTAAGTGAGGAGAGGCTGAACAGTACATATTGTAAATACAGTATGTAATTTGTTTCTTGACTACAGAGAGGTACAGTTACCAAAATAAAACAACATTATAGAGATGAAAACACTAGAGGCTGATACAAGTTACACATCATACAGCTGCATTCTTTTTTACTGTACTGCACAACATTCAAAGAGTACCTTGATGCCACTGAGAAACTTGTGAGTCGAGGAACTAGAGCTACCATCCCCTTCCTCAGATCAAGCCCACTTACTTCCCATTTCCCAGGAACTTGATGACACTTAATAGGTTTAGTGCTTACCTATGAATAGCAATAATAATAGCAGTAATAAAAATTTAATAATAATAATAGCGTACTTCATATTTTACGACATATTACACATATCTTAATTATTCAGTAAATTTTAGTACAAACATTTTTGTGTGGGTAACCAGTTATTGTTGTTATCTGTGTGGCTTGGTAGACAATGCACTCGCCACACACACTGAGTGTCTGTGGTTCAATCTCCAGCACAGATGGAAAAAGAGCATGTTTCCTTACACCTGCTGTCCCTATTGACCTAGCAGTAAGTAGGTAACTGGAGCTGAACTCTTCTATAGGCTGAGAGACAATAAAGATACCCAACTGTTGCACACGTGTCTTAATCACGTTTGTAAAGCACTCCAGCAGAGGAACTCGGCCAGTGGACTATAATGACTACAATAATATTCCTCTACTCCACAAACAAAGCTAAATACGTATTAAACACCACTGCAGCATATTACCTGTGAATGGACACACACAAAGTAATAATTAAAAAAAAATTTCACACGTTAGATACTAGCCTGCTGCAGTAGATCCTGTTCCCGAGGTACTACCATGAGTTCCAGTGTGGGTGGTGAGCGTTGTATGGTAGCTACAACCTCCTGGTAAGTGCGTGACCCAACGCTCTCACCATTGACACTCACTACACGATCACCTGAAAAACAAATTCAGTAAGTTAATAATAAATAACTAGTTCCTTTATCGGTTACAAAATACACATCTTAATGGATAAAAGTGACATGTACTTGTTTACCAACGACTCAGACTTACGTTGGGCTCTCTGACCAGTATACATACCTAAACAATGTATATTAGATCTGATTTCCTCAATTCTGTTTATTACAATATACGTACAGTACGCTGCTGTATAAACATTTAAAAATATACCAGATATGTTTTAAATGATGTAAAGATGATATTAAAACAATATCAGAGATGGTTGACACAGACCCACTACCATTATAGTATGCTCCTCACTTAGCGGCAAATTCGTTTACCAATGTGGTCTTAGGAACGGAACCTCATCGTTAAGTGAGGAGAGGCTGGCCTCTCCTCACTTAATGATGGAGTTCTGTTCCTAAGATCACGTTAAACAAATTCGTCGCTAAGTGAGGAGCATACTATAACGGGAGTGAATTTGTGTCGACCATCTTTGATATTGTTTTAATGTCACCTTTGCACCATTTATAACATTTCTGGTATATATTAAATGTTTATGCAGTAGTGTACTGTATACTGAAATAAACAGAATAGAGGAAATCAGCTCTAATATAAATTATTTAGGTATAAATACTGGTCAGAGAGCCAATCGTAAGTCCGAGGCATCGGTAAACGAGTACGTCACTAAGTGAGGAGAGGCTGTACAGTAAAAATGTGGATCACTATCATACCATCATAAAGTCAAAATATCAAGTCAAACCATTGTAAAGTGAGAAGAATCTGTGTTTTCATACAAATTTATTTGTCAAGAAAACCATCAAATTAGCAGGTTAATAGGGAAAGTAGTGGTTGGTGGTGGACTGAGAAGAAAGTTTTTTGCTATAATACAATAACATAATTATGTAACCCACAGACTGTGTCTGTTGTTTGAGAATCAGCTGACCCAGTGGATTTTCTTTCAACATACTGGCCATCTCCCCCCAAAAAATTCACCATTACTCACTTCATCACTGTCTTGCTAGAGGCTCACCGAATACTACAGCTCAGATGCTCCTCTAAACAGCATATCATGACCAGCTAACCGGTTTCTCTGAATCGTTTCATAAATCTTACCTCGGTCACACTTCAACAGCTCGTCAAATCATGAAGAGTATTTGCCTCCACTCACAGCTATCTAACATGTTCACACATGACTGTTGGATGTCCTAGCCCTTCATATACGTACAGTACCTCCCTGGGTGCTCACTATCTAACAATTGCAGGGTTATTTGAACTGTAGTGTCTGCTCACTTCTGGCAAGACAGATACTGAATAAGTGATGATGAATGTGTTTCCTTTCTTGGGTCACCTTACCTAGGAGGATGGCGGCTAGTGTGTTAAAAATAATATTAACTATGGTAAGATTTACTTATAATTCTCACTGTTTTGATGCTCTGTAGCCTAGGCCTAACATAATTCTATTATTATTTCACTGGATTTCAACATACAAATGGCAAAAAAATAACGATTATTTTCCATGGTACAGTGTTACATTACATACTGTTGTATTATAGAGAGAAAAGCTTAAAAGATTAAAAATACCTTACAATAGTTACAGAATACAGTAGACAGATGACATAAATCATCAAAGTAACTGAATTAATAAGTTGTAGAATATAGTAAATAGTAAATGTCATGTATAATGTACAAATGGTTTAAGATATACATAGTGTTTATGATGCACGTATCGTTTATGATGTACATGTCGTTTATGTACATTTATGATGTACGTGTTGTTTATGATGTACATGCCATTTATGATGCATGCTTATGATGTACGTGCCATTTATGATGCATACTTATGATGTACATGTCATATATGATGCATACTTATGATGTACATGTCATATATGATGCATACTTATGATGTACATGTCATATATGATGCATACTTATGATGTACATGTCATATATGATGCATACTTATGATGTACATGTCATATATGATGCATACTTATGATGTACATGTCATATATGATGCATACTTATGATGTACATGTCATATATGATGCATACTTATGATGCACATGTCATATATGATGCATACTTATGATGCACATGTCATATATGATGCATACTTATGATGCACATGTCATATATGATGCATACTTATGATGTACATGTCATATATGATGCATACTTATGATGCACATGTCATATATGATGCATACTTATGATGCACATGTCATATATGATGCATACTTATGATGCACATGTCATATATGATGCTACTTATGATGTACATGTCATAATATGATGCATACTTATGATGTACATGTCATATATGATGCATACTTATGATGTACATGTCATATATGATGCATACTATGATGTACGTGTCATATATGATGCATACTTATGATGTACATGTCATATATGATGCATACTTATGATGTACATGTCATATATGATGCATACTTATGATGTACATGTCATATATGATGCATATTATGATGTACATGTCATATATGATGCATACTTATGATGTACATGTCATATATGATGCATACTTATGATGTACATGTCATATATGATGCATACTTATGATGTACATGTCATATATGATGCATACTTATGATGTACATGTCATATATGATGCATACTTATGATGCACATGTCATATATGATGCATACTTATGATGTACATGTCATATATGATGCATACTTATGATGTACGTGTCGTTTATGACACATTAATGATGTGTGTGTTTATGATGTACATGCTTATTTAGCTGACCACCTTATGCTTCTTGTTCAAGTGGAGGACTATCCTTCTGCCCTTCTTGTTCAAGTGGAGGACTATCCTTCTGCCCTTCTTGTTCAAGTGGAGGACTATCCTTCTGTCCTTCTTGTTCAAGTGGAGGACTATCCTTCTGCCCTTCTTGTTCAAGTGGAGGACTATCCTTCTGTCCTTCGTGTTCAAGTGGAGGACTATCCTTCTTGTTCAAGTGGAGGACTATCCTTCTGCCCTTCTTGTTCAAGTGGAGGACTATCCTTCTGTCCTTCTTGTTCAAGTGGAGGACTATCCTTCTTGTTCAAGTGGAGGACTATCCTTCTGCCCTTCTTGTTCAAGTGGAGGACTATCCTTCTGCCCTTCTTGTTCAAGTGGAGGACTATCCTTCTGTCCTTCTTGTTCAAGTGGAGGACTATCCTTCTTGTTCAAGTGGAGGACTATCCTTCTGCCCTTCTTGTTCAAGTGGAGGACTATCCTTCTGCCCTTCTTGTTCAAGTGGAGGACTATCCTTCTGCCCTTCTTGTTCAAGTGGAGGACTATCCTTCTGTCCTTCTTGTTCAAGAGGAGGACTATCCTTCTGCCCTTCTTGTTCAAGTGGAGGACTATCCTTCTGCCCTTCTTGTTCAGGTGGAGGACTATCCTTCTGTCCTTCTTGTTCAAGTGGAGGACTATCCTTCTGTCCTTCTTGTTCAAGTGGAGGACTATCCTTCTGCCCTTCTTGTTCAAGTGGAGGACTATCCTTCTGTCCTTCTTGTTCAAGTGGAGGACTATCCTTCTGTCCTTTCTTGTTCAAGTGGAGGACTATCCTTCTGCCCTTCTTGTTCAAGTGGAGGACTATCCTTCTGCCCTTCTTGTTCAAGTGGAGGACTATCCTTCTGCCCTTCTTGTTCAAGTGGAGGACTATCCTTCTGTCCTTCTTGTTCAAGTGGAGGACTATCCTTCTGCCCTTCTTGTTCAAGTGGAGGACTATCCTTCTGTCCTCCTTGTTCAAGTGGAGGACTATCCTTGTCCTTCTTATTCAAGTGGAGGACTATCCATCTGCCCTTCTTGTTCAGGTGGAGGACTATCCTTCTGTCCTTCTTGTTCAAGTGGAGGACTATCCTTCTGTCCTTCTTGCTCAGGTGGAGGACTATCCTTCTGTCCTTCTTGTTCAAGAGGAGGACTATCCTTCTGTCCTTCTTGTTCAGGTGGAGGACTATCCTTCTGCCCTTCTTGTTCAGGTGGAGGACTATCCTTCTGCCCTTCTTGTTCAGGTGGAGGACCATCCTTCTGCCCTTCTTGTTCAGGTGGAGGACTATCCTTCTGTCCTTCTTGTTCAAGTGGAGGACTATCCTTCTGCCCTTCTTGTTCAAGTGGAGGACTATCCTTCTGCCCTTCTTGTTCAAGTGGAGGACTATCCTTCTGCCCTTCTTGTTCAAGTGGAGGACTATCCTTCTGTCCTTCTTGTTCAGGTGGAGGACTATCCTTCTGCCCTTCTTGTTCAGGTGGAGGACTATCCTTCTGCCCTTCTTGTTCAGGTGGAGGACTATCCTTCTGCCCTTCTTGTTCAGGTGGAGGACTATCCTTCTGTCCTTCTTGTTCAAGTGGAGGACTATCCTTCTGCCCTTCTTGTTCAAGTGGAGGACTATCCTTCTGTCCTTCTTGTTCAAGTGGAGGACTATCCTTCTGTCCTTCTTGTTCAAGTGGAGGGACTATCCTTCTGCCCTTCTTGTTCAAGTGGAGGACTATCTTCTGTCCTTCTTGTTCAAGTGGAGGACTATCCTTCTGCCCTTCTTGTTCAAGTGGAGGACTATCCTTCTGTCCTTCTTGTTCAAGTGGAGGACTATCCTTCTGCCCTTCTTGTTCAAGTGGAGGACTATCCTTCTGTCCTTCTTGTTCAAGTGGAGGACTATCCTTCTGCCTTCTTGTTCAAGTGGAGGACTATCCTTCTGTCCTTCTTGTTCAAGTGGAGGACTATCCTTCTGCCCTTCTTGTTCAAGTGGAGGACTATCCTTCTGTCCTTCTTGTTCAAGTGGAGGACTATCCTTCTGTCTTCTTGTTCAAGTGGAGGACTATCCTTCTGCCCTTCTTGTTCAAGTGGAGGACTATCCTTCTGTCCTTCTTGTTCAAGTGGAGGACTATCCTTCTGCCCTTCTTGTTCAAGTGGAGGACTATCCTTCTGTCCTTCTTGTTCAAGTGGAGGACTATCCTTCTGTCCTTCTTGTTCAAGTGGAGGACTATCCTTCTTGTTCAAGTGGAGGACTATCCTTCTGCCCTTCTTGTTCAAGTGGGGACTATCCTTCTGCCCTTCTTGTTCAAGTGGAGGACTATCCTTCTGTCCTTCTTGTTCAAGTGGAGGACTATCTTCTGCCCTTCTTGTTCAAGTGGAGGACTATCCTTCTGTCTTTCTTGTTCAAGTGGAGGACTATCCTTCTGTCCTTCTTGTTCAAGTGGAGGACTATCCTTCTGCCCTTCTTGTTCAAGTGGAGGACTATCCTTCTGTCCTTCTTGTTCAAGTGGAGGACTATCCTTCTGCCCTTCTTGTTCAAGTGGAGGACTATCCTTCTGTCCTTCTTGTTCAGGTGGAGGACTATCCTTCTGCCCTTCTTGTTTAAGTAAAGGACTATCCTTCTGTCCTTCTTGTTCAGGTGGAGGACTATCCTTCTGCCCTTCTTGTTTAAGTAAAGGACTATCCTTCTGTCCTTCTTGCTCAGGTGGAGGACTATCCTTCTGTCCTTCTTGTTCAAGTGGAGGACTATCCTTCTGTCCTTCTTGTTCAGATGGAGGACTATCCTTCTGCCCTTCTTGTTCAAGTGGAGGACTATCCTTCTGTCCTTCTTGTTCAAGTGGAGGACTATCCTTCTGTCCTTCTTGTTCAAGTGGAGGACTATCCTTCTGTCCTTCTTGTTCAGATGGAGGACTATCCTTCTGCCCTTCTTGTTCAAGTGAAGGACTATCCTTCTTGTTCAGATGGAGGACTATCCTTCTGCCCTTCTTGTTCAAGTGGAGGACTATCCTTCTGTCCTTCTTGCTCAGGTGGAGGACTATCCTTCTGTCCTTCTTGTTCAAGTGGAGGACTATCCTTCTGTCCTTCTTGTTCAGATGGAGGACTATCCTTCTGCCCTTCTTGTTCAAGTGAAGGACTATCCTTCTTGTTCAGATGGAGGACTATCCTTCTGCCCTTCTTGTTCAAGTGGAGGACTATCCTTCTGTCCTTCTTGTTCAAGTGGAGGACTATCCTTCTTGTTCAGATGGAGGACTATCCTTCTGCCCTTCTTGTTCAAGTGGAGGACTATCCTTCTGTCCTTCTTGTTCAAGTGGAGGACTATCCTTCTGTCCTTCTTGCTAAGGTGAAGGACTATCCTTCTGTCCTTCTTGTTGAGATGGAGGACTATCCTTCTGACCTTCTTGTTCAGGTGGAGGACTATCCTTCTGTCCTTCTTGTTCAGGTGGAGGACTATCCTTCTGTCCTTCTTGTTCAAGTGGAGGACTATCCTTCTGACCTTCTTGTTCAGGTGGAGGACTATCCTTCTGTCCTTCTTGTTCAGGTGGAGGACTATCCTTCTGTCCTTCTTGTTCAAGTGGAGGACTATCCTTCTGACCTTCTTGTTCAGGTGGAGGACTATCCTTCTGTCCTTCTTGTTCAGGTGGAGGACTATCCTTCTGTCCTTCTTGTTCAAGTGGAGGACTATCCTTCTGACCTTCTTGTTCAGGTGGAGGACTATCCTTCTGTCCTTCTTGTTCAAGTGGAGGACTATCCTTGTCCGTCTTGATCAGGTGGAGGACTATCCTTCTGTCTTGTTCAGGTGGAGGACTATCCTTGTCCTTCTTGATCAGGTGGAGGACTATCCTTGTCCTTCTTGATCAGGTGGAGGACTATCCTTGTCCTTCTTGATCAGGTGGTTACTCTTTAAGGAAGATAATGTAACCAAGAATATTCAGTTCTCAAGAGAAATGTTGGAAATTAGTTTTCCACCATGAGAGAGAGAAAAAAAAAATAGGAGAAAGAAAGACAGACAAAGAGTAAGAGAGACAAAGAATAAGAGAGAGAAAGAAAAAATAAGAGAAAGAAAGAAAATGAGAGAAGAGAGAGAAAATAAGAGATAGGAAAAATAAGAGAGAAAGAATGAGAGAAAAAATATGAGAAAAGAGAGAGAGAAAAAAATAAGAGAATGAATAAGAGAAAGAGAGATGAGGGAAAGGGGGGAAGACAGTGGTGGCAGGCAGGTTAGTGACTCACCTGTCCTGAGGCCAGCCAGGTGAGCTGCTGATCCTGGCCTCACGTGCTTCACGAAGATGGTATCAAGGGGATCCAGAGAGGAGAGAGGAGCTGCCCACCCTCTCCCATGCTCACTCAGCACCTCCTGCAATAATAATAATAATAATAATTTTATGATACAGTCTCTCTCCCATGCTTACTCAGCACCTCCTGCAATAATAATAATAATAATAATAATAATAATAATAATAATAATAATAATAATAATAATAATAATAATAATAATAATGAAGAAGAAAACGTCTAGTGCCAGTGCCTTCACGTGTTTGTGTTGGGTTCCTTAAGAGCAGTGTGCGTGTATCACTATTTCAATTATGTTGTGGTCCCAGTTTGCTGTTTTGACATAGTTATGTTCTGTACACAGGATCGTCATTGTGAATATAAGGTCAAGGGTATTTTCTAGTCTGATGATTCCACTATTTGCTGACTAAAGTGAGCTTAACACAGTCCTAACAGTTAAATACTACCTGACTGCTCAGCCAAACTGTCACCTTACACCTACTCTGGAATAGTAATATTTGATATATTAGTTAGGTAGTTGCTGGAAATTAAAATCACAGTGCAAAGGTATTTTTGGAATCACTAAATCACTTTAAAGTATTGATACACACTTTAAATTGTACTATTGTAAATTGTACTAACTTTAATATTTTTTGGTACCTCTCTGTTTGTAATAATACTAAACTCAAATTTACCACTGACCATGTCTTGTCTTAAGTAGTGTGTAACCATTAGGATTAGTCCACTGAAATGCATATGTATGCTAGTGGCTTTTTTTGTTTATTACATATAAACTACACATTGTATACACATTGTATACTACACAAAGAAGTAAAGTTGATTACTTGTTTTGTTTTTGGTTAGACAGAGTTCCAAGTCGGTGTTAAATTTTTTTTCAACACTGACCAGCCAGGCTGTGGTTCGTATGTACGTGCGGCCAACAGTAACATCCTGGTTGATCAGTCCCTGATCCACCGTGAGGCTTGGTCATGGACGGGCCTCGGGGGCACTGACCCCCGGAACACCCTCCAGGCATAATGGCTTTTATATGAGAACAAAAACTAACTTTCCCTTCTTAATTTTCGCTGTCAAGAACCTCGACTACATTCTCGGTGCGGTTAAGAACCTTAACGTAAATCAGCGACCCTCTAACACACACTTACAACCCCGACTCCTTCCCTTGTAGTCTGCCTCTTCACTACCATCTAAACAGATCATAACCTCTGATGATCCTTCTCACTACCTGTGATGTTTTTCATTACCTGTTATCTTTCTCACTACCCGTGATGCTTCTCACTACCTGTTATCTTTCTCACTACCCGTGATGCTTCTCACTACCTGTTATCTTTCTCACTACCCGTGATGCTTCTCACTACCTGTTATCTTTCTCACTACCCGTGATGCTTCTCACTACCTGTTATCTTTCTCACTACCCGTGATGCTTCTCACTACCTGTTATCTTTCTCACTACCCGTGATGCTTCTCACTACCTGTTATCTTTCTCACTACCGTGATGCTTCTCACTACCTGTTATCTTTCTCACTACCCGTGATGCTTCTCACTACCTGTTATCTTTCTCACTACCCGTGATGCTTCTCACTACCTGTTATCTTTCTCACTACCCGTGATGCTTCTCACTACCCGTGATGCTTCTCACTACCTGTTATCTTTCTCACTACCCGTGATGCTTCTCACTACCCGTGATGCTTCTCACTATACATGAACTGTCTCATTACCCATGATATCTCTCATTACCTATACCAATATTTTTACCCGAGAGTAACCTTCAGTACGGGTCTCCCTCAAAGCTCACTTGACTCAGTGAGGCGTCCATTAATTAATGGACAGTTCATTCTGGCAACACCAGAACGTACACCTTTAAGCGCTGCATGAGCGTTCACCTTCCAGCCCTGCATGAACGTTCACCTTCCAGCCCTGCATGAACGTGCACCTTCCAGTCCTGCATGAACGTACACCTTCAAGCGCTGCATGAGCGTTCACCTTCCAACCCTGCATGAACGTTCACCTTCCAGCCCTGCATGAACGTGCACCTTCCAGTCCTGCATGAACGTACACCTTCAAGCGCTGCATGAGCGTTCACCTTCCAGCCCTGCATGAACGTGCACCTTCCAGTCCTGCATGAACGTACACCTTCAAGCGCTGCATGAGCGTTCACCTTCCAGCCCTGCATGAACGTGCACCTTCCAGTCCTGCATGAACGTTCACCTTCCAGCCCTGCATGAACGTGCACCTTCCAGCCCTGCATGAACGATCACCTTCCAACCCTGCATGAATGTTCACCTTCCAGCTCTGCATGAACGTTCACCTTCCAGCCCTGCATGAACGTTCACCTTCCAGCCCTGCATGAACGTTCGCCTTCCAGCCCTGCATGAACGTTCGCCTTCCAGCCCTGCATGAACGTTCGCCTTCCAGCCCTGCATGAACGTTCGCCTTCCAGCCCTGCATGAACGTTCGCCTTCCAGCCCTACATGAACGTTCACTTTCCAGCCCTGCATGAACGTTCACCTTCCAGCCCTGCATGAACGTTCACCTTCCAGCCCTGCATGAACGTTCACCTTCCAGCCCTGCATGAACGTTCACCTTCCAGCCCTGCATGAACGTTCACCTTCCAGCCCTGCACGGGCTATAAGGAAGTCGTTAGGGGACACGACGCGAAATAAAGCTGTGGGATTTACATACAAAGAACTAGAGCCAAAAGAATACTGAACACCATACATTATACACTAGTTATACATTCATTTACAACATACAACACTGCATTATAGATCCTAAATTCGCTTACAACATCCAGCATTATACGTTAGTCATATATACACTCACAACGTAATATAAATCGCTTACAACATACATTATACGTTGTTCATATATACACTCACAACGTATGACACTATACACTGACGGTCATACATTCACTCAACGTTATACATTAGTCATACATCAATTAAAAACTAAATTATAGAACTCTACAAGCAAACATTTATAAAACAACAACAACAACAACAACAACAACAACAGCAGCAACAACAATAATTTACACCACACTATAAAACAATAACAACAACAACAAACTACAACAAATAATAATAATAATAAAAGATACGTGAACATTAACAATTGTAAAATAACTTAACAACATCAAATTACTTAATAAAGCAATGCGAAAAACAACAATAAACAAGACAAGAGATAAAACCTAACCATGATATAACAAGTACATAAACCACGACAAAACAAGTTACATAAACCACGACAAAACAACAAGTTACATAAACCACGACAAAACAAGTACATAAACCACGACAAAACAACAAGTTACATAAACCACGACAAAACAACAAGTACATAAACCACGACAAAACAACAAGTTACATAAACCACGACAAAACAACAAGTTACATAAACCACGACAAAACAAGTACATAAACCACGACAAAACAACAATTTACATAAACCACGACAAAACAACAAGTACATAAACCACGACAAAACAACAAGTACATAAACCACGACAAAACAACAAGTTACATAAACCACGACAAAACAACAAGTTACATAAACCACAACAAAACAACAAGTTACATAAACCACGACAAAACAACAAGTACATAAACCACGAGAAAACAACAAGTTACATAAACCACCACAAAACAACAAGTACATAAAACCACGACAAAACAACAAGTTACATAAACCACGACAAAACAACAAGTTACATAAACCACGACAAAACAACAAGTACTATAAACCACGACACAAAACAAGTTACATAAACCACGACAAAATAAGTTACATAAACCACGACAAAACAAGTACATAAACCACGACGAAACAAGTACATAAACCACGACAAAACAACAAGTACATAAACCATCACAAAACAACAAGTACATAAACCACGACAAAACAAGTTACATAAACCACGACAAAACAACAAGTTACATAAACCACGACGAAACAACAAGTGCATAAACCACGACGAAACAACAAGTACATAAACCACCACAAAACAACAAGTACATAAACCACCACAAAACAACAAGTTACATAAACCACGACAAAACAACAAGTTACATAAACCACGACAAAAAACAAGTTACATAAACCACGACAAAACAACAAGTTACATAAACCACGACAAAACAACAAGTACATAAACTACGACGAAACAACAAGTACATAAACCACGACAAAACAACAAGTGCATAAACCACGACAAAACAACAAGTACATAAACCACGACAAAACACAGTTACATAAACCACGACAAAACAACAAGTTACATAAACCACGACAAAACAACAAGTACATAAACCACGACGAAACAACAAGTACATAAACCACGACAAAACAACAAGTTACATAAACCACGACAAAACAACAAGTTACATAAACCACGACAAAACAACAAGTTACATAAACCACGACAAAACAACAAGTTACATAAACCACGACAAAACAACAAGTACATAAACTACGACGAAACAACAAGTACATAAACCACGACAAAACAACAAGTACATAAACCACGACAAAACAACAAGTACATAAACTACGACGAAACAAGTACATAAACCACGACAAAACAAGTACATAAACCACGACAAAACAACAAGTACATAAACCACGACAAAACAACAAGTACATAAACCACGACAAAACAAGTACATAAACCACGACGAAACAACAAGTACATAAACCACGACAAAACAAGTACATAAACCACGAAAAAACAAGTACATAAACCACGACGAAACAAGTACATAAACTACGACAAAACAAGTACATAAACCACGACAAAACAAGTACATAAACCACGACAAAACAACAAGTACATAAACCACGACAAAACAACAAGTACATAAACCACGACAAAACAACAAGTACATAAACCACGACGAAACAACAAGTACATAAACCACGACAAAACAAGTACATAAACCACGACGAAACAACAAGTACATAAACCACGACAAAACAACAAGTACATAAACCACGACAAAACAACAAGTACATAAATCACGACAAAACAGCAAGTACATAAACCACGACAAAACAACAAGTACATAAACCACGACAAAACAACAAGTACATAAACCACGACAAAACAAGTTGCATATACTACGACAAAACATTACCAGCAACAACTAATAATAAAACTTGCTTTAATATAAAGAAGAGTAAGAGAGCAGACAACAAACATCAACATCATCATCATCATCATCATCATCATCATCATCAGCAGCAGCAGCAGCACCCACCACCACCACCACCACCACCACCACCACCACCACCCCACCACCACCACCACCACCACCACCACCACTACCATCACCAGCATCACCATCACCATCAATTACAGCAGCAGATGTAAGTGGTTCAACCACAACTTCCAACATTCCCTTGACGTCTCCACCATCACCATCACCAGCATCTCCATCACTAACAGCAGCAGATGTAAGTGGTTCAACCACAACTTCCAACATTCCCCTGACGTCTCCACCATCACCAGCAGCACCATCACCATCACTAACAGCAGCAGATGTAACTGGTTCAACCACAACTTCCAACATTCCCTGATGTCTCCATCACCACCATACCTCATCAATATTAATGTGCCGCGTGATCATGCAATCTTTACTCTTAACCCATTTATAGTCTTGCAACCTGCCCTCATTTTACAACCCACTGAACGGAGCGGGAGTTCAAACTGAGGGCGAGGCAGCGCTAAAACTAGCAGCTGTGAGCAATACGTCAGGGTATCCTTCAGAGAGGCAGTATCCACTGATAGATACTCCTCAGTGGATACCTGCCCTGCGAGGGATACCGTGAGGTACTCTTCACACACATCAATGTACAACCCGCTCTACCATGCCAGCCTGCCTACCTGGAGTCTACCAGGAAGGTGTGATGTAAATAGCTGCGGGACTGATTACCTCAAACTCATCCTCATCTTTTTCCGTTCTTCTCTATATTGGACTGAAGAAGCCACTGGCTGGCGAAACGTTTCATCAATAAAGATTCTCAAATGGTCTACCTGAGGTCATTCGGGAAGTCAACGCCCCCGCGGCCCGGTCCTTGACCAGGCCTCGCAGTGGACCAGGGCCTGATCAACCAGACTGCTACCGCTGGCCTCACGTAGTCCAACGTACGAACCATATACAACTACATTTCTCTCCACACTAGGAAGGTTAACATGGGCCACCACTGTGACCACAAATGTATGGTTTTACAGACGAATCCTGCACCAACATGGCTAATGGCAAGCTCTAGCTCGAGTCCCTTCAAAGATGCTATCAATGACTCGTTTTACTACCTAAATATTGTGACGCAGTACCCAATGTCAGTTTCTTAACGCTTCCAATTTTTTTTCAAGAATTTTCAAGCTAGGTTAAGCTGAAATTAGTTAATTTACACTAATCTATGAAACATAATTGTATCTAACAACAAACTAAAAAAAATTGTCATAATAAGTTTGGCAACGAAGTGGTCAGGAAAAAAAATAACGTTCAAATGTGAACGTTTATCACCAGTGGTGCTAGAATGATCGTTTAACACCAGTGGTGCTAGAATGATCGTTTATCACCAGTGGTGCTAGAATGATCTTTTATCACCAGTGGTGCTAGAATGATCGTTTATCACCAGTGGTGCCAGAATGATCGTTTATCACCAGTGGTGCTAGAATGATCTTTTATCACCAGTGGTGCTAGAATGATCGTTCATCACCAGTAGTACCAGAATGATTGTTTATCACCAGTAGTGCTAGAATGATCGTTTATCACCAGTGGTGCCAGAATGATCTGCTTTAACAGAACCAAGTAGTTAATATAGAACTCACAGAGACGACATTATTAATATTCTGACCACATTATCAGTCCCCCAGTAAGGTTGAGTGACCCTAGACCTTAACGCATTCAGTGTTATTCTTGGTAAGACATATGTGCAACACAGATGACTCATTATTATAATAATATTATTATTATTATAACCATGGGGGAGCGCTAAACCTGTAGGATTATACAGCTCATGTAGCGGGGGGGGGAGAGGATGAAAGGTATTCAGGCTCAATTCAGGGAACCGGAGCACAGATCCAATTCCCTAGATCAAGAGCCCCTCACCAGCGTCAGGAACCTCCCTTGGGGGGATTCATTATTAAAGTAAGGTTACGCCTGCACAGCAGGCTTCATCAGTCGAGTACAGAGGTGATTATCACACTAGAGACAGTAGATGTTGTGAGGTATTCAGTCCCTCGGCATTCATAATACAGAATAATTCATGTTAAGCGCTAAACCCATGTTGGTCATTCAGCGCAAGATATGGTGAAGGCTTGATACTCCGTCTCCTGAACGCCAGACAGACGCGCCTTCCTATTTGTACTCATCTATTTTCTCTGTATAAAAGACGGTCAGTCGCTTACAATACTATCTACAGTATGCATTATAATCACCTCTGTATTGGACTGATGTAGCCTGCTACGGAGGCGAAACGTTCTGTAAAAAAAGATACCTGTGTGTGGCACATGTATCTTACTTAACCTGTCGGTATTGCACACTGTTTATATATAATTTAATAGAGTTATCACAATTCAAATAATCCACTGAACTGCAACATTTCCTAGCCATCATATGTTGTGCCGAATAGGTAAAACTGGTCAATTAGCAGGAAATCATTTAAAATTAAGTCTCTTCTAAAATTTTCTCTACGTTTAAAGACAACTTTTTTCATTTAGGTTAATGCAAAAATTAATAATTTTGTACCAAAAGAACCTTAGAAAACTTACCTAACTTTATTATAACAAGCGCAATTTATTTTAGCCTAATCCAACTAAATATATTTTAGATAAATTTACAATAATTTAATAATAGATGAATGATTTAGAGAATCTACATTCCTGTCTGACACAGCAACATCTTGGGATCTTAAATCAGGGAATTCTTCACTTGCCTAACCCTTGGCCACGACCTACTTCCACACTGGACAAATGTAACACCACCTACGACTGCTGCACCTCTCCTGCCTACACTATATAAGCTACTTCTCCGCACATATCCTGTATTCTTTTCAAGATTGATGGACTGACCACATCGACTCAAGGCTGAGGGACTGATTACCTCAAACTCCTCCTGTTCTTCACCATGCTCCTCAGTATGGACTGATGAAGCCACTGTGTGGCGAAACGTTTCCTCATTAAAGACACCCAAGTATTGCACATGTGTCTAAATTAATTTATCAATTTAATAATAAATAAACACACTGAAATATATTTTTTTCATTAGGTTCAGAATGATTTTTGCGAAATTATTACATACATAAATTTTCGTTTGCCTTATTCGGCAAGAAGAGCGTTGCTATTTAAGCCAAAATTGCAAATTTTTACCTGTTCGGCACAACATAAATATATAAAGAAATAGTTTGAATCAATGAAAATTATTGACAATACAGTGGCTGGAACATTTCTAAATGAACACACAAATTAAGAAATAAATATTTCAACTTCTCGATCCACTATAAACCACTGACAGTGACCCAAGAGGGACCGAAACGTCGTCATAAATATTAATGATCAATCTGCGTGTTAGCGGTGACTCCTGGATCAACACACTACACACGTACCTCAGGTCTGACCACACATTCATGAATATTTCCATACCGCATGTATACACCACCTGGTTAAGAGAATAGTAACCCGTTACCTCTTATTTGCATCTTCCCACCTCTTATAATAATCATAACGAAGCGCTAAACCCTTAAGGGGTCACAAAGCTATGATTCCCAGCTCAGAGTTTGCCCACTCTAGCAGCCTTGATCTGGGACCGGCGCCATACACGTGTAGTGAGGCGAAATTGCTAAGCCTAGTCTGAACCACGGTAGATAAGAACATAAGAACATAAGAACGAAGGAACACTGCAGAAGGCCTACTGGCCCATGCGAGGCAGGTCCAAGTCCCTACCGGCTTAAGCCAATGCACCCAACCTAGTCAGGTCAGGTCACATTGACTCAAGGGAGGAACACGGCAACCGACCCGTTAGCACAAGCTATCAGGTCTAACTCACACCCACCCACATCTACTCATGTATTTATCCAACCTATTTTTAAAGCTACACAACGTTCTGGCCTCTATAACGGTACTTGGGAGTTTGTTCCACTCATCCACAACTCTATTACCAAACCAGTACTTTCCTATATCCCTCCTGAATCTGAATTTTTCCAACTTAAAACCATTGCTGCGAGTCCTGTCTAGGCTAGATATTATCAGCACACTATTTACATCCCCTTTATTTATTCCTGTCTTCCACTTATAAACCTCAATCATATCCCCCCTAATTCTACGTCTTTCTAGAGAGTGCAGTTTCAGGGCCCTTAGTCTATCCTCATAGGGAAGGTTTCTGATACATGGGATCATCTTTGTCATCCTCCTTTGTACATTTTCCAGAGAATTTATATCCATTCTGTAATACGGTGACCAAAACTGTGCAGCATAATCTAAATGAGGCCTAAATGAGGTCTAAATGAGGCAAGCAACAATTTAGCCTAGTTAAGTGTTCTTCATTTATCAACACTTCAGCCTAGTTTATAGTGTTTCTCATCTATCAACACTTCAGCCTAGTTTACAGTGTTTCTCATCTATCAACACTTCAGCCTAGTTTACAGTGTTTCTCATCTATCAACACTTCAGCCTAGTTTAGTGTTTCTCATCGTTTAACTGGTATTTTCTTACATTTATTTTATCTCTCACTCTTATCAATGAAGTTTTGCTAAAGTATATAGATAAGAGATATAATTCTGAATATAAAGGCACAATACCGTGACTGGAACAATACACAAATAACCAACACACAAGAGACGACGTTTCGGTCCGACTTGTACCATTTAACTAGTTAATGGTCCAAGTAGGATCGAAACTTCGCCATAAGTTTCAGTCTCCTAGCGGGTTATTTGTGATTCAAATGATAGTTTGGGACCGAGTCGCTAGGATGATGATCCCACTAACCTCGTATGATAAGTAAGACACTTGTGTGATATTTGGTTATCCTTATTCTGGAAACGTTTCGCCAGCCAGTGGCTTCTTCAGTCCAATACCAGGAGTATACCAGGAACGTGTTCCGGGGGTCAACGCCCCGCAGCCCGGTCCATGACCAGACCAATGCAGAGAACGGTAGAAGATGAGTGAGGTAATCGGTCCCTCAGAATGGAATTGATTTGTTCTGTCCATCAGTCTTGATAAAAGTGCACCATATTCGTTAGGATGGGGCTTTTATAAGAACATAAGAAAGGAGGAACATTGCAGCAGGCCTGCTGGCTCATACTAGGCAGGTCCTTCTCAAACCCAAACTCATTTAACCAAAACACTTGCAAGTTCCCGCTAACTTATATACTGCAGATAGATGAGGTGGAGCAGTGGTAGACGGAGTCACCAGTGGCAGTAGGTAGTATTTACAGGTTCTCTAAACCATACATAAATAACTCGTACGCAGAAGCTTATGGCGACATTTCGGTCCGACATGGACCACTGACTAGTCACACTAATACACGAAGGTGAGAGAGCCAGTATATAATAGCAGGGCAGGGATGGGACAGAGAGGAAAAAAGAAGTGGAGAAGTTTCTTTCTCAGGACTATGTGCGGGTTATTTGTGTATTGTTCCAGTCATGGTATTTGTCTTTTTGTTCTCTGAACCATTTATTCAATTAACCTCGTATCCTGGGAACTAAGACAAAGGAACCCAGGTGAAATAAGCCACATTTACTGGTTTTCTTATCCTGGGTTAGTCACCCTCCAGGTTAATGATCATTGTATAGTCTATCTTCAATTGAACTGTTTTTATGCCAACAGCAAAATACCACTGTATACTTTATAGTTGGGATGCATCAGCTGGCTCAGGCTAACACATTTCAACACCATATATATATGAAACCCCCATCCTGCGTGATGGAACGTGACAAGGATAACAGTTACCTATTGTTCGCATTGAGTAACTGTTAGATAGAATAGGATAGCAGTACAATGCTGATGTTCCCACTGTGTAATTATCATACAGGATAGTGTAGTAACACACTGCTGGTGTTCCCACTATGTAACTATCATACAGAATAGTGTAATAACACACTGCTGGTGTTCCTACTGTGTAACTATCATACATGTATATTCTTTTCTTTTCTTTTCCTGATGGACTGACTACACCGACTCAAGGCTGTTCTTCACCATTCTCCTTTGTATGGACTAATGAAGCCACTGTGTGGCGAAACATTTCCTCATTAAACAGACCCAAGTGTTGCACATGTGTCTAATTTATCAATCAGTGTAGTAACACACTGCTGGTGTTCTTACTGCGTAACTATCATGCATAATAGTGCAGCAACACACTGCTGGTATTCTTACTGCGTAACTGTCATACAAAATAGTGTGGTAACACACTGCTGGTGTTCTTACTGCGTAACTATCATACATAATAGTGTAGTAACACACTGCTGGTATTCCCACTGGGTAACTATCATACATAATAGTGTAGCAGTACACTGCTGGTGTTCCCACTGTGTAATTATCATATAGAATAGTGTAGTAACACACTGTTGATTGATACAATTTTGTTAAATACAAAAAAATCAACTGGCTTAAAATAGTGGTGTAAACAACGAGCAATATTCTCCCCCAGAGATTACAAGTGCCTGAAGAGCATCATAAATGGCTGGATGGCATCATAAAATAGCAGCATCCTATTTCTGTAAGGGTTCCAATCCAACCTTTTATAAAAGACAACAATGCAGGCCAGATTTTTATTATAGAGAACGTTTCGCTCATTGTAATTTTACTAAGTCACGACTTCATAAAGCTCTGTAATAAGCGAAACTCGTTAGTAAAAACGCTTGATCTGCATCAACTGTGTTCCTACCATATTTCTGGGGGATACTTAATATGGTACACTACCATACTTGTGAATAATACTTAATATTGTACACTACCATACTTGTGAATAATACTTAACATTGTAGTACACTACCATACTTGTAGGCAAGACCTCAAATTCAAGACATTTAGGTCTAAGTGAAATCCCAGAGATCTTAAAAAGTGCGGACATACTGTAGCTGATAGATCCAAGGTAACAGAGCCGATAAACAAAACAAGAAATCGTGGAACTAATGTGACACATCAAAATCTTTGAGAGGGAGGTGAGGAGGTGAGGGAGAGATATATCATAATCTACACTTGGTAAATCTTGGAAGGAATGGTCCCAAATCTGCACACAGAAATCACTCCCTACGAAAGTAAAAGACTGGGCAGGCGATGCAAAATGCCCCCAATAAAAAGTAGGGGCGCCATTGGTACACTAAGGGAAAACACCATAAGTGTCCGGGGCCCAAAACTGTTCAACAGCCTCCCATCAAGCATTAGGAGAATTGCCAATAAACCCCTGGCTGCCTGGCAACTTGCTGCTGTTTCCAATGGCTGTCTACCGAGGAGAGACAGGCACCTAGCAACATCTGTTGTTGGGGCAATGGATGAATTCCCTACTATGTTTGTTAACTGCTCATTACTCTGTAATTTGTCTATGATTGTAATCATGTCATAACGTGTTTATCATTCATTACCTTTGAAACTTGTCATGATTTTGACCAGCTCTACCTGGAGCTCATTACCTTTGTAAATTCTCATGATTAATGTGTTTCTGATTCATTACCTTTGCAATTATTCATGAGTGTGACCAGCTCAACCTGGAGCTCATTACCTTTGTAACTTGGTCATGATTATGACCAGATCTAGTTCATTACCTTTGTAACTTGCTCAGCTATCAAAACTTTGGAGTCCAGTCCCTGGACCCATTATGTACCTCTGTAATCTTTTGACTACCACCCACAGGATGGGTATGGTGTGCATAATAAACATATTAAACTAACTGCCTTCAAGAGAGAGCTGGACAGATACCTAAAGTCAGTGCCGGATCAGCCGGGCTGTGGCTCATACGTTGGACTGCGTGCGGCCAGTAGTAACAACTTGGTTGATCAGGCCCTGATCCATCGGGAGGCCTGGTCATGGACCGGGCCGCGGGGGCGTTGATCCCCGGAATAACCTCCAGGTATATATATATATATATATATATATATATATATATATATATATATATATATATATATATATATATATATATATATATATATATATATATATGGACAGATATGACCTGTGATGAATGGTTTGAAAACCGACAAGTTGAAGATTGAGACACTTATGCAACATATGGGAATCTTCATTTAGGAATCTTTATTAAGTATGACCTTCACTTCTCAAGTCAACGTATATTGAGAGAAGCAAAATGAAGCTTGTCACAACAACCAGATCATTGAGATAAGTACAGGAGGGCCTCGCTTATATAGTAGGTTAGGTTCCGGGCTACTACTCTATGGGAGGGCCCCGCTTATACGGCAGGTTAGGTTCCGGGCTACTACTCTATGGGAGGGCCCCGCTTATACGGCAGGTTAGGTTCCGGGCTACTACTCTATGGGAGGGCCCCGCTTATACGGCAGGTTAGGTTCCGGGCTACTACTCTATGGGAGGGCCCCGCTTATACGGCAGGTTAGGTTCCGGGCTACCGCTGTAAACCGGAAATCATTGGAAAGTGAATCATAACATTTTTTTCACTTTCAAATGCATATAAAAGCCTGATAACATGTTTACATTATATTACGTAAGCAATATAGCTAGACCTTAAAACTGCATACACAGTACACACATTACTTACCTTAAAATATTTTTGTTCTTAGCTTATAGTAAGTGGTGAATATATTTATTTTAGGAAGTCTGAATAAATGAAGAAAGACTATAACTGAAACCGCTGTATTAGAGAAACGCCGTAAAGCAAAGTGCTGTAAAGCGGGACCTGTCTCTAATTTTAATCACAGGTACACACAAGTACAATTATCATACACAGTGTAAATTACCTAGGATAACCCAGAAAAAAAGTCATATAAATTGACTTATTTCCATTGGGGTCCTTAATAGAACTGCGGAGATTTAGGAAGAATCTCCAAATGCAGATGTGTTCTACACGGATTTTGTTAAAATATTTAACTTATGAGATCATAGTGTTTGTTGGATCATAAAATAAGCCAAGAGATATTGGAAGAAAAGTGTGAAACTGGATATTAAGTTTTCTAATGAATATAACACAAAGAGCGGAAGTCGTAAATAAAGTCAAATCAAGTCTTGGAAAAGTAAAAAAAAAAAAAAATCAGTACTCCAAACGGAGGGAAGGAGGAGGAGGAGGAGGAGGAAGAGCACTACTACTATGACTACTACTATTACTACCTACTATCACAATGGAAATAAATCACTCTGTCTGACTTTTTTGGGTTATCCCAGGTTCTCTACACATATGCTGCTATGTATGATAATTCTATGTAACTGTATTTGTGTATACCTGAATAAACTTACTTACTAATCACTACAGCTTGTGCTACTTGTCTTTTACAATGATGAAAATAAGTGTGAGAGAAGCATGGTTGACTGAACTGAAGTTTCACACTGGATTATGTTTAATTTAGTGATAGTGAGGGAGGGGAGAGATAGTGAGGGTGAGGAGAGATAGTGAGGGAGGGGAGAGATGAGTGAGAGGCGCACCATGGCGTAACTTGACACTACTAACTCACTCCAATCCTCCCTCTCCAACCCCCCCCCCCCCACACACACCCTCAAGTTCTCCCCCCCCCCACACACCCTCAAGATCTCTCCCCACACACCCACTCAGCACCAACCACCATCTTTTCTTCTCCATCTTTACTACACCAGTGATAAGATATAAGGAGCACTGCAGCAGGCCTACTGACCCATGCTAGGCAGGTCCAAGTCACCTACTGGCCCAAGCTACCAGCTACGGGAGGTACAACCCTCCTGCGGTGTACTGCGATGGCTGTGTGCACAACAGCCTGGCTGTATGTGTGCACAACAGCCTGGCTGTATGTGTGCACAAGTCTGGCTGTATGTGTGCACAACAGTCTGGCTGTATGTGTGCACAACAGCCTGGCTGTATGTGTGCACAACAGCCTGGCTGTATGTGTGCACAACAGTCTGTCTGTATGTGTGCACAACAGTCTGGCTGCACAACATGTTGGCTTACCTTTGTTCCTCACAATATTTTATTACATGTGAACAAATTATTTGTATTTGTATTATTTGTTCTGTTGCTGACCTAGTCAACGGGAAAAGCCTAGTCCCAGACCGTTGCTACGACACTCGAAAAGCCTCGAAAAATGTCCTAGTCAACGGGAAAAGCCTAGTCCCAGACCGTTGCTACGACACTCGAAAAGCCTAGTCCCAGACCGTTGCTACGACACTCGAAAAGCCTCGAAAAATGTCCTAGTCAACGGGAAAAGCCTAGTCCCAGACCGTTGCTACGACACTCGAAAAGCCTCGAAAAATGTGTGCCTACTGTAAATTCTGGGGACACTGTTGAAAATGGTATAAAATACCGACAAGTTGAAGATAAGACACATGTGCAACATTTGAGTATCTTCGCCTGCACAGTAGATTCCTTCAGTCAAAACAGACCCATGGAGCTGAACTCTTCTCCGCAGACTGAGGGACTGACCACCTCAAATACTATTGCTCTAAGGTTGGTGGACTGATTATATCGTCTTCATTTCATTACTACTGCTGCCTCTCTATTTGTCTAGGGACATTGGCTCCCCGCGGAAAGGTTTCAGGCTAAGCTCTCCTCGTTGGTCTGATTAGGCTGTTGTTGCTAGCAGCATGCAGTGTAACGCAATATACCTTTTTTTTTAGTTGTCCTAGATTAAATCCTCATAATCTACTACCATTAACTTTATAATTATGTGTCTAATGCAACCACTGTATTATTATTATTATCATCATCATCATCATCAGCAGCAGCAGCAGTAGCAGCAGCAGCAGCAGCAGCAGCAGCAGCAGCAGCAGCAGCAGCAGCAGCAGCAGCAGCAGCAGTAGTATAAGTTAGATAAACAATAGGTCATCGTTCAAGCATAGGGAGGGATACTTCCAGTTATTGGGATCAAGAGCCCTTCACTGGCATCAAGGTCGTGAAATCCGTCTAATTGTTCCTCCCTCGTCTTCATTATCACCCTTCCCTTCATCTTCTCCAGTCTCCCTCACTCTTCTTCATTTCCTCGCACAGGCTTTCATTACCTTAAATGCCATTAAAAAACGCTGTAAACTATCTAAAACGTGGAACTGTGCAGTAAAACCCAACGAACTGGGAGGGCGAATCTAACTGCCTCCCATTCCCCAGACGCTGTACGACCCATACGGGTTTAGCCCCCCCCCCCATAATAATCATAAACACATTCCCCGTTTGCTCGATACTACTTTTTATTTCATTTATTAATGTTTTTCTTTCATTATTAATGTTTTATTTTTAAACTATGCCGTAAGAAAACTTCAAAAACCCCAAAACTGGCGAGACCAATTCACGTCTACGTCTTGATAATGGTCCGAGAGAGACAGAAATGTCCAAACTTTTCTCTTTAAAGCGTGGGTTAGTAGTATAATGTACATGATCACTTGTAGTGCGTCTAAATGCAGCTTGTCTTATATCATAAGATAAATAAGACATTTGTGTACATGTTGCATATCGCAGCAGGTCAGAGGGACCATCCTGTGAGGACCTTGAGACTACGCCTTGTTGAGGTGTATAGGGCCACTGACAGCTTACGCTATATCGAGTTGTCGTGACCTTTAAACTATGCCTTGTTGAGGTGTATAGGGCCGTTGACAGCTTACGCCGTATCGAGCTGTGGTGACCTTCAAAGGCCCTACCCGATACATGGAAATGTCAAATCAATACTACGATTGACTTCGAAGACGTAAACAATGTCAGTTACGGCAAAAGTTGTATATACGTTGATACAATGACCACACAATCATCACCCCACACTTGATCCGTTCCATACTATATCCTCCAACACTTAGGAACATAAGAACATAGAAAGAAGGAACACTGCAGCGGGTCTACTGGCCCATTCGAGGCAGGTCCAAGTCTCCTACCGGCTTAAGCCACTGACCCAACTTAGTCAAGTCCAGGTCACATCCACTTAAGAACATAAGAACGAAGGAACACTGCAGCAGGCCTACTGGCCCATGCGAGGTAGGTCCAAGTCTCCTACCGGCTTAAGCCAATGCACCCAACCTAGTCAGGTCAGGTCACATTGACGGCAACCGACCTGGCAGCACAAGCTATCAGGTCCAACTCACACCCACCCACATCCACTCATAAGAACATAAGAACGAAGGAACACTGCAGAAGGCCTACTGGCCCATGCGAGGCAGGTCCAAGTCTCCTACCGGCTTAAGCCAATGCACCCAACCTAGTCAGGTCAGGTCACATTGACTTAAGGGAGGAACACGGCAACCGACCTGGTAGCACAAGCTATCAGGTCTAACTCACACCCACCCACATCCACTCATGTATTTATCCAACCTATTTTTAAAGCTACACAACGTTCTGGCCTCTATAACTGTACTTGGGAGTTTGTTCCACTCATCCACAACTCTATTACCAAACCAGTACTTTCCTATATCCTTCCTGATCTGAATTTTTCCAACTTAAAACCATTGCTGCGAGTCCTGTCTAGGCTAGATATTTTCAGCACACTATTTACATCCCCTTTATTTATTCCTGTCTTCCATTTATACACCTCAATCATATCCCCCCTAATTCTACGTCTTTCTAGAGAGTGCAGATTCAGGGCCCTTAGTCTATCCTCATAGGGAAGGTTTCTGATACAGGGGATCAACTTTGTCATCCTCCTTTGTACATTTTCCAGAGAATTTATATCCATTCTGTAATAAGGTGACCAAAAATTGTGCAGCATAATCTAAATGAGGCCTAACCAAGGATGTATAGAGTTGAAGAACAACCTGAGGACTCCTATTATTTATGCTTCTTGATATGAAGCCAAGGATTCTATTAGCTTTATTGCGAACACTTATGCACTGTTGTCTTGGTTTCAGATCACTGCTAACCAGAACTCCTAAATCTTTTTCGCAATCCGTAATATTAAGATCTACATTATTTAGTTTATATGTGGCATGGTTATTGTCCTGTCCAACATTTAGAACTTTGCATTTGTCTATATTAAACTGCATCTGCCACTTCTCCGACCACTGCATCAGTCTATTCAAATCTTCCTGGAGTGCTCGAATGTCCTCGTCAGAATGAATTCGACGGCCTATTTTGGTGTCATCGGCAAACTTGCCGATGTCGCTCTTTATGCCCTCATCTATGTCGTTTATGTAGATTGTGAACAGCAGGGGGCCCAACACTGACCCCTGTGGAACACCGCTCGTGACACTTCCCCACTCTGATTTCTCCCCATTTATGCAAACTCTCTGCTGCCTATTTGTCAACCATGCCTCTATCCAGGAAAAAATTCTCCTCCTATTCCATGTGCTTTAATTTTCCTCAATAGTCTCTGATGTGGGACCCTGTCAAAAGCCTTACTGAAGTCCATATACACAATATCATATTCATTACCATGATCTACCTCCTCAAATACCTTAGTGAAAAAAGTTAATAAATTCGTAAGGCAGGAACGCCCCTTTGTAAAACCATGCTGAGATTCGTTGATTAATTTATGCTTTTCAAGGTGGCTACGAACTGCCTCGGCAATTATTGATTCCATAAATTTTCCCACTATGGAGGTTAGGCTTATTGGTCTATAGTTCGAAGCTAAGGACCTGTCACCTGTTTTGAAAATAGGTATCACATTTGCCATTTTCCACTTATCTGGCACCATGCCAGTTTGTAGTGATATGTTGAAAAGATTAGCCAAAGGTGTGCTAAGCACCTCTTTACATTCCTTTAGAACCCTTGCATACAGTTCATCAGGGCCTGGGGATTTGTTAGGTTTTAATTTATCTATTTGCCTAAGGACCATGTCACTTGTGACCCTAATAGTGCACAGTTTATTATCGTCCTGTTCTACATAATTTATCATTACTGGAATATCGCTGGTATCCTCCTGTGTAAAAACTGAGAGGAAGTATGTGTTAAAAATTCTACACATTTCCTTATCACTGTCAGTGAGCTGACCCGAGGAACTTTTGAGTGGGCCTATCTTGTCCCTGATCTTACTTCTGTAAAACCTGAAAGAATCCTTTTGGGTTAGTCTTCGATTCTCTTGCAACTTTAACCTCATAATCTCTTTTTGCTTTTCTAATTCCCTTTTTTATTTCTCTCTTTAACTGAATATATCGATTTCTCAATTGCCCCTTCCTCTTTTGATTTGCCTATATATGCCTCTCTTTTGACCAATCAGATATTTTAATCTATTGTTCATCCATTTAGGATCATTTTTGTTTGATCTGATTTCCCTATTTGGAACATAATTTGACTGAGCAGCTAGAACTATGCCCTGGAAAGCATCATATCGGCAACCATCACCACCTACCTGACCCTTAGTCAGGTCATTCCAGTTCAGCCCACCTAAGTAATTTTTCAGTCCTATGAAATCAGCCAAGCGAAAGTCAGGGACGGAGACTTGATTGCCATTATTAGGGGAATTCCATGATATATTAAAACTGAGTGATTTGTGATCACTTTCCCCAAGCTCATCATTAACCTCAAGATTATTAATTAGTGTTTCCCTACTGGCAAGAACCAAGTCAAGGAGGTTATTTCCCCTAGTTGGCTCTGTCACAAACTGTTTTAAAAACAATCCTGGATCGTATCAAGAAAGTCACCTGACTCTAAATTTCCTGTCAAATTGCTCCAGTCAATCTGTCTATAGTTGAAATCTCCCATTAGCACAACATTTTCGTATGTAGATGCCTTACGAATTTCGTCCCATAGAAGTTTACTGCACTCCCTATCAAGATTTGGGGCCCTGTAAATCACACCCAAAATTAGTTTTTCTCGGCCCTCGAGAAGCTGTAACCAAACAGATTCAGTGGCTGACGCTTCTAATTTAATATCTTGTCTAACACAACAATTTAAATTGTCTCTGACATACATCGCTACTCCACCACCTTTCCTGTTGACCCTGTCAGTGTGGAATAATTTATAGCCTTGTATGTGACATTCAGAGGGCATCTCTCTATCTTTCAGATTGAGCCAGGTCTCTGTTATAGCAATAATATCTATGTTTCCTGCACTTGCAATTAATCTTAGCTCATCTATCTTATTTCTAACACTCCTGCTATTAGTATAGTAAACCTTAAGGGAGCTAGTCCCTTGCTGCCCTCTGCTGTCCCCCTTTGTTTGCTGACCTGATCTATTGTCTTTATAACTTCATGCTGAATGCCTTTTATACATTTACTGTTTCCAACCCAAGTGTTGCAACCTGCTTGTTTCCCACACACACCCATACCTCTATCTTCCATCAGTTTAAAATCATAGGCATTTCACCAATGGCCTTCTCAATCGAGTCTGCAAGTGCTACCACCCCAGCCCCAGAGAGATGTACCCCATCCCTTGCATACATATCATGTTTGCCATAAAAGTTGTTCCAGTTGTCAATGAATGGGATTGCAAGTTCCTTGCAGTATCTGTCTAGCCAGCAATTTACACCAATTGTCCTAGACAACCATTCATTTCCTACTCCCCTTCTAGGCAAGATGCTACATATGATTGGGATCCCTCCCTTAGACTTAATGAAATCTATAGCTGACCTGTACTTATCTAGCAGCTCTTCTCTCCTACCCTTCCCAATATCATTTCCACCAGCACTGAGACAGATAATGGGCTTGCTCCCATTACCTGACATGATTATTATCCAGCCTGTTGACAATGTCCCCAACACCAGCTCCAGGGAAGCACACTCTATCTCTCATCTTCTTATTCCTATTACAAAAAGCACGGTCAATGTATCTTACCTGAGAGTCACCAACCACAAGAATGCGCTTACCTCCATTAGCAGGGGCAGTAGTACCCTTACCTTCACTGGCCACTGAAGTACATTCATCCTGAAGAACAGAGAAGCGATTTCCTACCTTCAGATCTTCACTCTTAACTTTCCTTACTCTGATGCGCCTTCCATTACTGTGAACTACTCGCCACTTGTAGCAGGTGCTGGGCTGCTCCTCACTGCTGGTAGCCGTTGCTGCCTCCCCAACTACAGCCTCCCCACAGCGAGAGACAGACTGCACCTCGCTGCTAGAAGCCTCATTCCCCACAACTCCAGCCACCTCACACTCTCTCCCAGACCCATTGAGGTGGACCTTCAGCCTCCTAATCTCCTCCTGGAGAAGCAAGACCTCCTCCTTCAACTCTCCAACCTCAATTTTTAAAACACTGCAGAAGCAAGCCATGCTTTGTAACCGTCCACACTAATCCCCAAAGCAGCTCAGGGTCTGTGACCTCACGTGACGACTGACCACCTATTTTTAAAGCTACACAACGTTCTGGCCTCTATAACTGTACTTGGGAGTTTGTTCCACTCACCCACAACTCTATTACCAAACCAGTACTTTCCTATATCCTTCCTGAATCTGAATTTTTCCAACTTAAAACCATTGCTGCGAGTCCTGTCTAGGCTAGATATTTTCAGCACGCCATCAGACCTACTAGCACAAGCTAGTCAGGTCCAACTCACACCCATACCATTTCCTCACACCTACTCATATATTCATCTAACCTATTTTTAAAACTACACAACGTTTTAGCTCCTATGACAGTACTCGGGAGTTCCACTCATCCACAACTCTATTACCACTTGATCTGTTCCAAACCATATCCTCCAACACTCCACACTTTATCTGTTCCAAATCTTGTCCCTCAATACTCCACACTTCAAAACTACGCACCAGACTACACCCCTCACCACTGTATACACCAACACATTCGATACTGCCACATCACTACAACTCCGTCACATGACTATCACTCCACACCGCCATCACACCGCTACTACTTAATCCCACCATCACACCAGGACCAGTTGCCACTACTACCATCTCCAGTGTGTCAAGGACCACCAAACATTGATACACACTTTCCCTCCTGACACTAAACACACAATCTTCACAGCAGTCTTCAGCCTTCCTCTTATCCTTCCCTATTCCTTCCACAACTTGATCACCTCTGATCCCAAACCATAAGTGATCAAGGTCCCAGGACAGAAACGTTTTATAATATCCTAGTGTTTGCTTACGTGTTTTTTTTTAAACCAACTTGTCGGTATCTATTACCAAGGTTTATACCAAAAAATGTATGTACTCCTCGTTCCCTCCCTCCCCCCCACACAGCATGTAATGTAATATAGTTGGTAAGTAGAATGCAACAGATAAAAGGTGGTTTACCTGGAATCTACCCGAGTCAATTTCGAGGGTCCCAAACCAGGTCTCCAGGTTGCTGGCCTGATCGACCCGACTGTTGATACCAGCCACCAGCCGTAATAAGTGAAGGAAATCACTATACCAGGCCCCGTGGCCTGGTAGCTAAAGTTCTCACTTCACACAGCGAGGGTCTGGGTTCGATTCCCAGCGAGGGTAGAAACATTGGGCGTGTTTCTTTACACCGGTTGTCTACGTTCCTCATCAGTAAAATGGGTACCTGTGAGTTAGTCGACTGGTGTGGGTCGTAATCATTGAGAGGGATCTGACATAAGAACATAAGAACGAAGGAACACTGCAGAAGGCCTACTGGCCCATGCGAGGCAGGTCCAAGTCTCCTACCGGCTTAAGCCAATGCACCCAACCTAGTCAGGTCAGGTCACATTGACTTAAGGGAGGAACACGGCAACCGACCTGGTGATTACATTCTTTCTTCTACCAGTGGACTACACCTCACCTTCTGACAGTACGTAAGTCTCCATGACCACTCTACAAGAATTTGTGGATTCTGAAGTAAACATAACATTACATATTTACACAACATGCTGTGTTGCCAGTATACAAAAACAGCAGAAACGTCGTGAATATCAAAATGGTATGCAATACCGATAGGTAGGTGAGACACACAGGCAACAGTTAGATATCTTTATTCCGAAACGTTTCGCTTACACAGTAGGTTTCTTCAGTCGAGTGCAGAAAGTAGACAGTAGCAGTAGATATGTGACGACGATGTAATCAGTCTATCACCCTTGAAGACGTAGATCTGAGGTTGTTAGTCCTTCAGCTTGGTAATGTCGTACTTCTAGTATGTATTGTTACGTTCTAGTACGTATGTGTTGTACGTACTTCTAGTACGTATTGTTACGTTCTAGTACGTATGTATTGTACGTACTTCTAGTATGTATTGTTACGTTCTAGTACGTATGTATTGTTACGTTCTAGTACGTATGTGTTGTACGTACTTCTAGTACGTATTGTTACGTTCTAGTACGTATGTATTGTACGTACTTCTAGTATGTATTGTTACGTTCTAGTACGTATGTATTGTTACGTTCTAGTACGTATGTATTGTACGTACTTCTAGTATGTATTGTTACGTTCTAGTACGTATGTATTGTACGTACTTCTAGTATGTATTGTTACGTTCTAGTACGTATGTATTGTACGTACTTCTAGTATGTATTGCTACGTTCTAGTACGTATGTATTGTACGTACTTCTAGTATGTATTGCTACGTTCTAGTACGTATGTATTGTACGTACTTCTAGTATGTATTGCTACGTTCTAGTACGTATGTATTGTACGTACTTCTAGTATGTATTGCTACGTTCTAGTACGTATGTATTGTACGTACTTCTAGTATGTATTGCTACGTTCTAGTACGTATGTATTGTACGTACTTCTAGTATGTATTGCTACGTTCTAGTACGTATGTATTGTACGTACTTCTAGTATGTATTGTTACGTTCTAGTACGTATGTATTGTACGTACTTCTAGTATGTATTGTTACGTTCTAGTACGTATGTGTTGTACGTACTTCTAGTACGTATTGTTACGTTCTAGTACGTATGTGTTGTACGTACTTCTAGTATGTATTGTTACGTATTTCTAGTATATGTATTATTATGTATTTCTAGAACGTATATACTGTTACGTATTTCCAGTAGGTATGTATTGTTACGTATTTCCAGTAGGTATGTATTGTTACGTATTTCCAGTAGGTATGTATTGTTACGTATTTCCAGTAGGTATGTATTGTTACGTATTTCCAGTAGGTATGTATTGTTACGTATTTCCAGTAGGTATGTATTGTTACGTATTTCCAGTAGGTATGTACTGTTACGTATTTCTAGTATGTACTGGGTTAAGTGTAGAAGTCTTCAAGAGGAAACTGGACAAGTACCTTCACCAGGTGCCAGATCAACCAGGTTGTGATGGATATGGGCCAGCGGGCCACCAATAGAAACAGCCTGGTTGACCACGCAAGCACCAGAGGAGCCAGGCCCAATGACGGGCTCAGTGTAGAAAAACTCTCGAACCTCATCAAAGGTAAAGGACTGCTAGGCCTGCCCGTTGCTTGTTATTTTAGCCCAGTCTGGTTCACACGATAACAGTAATGCTGTCTTGTAGACAGCATTACTGTTATACAGTGGAGCTCGTATTGATAGCACCAACAACCCAAGAAATGTTATGGTGACACCTACAAGGTGTAGGTAGTAGTAGTAGCAGTATTACTACTACTGCTGCTACTACTACTACCCACGCGACCTTCTATCTGATTCCTGCCGCTATATATATGCGTTTTTCAGTTATCTCTCTGTTAGGACTGAAGTAGCCACTCGTGGAGAAACGTCCTGAACTGTACGCAAGTGTCTTTTTTTCCACACCGACAGCCTAGTTGATCAGACCTTCCACCGTGAAGCTTCGTCTGGGAGCCGGTCGCGGGGGCGTTGACCCCTGGAACGCTCTCCAGCTAGACCCCGGGTAGGTAGACCCGCACATCCCCGTCACTGTTGACTGGCTTTCTATCCTGAGGAAATGCAACTCTGAACCTGTGACCCAGTGAAAAGAATGTCGTGACTCAGTGAAAAATACCTCGTGAATCAGTGAAAAATGTCTACAGACTCAGTGAAAACCTCTCCTGACTCATGGAAAGGTCTCTCCTGACTCATGGAAAGGTCTCTCCTGACTCATGGAAAGGTCTCTCCTGACTCATGGAAAGGTCTCTCCTGACTCATGGAAAGGTCTCTCCTGACTCATGGAAAGGTCTCTCCTGACTCATGGAAAGGTCTCTCCTGACTCATGGAAAGGTCTCTCCTGACTCATGGAAAGGTCTCTCCTGACTCATGGAAAGGTCTCTCGGAACTTTACTTAGATAAAACTTGCTCTAGAATGACTAATACTTATTTCATACTCTACACACAACAAATACACAAAAGTACAATTACATAATCTGTACACTTAAGTAACCACTTACTGAAGTGAAAGATGCGGGAGAAAGTGTAGAATAAACCAAGTGAAAAACTGGAATAAACCAAGTGAAAAGCTGGAATAAACCAAGTGAAAAACTGGAATACAATAAACATCACATAAGTTACCCACCACTGAATTATACACAAGACGAACGATAGATCAGCAAAAGTGCCAGAGTGCAAAACATTTAACAGACTTCCGTTTGACGCTCACATGAGAGGTTAGTACCTACTTGAGCAGCTGCTACCTACTTGCTTGCAAGGGAGACAGTGGTGGTGGTGGTAAGCAGGAAGCAGAGTCTTGACCTAAAACAGCTACTTACTGTGGGCGCCGCCACCACCCTAGCGCAGCCATCCCACTCCAACACACACATTAAAAGCCAAGATTAAATATCCCTGGCACAGATGCGACCAGTGACGCAAAAACAAGGACCATAAACCACACGACACGCAGGTGTTTGAGAAGGCTCTTCCAGGTACCACCATCTAACAGGATAATCATACACAGACGTGTATTTCTCTCACCGTATATACTGTATGCTGGAAATAGTATAAAATACCATGAAAAACAGCTGGGTGTATCTTTATCATTGAAACGTTTCGCCTACACAGTAGGCTTCTTCAGTCAAATACAATGGCAAAGATGAGGTAATCAGTCCCTCAGCCTTGGAGGCTGAGGGACTGATTACCTCATCTTTTGTAAATAGATCCACTGTCCTCCAATTATGTCCTTGAATTTGTATTGATCAAGCCACTGGTGGGCGAAACGTCTACAATAAAGATACCCAGAAGTTGCACGTGTTTAATTCTTCACCTCTCGGTGTGCTGAAACTGGTGTAAAATACCGACAAGTTGATAAGTAAGACACATGGGCATCTGTTGCACATGTCATACAGGTGTACACATCCCTGTTTGCAGTAAGTACACTAAGATTACATTTAGATTTTGCCACCGAAGTGGCTAGTTTATTGTGACCCCATATCCATCCCGTGGATGGTAGTGCAAGAGCATATGGATACACAATAGGCCTAGGAACTAGGCCCCAAAAGGGCTAACAGGAGTACATTTGGATTTATATCTACAGTCCAGTTATGTTACAAGCAAATTTAGGAAATTTTCTTATTATATCAGGTATCATATTTTCATTAATAAGATATCTTGACAGTCACATAGGTTGTCATGCTGTCCCTAATACCGATGAGTTTCAAGGCTTTCTACTCCCGGAGCCCGGCCATGGACCAGGCTCGTTTGGTGCTAGCCTAGTCAACCAGGCTGTTGCTGCTGGCAGCCCGCAGCCCCACATATCCATCACAGCCTGGTATTTTAGAAACCTTTTCTCAAATATAGGGAAAATTACCAAGACACCCTAACTGTCCTCAAGAGAGAACTTGACAAATAACTTAAATTTTTCCTGGCCAACCTGCATCAGACTGCTTCAAGCACGTCCCAAAAGGTTGACTGACCGGCCCTAATACCATAAAACACTTTATGGGAGCGAACTGTGGGGCCATGAACCCTATTTAGTTAATGGGGTTGAAAGCCTATTTATTTACTAAAAGTACATGTACAAGGTATACATACTACTATATAGAAAGCCCCTTGTTATGCTCCGCATGTCGGGCAAATTAGGTCAGTGTCCCAGGATGCGACCCACACCAGTCGACTAACACCCAGGTACCCATTTTACTGATGGGGAACATAGACAACAGGTGGAAAGAAACACGCCCAGTGTTTCTATTCTGGCTGGGAATCGAACCCAGGCCCTTGCTGTGTGAAACGAGAGCGTTAGCCACCAGGGTCATTTAAATCTGCGCGTAATATTTACACTACCAGACAAGAATACTTAAATTCCTTAAATAGGGATCAAGGTAAATTCTCAGCATATACACCCTGAGAGAAATATACCTCTCAGTGTATATATCTTGTAATCCCATGAAACAAAGAGGAGATTTACTTATCAGATAGACCTTCACACCTCATACTCTCCACAACATCGAGAAGATAGATATACTCACCAGATAGACCTCAACTATAAACTATTACTAACATGTAACATTAAGGAGTACCAACTATCGTATTCTAAATGATAGTTATATTGCAGGAATAAAAGATAGAAATGTTGCACTGTTGCAGCCCAATACTAAGGACGGGTTGTATACATGTAATGAAATATGGCAGCCTGAGCTGGGAGATTTCTGGAGTGTGATGGGTTATGTGAAGAAGGTTGAGGGTGTAAGAGAGTTGATGGGAGGAGGTGGGAGGTGGTGGGAGGTGGTGGGAAGAGGGAGAGTGAAGAAATAGTGAGAACTGGTTTGTGTGGATGAGAAGTGATCAACAGGAGTGGATGTTTTGTTATGTACATTGACGCTCTCCATGTTGAATATAAGACTTACCCCACCCTCGCCCACACTACCTCACCACCACGCCCATACTACCACCACCACGCCCATACTACCACCACCACGCCCATACTACCACCACCACGCCCACACTACCACCACCACGCCCGTACTACCACCATCACTATCACGTTCACACCACCACCACACCCACACCATCACGCCCACACCACCACCACCACGCCCACACCCATACTACCACCATGCCCACACCAGCTGAAGGCTACCTGAAAACTATTCCAGGGGTCAGCACCCCGCGCCCTGATCAACCAAACTGTTGCTACTACCCCCACGCAGTCCACTGTACGCACCGTCTTATCAGGTTCACTCTTCAGGACAGTCAAAGATCTGTTGGTAATATCTTACACACAAAGGGAGGTTCTTGAAAATTATTATATTCGAAAACAGCAGAGGTGATGAAGAGTCTTGGTCCTGTTACACTTATTGTACTCATCGTGCCACACCTGAGCCTCTTCCTCTCGTAGGGAGTAATTCTGCTGTGAAAATTTGGGCCAAATCCTTTATAAGCTTTCAGGTATAAATTATGATGTATCTTTTTCGCCTATGTCCCAAATAGTACATTTCAAAAAACTTCAGGTATTCTAAACATCTTGGTTGCTTGACTGAATTTATGTCCAGTGAAGGTTCTCTAACATCCTCCATATAAGATATCTATTAGTTCTAATCATAACCATAATTTTTAAAAGGGTGGAGGGGTAAGCCAGTGGAAGGCCTCCATCAGATGACCAAAAGCTCAAACTGGGGTTATCATATGACTAGGACCCGCGTCAGGAAACACTCGTCCTGTTTCCTGACAAACCTTACCTAACCTACATATCTGCGACACTGCCTGCCTTATTAAAGCGACTGTAAGAGACCAACAATACTGTATTCCAGTATAATAAGTAACTTAATGTGTATCATCACTGGGTTGGCTTATCTTGTTTTGAAGGTTCTAGTTATCCAACCCCTCAGTTTCACTGCATTTTCACTGTTTAACGAACGTCACTCACACGTAGTGGAATACCAGTGCCACATACATGGTGCAACAATGCCACACACTATAGTGAACATTGCCAGACACTATACACAACAGTGCCACATATGATAGAGGATAGTACCAGAGTACGGGTAACAAGGTGAAAGTACACATTTCGTGAGGCGGATCATTAAGATCAAAGAGGTGACATAACCAGGTGAACCTCAGACTCGTATCAGGCGCAAGGTGTAAGCACAGCATGTTATTATTCTCAATCATGTCCCTGTTAAATAATTTAAGCACTCTAGTATGACATAAGACACAAGGCAAAACATTCACTCAAGTGGTATCACTTACTCTTGCTCTCTCTCTCTCTCACACACACAGGATTTTACAAGGTTAGGGTTAAGGTTCCTAACTTTATTTTCAAGCTAAGAATTTTAACCTACATCAGCTGATTTGAAAGCCTTTTTACTTTTATGAGACACAGATATGTAACAGGATCGAGATGAAGCCATCTGTGGGCCAGCAATTTCATCTGATCAACTGACTCTATTATCTCATGTGTGTGTATATACAATACAACCAATCAGAATAACACCACTGACACCTGTATATATATATAATATATATATATATATATATATATATATATATATATATATATATATATATATATATATTATATAAAATATATATATATATATATATAAGAAGAATAAGAGGAGCACGAGAAAAAGGAGAGGCGTAGGAAGAAGAGGCAAAGAAGAGGAAAAAGGTCGAAGAGATAAAATAAAGAGTAACAGGAAGGAGATTTAAAAGGAAGTGTAAGCTTAATGAGGAGTGCAAGTAGCAGTAGTAGTAGTATTAGTAGTAGTAGTAGTAGTGTTGGTGGTGATGGTGGTGGTGGTGGTGGTGGCAGTAGTAGTAGTAGTAGTAGTAGTAGTGTTGGTGGTGATGGTGGTGGTGGTGGTGGTGGCAGTAGTAGTAGTAGTAGTTGTTGGTGGTGATGGTGGTGGTGGTGGTGGTGGTGGCATGTAGTAGTAGTAGTAGTAGTAGTAGTGTTGGTGGTGATGGTGGTGGTGGTGGTGGTGGCAGTAGTAGTAGTAGTAGTAGTAGTAGTAGTGTTGGTGGTGATGGTGGTGGTGGTGGTGGTGGCAGTAGTAGTAGTAGTAGTGTTGGTGGTGATGGTGGTGGCAGTAGTAGTAGTAGTGTTGGTGGTGATGGTGGTGGTGGTGGTGGTGGCAGTAGTAGTAGTAGTGTAGTAGTAAGTAGTGTTGGTTGGTGTGGTGGGGGAGTGTTGAGTGGGTGGTGGTGGTGGTGGCAGTATAGTAGTAGTAGTGTTGGTGGTGATGGTGGTGGTGGCAGTAGTAGTTAGTAGTAGTGTTGGTGGTGATGGTGGTGTGGTGGTGCAGTAGTAGTAGTAGTAGTGTAGTAGGTGTAGGTAGTAGTAGTAATAGTAGTAGTTAGTAGTGAATAGTGTGTAGGTGTGAGTAGTAGTAGTATTAGTAGTAGTAGATATGTTGGTGTATGGTGTGTGAGTGTGCAGTAGTAGTAGTAGTAGTAGTGGTGATGGTGGTGGTGGCAGTAGTAGTAGTAGTTAGTTAGGTAGTAGTAATAGTAGTAGTAGTAGTAATAGTAGTAGTAGTAGTAATAGTAGTAGTAGTAGTATAGTATTATAGTAGTAGTAGTATAGTAGTAATAGTAGTAGTAATAGTAGTATTTGTAAGTAGTGTGTGTGATGGTGGTGGTGGCAGTATAGTAGTAGTTAGTTAGTAGTAGTAGTAATAGTAGTAGTAGTAGATAGTAGTAGTAGTAGTAGTATAGTAGTAGTAATAGTAAAATAGTAGTAGTAGTAGTAGTATGTAGGTAGTAATAGTAATAGTAGTTAGTAGTAGTAGTAGTAATATAGTAGTAGTATCAGTAGTAGTAATAGTATAGTAGTATAGTAGTTAGTAGTAGTATAGTAGTTAGTAAGTAGTATTATAGTAGTAGTAGTAATAGTAGTAGTAGTAATAGTAGTAGTAGTAGTAGCAGTAGTAGTAGTTGTAGTAATAGTAGTAGTAGTAGTAGTAGTAGTAGTAGTATAATAGTAGTAGTAGTAGAGTAGTAGTAGTAATAGTAGTAGTAGTAGTAGTAGTAGTAGTAGTAGTAGTAGTAGTGGTGGTGGTGGTGGTGGTAGTGTGACCTAACAGCCATCCTGCAGGCACTAAGGTATCCCAGGAGGGAGTGTGACCTAACAGCCATCATCCTGCAGGCACTAAGGTATTCCAGGAGGGAGTGTGACCTAACAGCCATCCTGCAGGCACTAAGGTATCCCAGGAGGGAGTGTGACCTAACAGCCATCCTGCAGGCACTAAGGTATCCCAGGAGGGAGTGTGACCAAACAGCCATCCTACAGGCACTAAGGTATCCCAGGAGGGAGTGTGACCTAACAGCCATCCTGCAGGCACTAAGGTATCCCAGGAGGGAGTGTGACCTAACAGCCATCCTGCAGGCACTAATGTATCCCAGGAGGGAGTGTGACCTAACAGCCATCCTGCAGGCACTAAGGTATCCCAGGAGGGAGTGTGACCTAACAGCCATCCTACAGGCACTAAGGTATCCCAGGAGGGAGTGTGACCTAACAGCCATCCTGCAGGCACTAAGGTATCCCAGGAGGGAGTGTGACCTAATAGCCATCCTGCAGGCACTAAGGTATCCCAGGAGGGAGTGTGACCTAACAGCCATCCTACAGGCACCTAGGTATCCCAGGAGGGAGTGTGACCTAACAGCCATCCTGCAGGCACTAAGGTATCCCAGGAGGGAGTGTGACCTAACAGCCATCCTGCAGGCACTAAGGTATCCCAGGAGGGAGTGTGACCTAACAGCCATCCTGCAGGCACTAAGGTATCCCAAGAGGTACTGTATCCTAACAGTCATCCTGCAGGCACTAAGATATCCCAAGAGGGAGTGTGTACTAGCAGCCATCCTGCAGGCACTAAGGTATCCCAGGAGGGAGTGTGGCCTAACACTCATCCTGCAGGCACTAAGATATCCCAAGAGGGAGTGTGTACTAGCAGCCATCCTGCAGGTACTAAGGTATCCCAGGAGGGAGTGTGACTTAACATCTATCCTGCAGGCACTAAGGTATCCGAGGAGAGTGTGACCTAACAGCCATCCTGCAGGCACTAAGGTATCCCAGGAGGTAGTGTGACCTAACAGCCATCCTGCAGGCACTAAGGTATCCCAGGAGGGAGTGTGACCTAACAGCCATCCTGCAGGCACTAAGGTATCCCAGGAGGGAGTGTGACCTAACAGCCATCCTGCAGGCACTAAGGTATCCCAGGAGGGAGTGTGACCTAACAGCCATCCTGCAGGCACTAAGGTATCCCAGGAGGGAGTGTGACCTAACAGCCATCCTGCAGGCACTAAGGTATCCCAGGAGGGAGTGTGACCTAACAGCCATCCTGCAGGAACTAAGGTATCCCAGGAGGGAGTGTGACCTAACAGCCATCCTGCAGGCACTAAGGTATCCCAGGAGGGGATATGACCTAACAGCCATCCTGCAGGCACTAAGGTATCCCAAAAGGGAGTGTGTACTAGCAGTCATCCCGCAGGCACTAAGGTATCCCAAGAGGTACTGTGTCCTAACAGTCATCCTGCAGGCACTAAGGTGGCCCTGGTGCCTGAGGGAGGCACCTCAGCCAGCAGTGCAACTTTAACACTCAAGGATCTGCTCAAGTAAGTCACTCCTGGACGCTAACCTCACGTCCCCCACAGCTAAGCTCCTAAATAACAGAATATATACACTGGGAGGTGACTGACCCTCAGTGTATATACACTGGGAGGTGAATGACTCTCAGTGTATATACACTGGGAGGTGAATGACTCTCAGTGTATATACACTGGGAGGTGAATGACTCTCAGTGTATATACACTGGGAGGTGAATGACTCTCAGTGTATGTACACTGGGAGGTGAATGATTCTTTGTGCATATACAATGGGAGGTGAATGACTCTGTGTATATACACCGGGAGGTGAATGACTCACAGTGTATACACACTGGGAGGTGCATGCCTCTCAGTGTATATACACTGACAGATTACTTCAGTCACCATTTTAGGTATTAAATTATTCTTGACTGGTAGTGTACAGGTAACCTGCAGCCTTATTGACCCTGGTGTAGTAGACTTCAAACCCCATTAACCAACCAACCAACGAACCTTAATGACCCCCGTGTAGCTCACGGACTTTAAACCCCAATAATCAACCAAGCCCTTAAGAAAAAAAATGTTATATACCATCAAAATCGCCCTTTAAGCGAGTTGTCTCGATCTTCAAGGGCTCTTAATATAAGGAATTAGAACTACCCTCTCCATCCTTGGATCAAACCTCATTATGGTGTATATCCCAGGTTTAAAATGTTCCCATCAACGCATTCCCTAGGCCTAGAATCAGGCTATTATTATTATTATTATTATTATTATTATTATTATTATTATTGTTATTTAACACATCGGCCGTTTCCCACAGACGCAGGATGATCCTAGAAGAAGAAACACTTCCATCACTCCATCACTGCCTCGCCAGAGGCGCGCCGATACTACAGTTAAAAAAAAAAAACTGGAACATATCCCCACCCATCCATCAGGGTGCAGGTACTGTACCTCCCACCTCCAGGACTCAAGTCCGGCCTACTGGTTTCCCTGAATCCCTCCATAAATGTTATTTGTTCACACTTCAACAGCACGTCAAGTCATAAAAGCCATTTACCTCCACTTGCTATCTACGCTTGCTGGAAGTCCAAGCCCCATGCACACAAAACCTCCTTTACCCCCTCCCTCCAACCTTCCTTAGGTTGGTTATACAGCCTTGAGGTCACAGGTTAACAAAGCGCTTTTAATAAATTGAAGGAGAATTAACATATTTTCCGGCATATAAGACGCACGAGTATATAACACACATAAGACAATGATTCTAAACAGCTGTAACGTAACGTTAGTAAATAACTGCTAAAACGTAACGTTAGTAAATAACCTAAAACGTAACGTTAGTAAATAACCTAAAACGTAACGTTAGTAAATAACCTAAAACGTAACGTTAGTAAATAACCTAAAACGTAACGTTAGTAAATAACCTAAAACGTAACGTTAGTAAATAACCTAAAACGTAACGTTAGTAAATAACCTAAAACGTAACGTTAGTAAATAATCTAAAACGTAACGTTAGTAAATAACCTAAAACGTAACGTTAGTAAATAACCTAAAACGTAACGTTAGTAAATAACCTAAAACGTAACGTTAGTAAATAACCTAAAACGTAACGTTAGTAAATAACCTAAAACGTAACGTTAGTAAATAACCTAAAACGTAACGTTAGTAAATAACCTAAAACGTAACGTTAGTAAATAACCTAAAACGTAACGTTAGTAAACAACCTAAAACGTAACGTTAGTAAATAACCTAAAACGTAACGTTAGTAAATAACTGCTAAAACGTAACCCAAGCCTACCCCTGACACTGACCTTGAGCATATAAGACGCACGCTGATTTTCCAAGTCTTTTTGTGGGGAAAAAACGCGCCTTATATGCCGGAAAATACGGTACCAAGTGACCAACTTGATAACTGCCTCAAGTTAGTTTCTGGTCAGCTATGTTGGTTATGTTGGAGTGTGTGCTGCTAGCACCAGCAGCCTACTTGATAGACGCACACACAACGAAGTCATGGGTAGTCCGCTTGACACACATAACAAAGTCATGGGTAGTCCGCTTGACACTGACACACAAGTCATGGGTAGTCCGCTTGACACACACACATAACAAAGTCACGGGTAGTCCGCTTGACACACATAACAAAGTCATGGGTAGTCCGCTTGACACTGACACACAACAGTCATGGGTAGTCCGCTTGACACACACATAACAAAGTCACGGGTAGTCCGCTTGACACACACATAACAAAGTCATGGGTAGTCCGCTTGACACTGACACACAACAGTCATGGGTAGTCCGCTTGACACACACATAACAAAGTCATGGGTAGTCCGCTTGACACTGACACACAACAGTCATGGGTAGTCCGCTTGACACTGACACACAACAGTCATGGGTAGTCCGCTTGACACTGACACACAACAGTCATGGGTAGTCCGCTTGACACACACATAACAAAGTCATGGGTAGTCCGCTTGACACACACATAACAAAGTCATGGGTAGTCCGCTTGACAAACACATAAGAAAGTCATGGGTAGTCCGCTTGACACACACATAAGTCATGGGTAGTCCGCTTGACACACACATAACAGTCATGGGTAGTCCGCTTGACACACACATAACAAAGTCATGGGTAGTCCGCTTGACACACACATAACAAAGTCATGGGTAGTCCGCTTGACACACACACAACAGTCATGGGTAGTCCGCTTGACACACACACAGCAGTCATAGGTAGTCCGCTTGACACACACAGCAGTCATGGATAGTCCGCTTGACACACACAGCAGTCATGGGTAGTCCACTTGACACACACAGCAGTCATGGGTAGTCCGCTTGACACACAGCAGTCATGGGTAGTCCGCTTGACACACACACAGCAGTCATGGGTAGTCCACTTGACACACACAGCAGTCATGGGTAGTCTGCTTGACACACACAGCAGTCATGGGTAGTCCGCTTGACACACACACAGCAGTCATGGGTAGTCCACTTGACACACACACAGCAGTCATGGGTAGTCCGCTTGACACACACAGCAGTCATGGGTAGTCTGCTTGACACACACACAGCAGTCATAGGTAGTCCGCTTGACACACACACAGCAGTCATGGGTAGTCCGCTTGACACACACACAGCAGTCATGGGTAGTCCGCTTGACACACACAGCAGTCATGGGTCGTCTGCTTGACACACACACAGCAGTCATGGGTAGTCCGCTTGACACACACAGCAGTCATGGGTAGTCCGCTTGACACACACACAGCAGTCATGGGTAGTCCGCTTGACACACACACAGCAGTCATGGGTAGTCCGCTTGACACACACAGCAGTCATGGGTAGTCCACTTGACACACACAGCAGTCATGGGTAGTCCGCTTGACACACAGCAGTCATGGGTAGTCCGCTTGACACACACACAGCAGTCATGGGTAGTCCACTTGACACACACAGCAGTCATGGGTAGTCCGCTTGACACACACAGCAGTCATGGGTAGTCCGCTTGACACACACACAGCAGTCATGGGTAGTCCACTTGACACACACACAGCAGTCATGGGTAGTCCGCTTGACACACACAGCAGTCATGGGTAGTCTGCTTGACACACACACAGCAGTCATAGGTAGTCCGCTTGACACACACACAGCAGTCATGGGTAGTCCGCTTGACACACACACAGCAGTCATGGGTAGTCCGCTTGACACACACAGCAGTCATGGGTCGTCTGCTTGACACACACACAGCAGTCATGGGTAGTCCGCTTGACACACACAGCAGTCATGGGTAGTCCGCTTGACACACACACAGCAGTCATGGGTAGTCCGCTTGACACACACACAGCAGTCATGGGTAGTCCGCTTGACACACACACAGCAGTCATGGGTAGTCCGCTTGACACACACAGAGCAGTCATGGGTAGTCCGCTTGACACACACAGCAGTCATGGGTAGTCCGCTTGACACACACAGCAGTCATGGGCAGTCCGTTTGACACACACAGCAGTCATGGGTAGTCCGCTTGACAAACACATAACAGTCATGGGTAGTCCGCTTGACACACACATAACAGTCATGGGTAGTCCGCTTGACACACACATAACAGTCATGGGTAGTCCGCTTGACACACACATAACAGTCATGGGTAGTCCGCTTGACACACACAGCAGTCATGGGTAGTCCGCTTGACACACAGCAGTCATGGGTAGTCCACTTGACACACACATAACAGTCATGGGTAGTCCGCTTGACACACAAAGCATTCATGGGTAGTCCGCTTGACACACACAGCAGTCATGGGTAGTCCGCTTGACACACAGCAGTCATGGGTAGTCCGCTTGACACACACACAGCAGTCATGGGTAGTCCGCTTGACACACACAGTAGTCATGGGTAGTCCGCTTGACACACACAGCAGTCATGGGTAGTCCGCTTGACACACACACAGCAGTCATGGGTAGTCCGCTTGACACACACACAGCAGTCATGGGTAGTCTGCTTGGCACACACACAGCAGTCATGGGTAGTCCGCTTGACACACACACAGCAGTCATGGGTAGTCCGCTTGACACACACACAGCAGTCATGGGTAGTCCGCTTGACACACACAGCAGTCATGGGTAGTCCGCTTGACACACACACACAGCAGTCATGGGTAGTCCGCTTGACACACACAGCAGTCATGGGTAGTCCGCTTGACACACACAGCAGTCATGGGTAGTCCGCTTGACACACACACAGCAGTCATGGGTAGTCCGCTTGACACACACACAGCAGTCATGGGTAGTCCGCTTGACACACACAGCAGTCATGGGTAGTCCGCTTGACACACACAGCAGTCATGGGTAGTCCGCTTGACACACACAGCAGTCATGGGTAGTCCGCTTGATACACACAGCAGTCATGGGTAGTCCGCTTGACACACACAGCAGTCATGGGTAGTCCGCTTGACACACACAGCAGTCATGGGTAGTCCGCTTGACACACACAGCAGTCATGGGTAGTCTGCTTGACACACACAGCAGTCATGGGTAGTCTGCTTGACACACACAGCAGTCATGGGTAGTCCGCTTGACACACACAGCAGTCATGGGTAGTCCTGCTTGACACACACAGCAGTCATGGGTAGTCTGCTTGACACACACAGCAGTCATGGGTAGTCTGCTTGACACACACAGCAGTCATGGGTAGTCTGCTTGACACACACAGCAGTCACGGGTAGTCTGCTTGACACACACAGCAGTCATGGGTAGTCTGCTTGACACACACAGCAGTCATGGGTAGTCTGCTTGACACACACAGCAGTCATGGGTAGTCTGCTTGACACACAGCAGTCATGGGTAGTCTGCTTGACACACACAGCAGTCATGGGTAGTCTGCTTGACACACACAGCAGTCATGGGTAGTCTGCTTGACACACACAGCAGTCATGGGTAGTCTGCTTGACACACACAGCAGTCATGGGTAGTCTGCTTGACACACACAGCAGTCATGGGTAGTCTCTTGAACACACAGCAGTCATGGGTAGTCTGCTTGACACACACAGCAGTCATGGGTAGTCTGCTTGACACACACAGCAGTCATGGGTAGTCTGCTTGACACACAGCAGTCATGGGTAGTCTGCTTGACACACACAGCAGTCATGGGTAGTCTGCTTGACACACACAGCAGTCATGGGTATTCTGCTTGACACACACAGCAGTCATGGGTAGTCTGCTTGACACACACAGCAGTCATGGGTAGTCCGCTTGACACACACAGCAGTCATATGTAGTCTGCTTGACACACACAGCAGTCATGGGTAGTCTGCTTGACACACACAGCAGTCATGGGTAGTCTGCTTGACACACACAGCAGTCATGGGTAGTCTGCTTGACACACACAGCAGTCATGGGTAGTCCGCTTGACACACACAGCAGTCATGGGTAGTCTGCTTGACACACACAGCAGTCATGGGTAGTCCGCTTGACACACAGCAGTCATGGGTAGTCTGCTTGACACACACAGCAGTCATGGGTAGTCTGCTTGACACACACAGCAGTCATGGGTAGTCTGCTTGACACACACAGCAGTCATGGGTAGTCTGCTTGACACACACAGCAGTCATGGGTAGTCTGCTTGACACACACAGCAGTCATGGGTAGTCTGCTTGACACACACAGCAGTCATGGGTAGTCTGCTTGACACACACAGCAGTCATGGGTAGTCTGCTTGACACACACAGCAGTCATGGGTAGTCTGCTTGACACACACAGCAGTCATGGGTAGTCTGCTTGACACACACAGAAGTCATGGGTAGTCTGCTTGACACACACAGCAGTCATGGTAGTGCTGACACACACAGCAGTCATGGGTATCTGCTTGACACACACAGCAGTCATGGGTAGTCTGCTTGACACACACAGCAGTCATGGGTAGTCCGCTTGACACACACAGCAGTCATGGGTAGTCTGCTTGACACACACAGAAGTCATGGGTAGTCTGCTTGACACACACAGAAGTCATGGGTAGTCTGCTTGACACACACAGCAGTCATGGGTAGTCTGCTTGACACACACAGCAGTCATGGGTAGTCCGCTTGACACACACAGCAGTCATGGGTAGTCTGCTTGACGCACACAGAAGTCATGGGTAGTCTGCTTGACACACACAGCAGTCATGGGTAGTCTGCTTGACACACACAGCAGTCATGGGTAGTCTGCTTGACACACACAGCAGTCATGGGTAGTCCTGCTTGACACACACAGCAGTCATGGGTAGTCTGCTTGACACACACAGCAGTCATGGGTAGTCTGCTTGACACACACAGCAGTCATGGGTAGTCCGCTTGACACACACAGCAGTCATGGGTAGTCTGCTTGACACACACAGCAGTCATGGGTAGTCTGCTTGACACACACAGCAGTCATGGGTAGTCTGCTTGACACACACAGAAGTCATGGGTAGTCTGCTTGACACACACAGCAGTCATGGGTAGTCTGCTTGACACACACAGCAGTCATGGGTAGTCCGCTTGACACACACAGCAGTCATGGGTAGTCTGCTTGACACACACAGCAGTCATGGGTAGTCTGCTTGACACACACAGCAGTCATGGGTAGTCTCGCTTGACACACACAGCAGTCATGGGTAGTCCGCTTGACACACACAGCAGTCATGGGTAGTCTGCTTGACACACACAGAAGTCATGGGTAGTCTGCTTGACACACACAGCAGTCATGGGTAGTCGCTTGACACACACAGCAGTCATGGGTAGTCTGCTTGACACACACAGCAGTCATGGGTAGTCTGCTTGACACACACAGCAGTCATGGGTAGTCTGCTTGACACACACAGCAGTCATGGGTAGTCTGCTTGACACACACAGCAGTCATGGGTAGTCCGCTTGACACACACAGCAGTCATGGGTAGTCTGCTTGACACACACAGCAGTCATGGGTAGTCTGCTTGACACACAGCGGTGGGAGGTCAAATTAAGGTTCCGAAATAATCTTGAACATGACAAGCAAATGGATACAGCTTCTGCAATAATGAACCCTGGAGGTCAAGTTGCAGATACTCGACTCATCCTCGTCCCTAAGCCGATCCCTTCGTACCTCTCAAAACTCCTCCTAGCTCCTCGTTGCGTACCTCCAATACCTCTCTCCCTCTACCTCCTCCCTTCTTACCTCCAGAACCTCGTCCATACCTCCTCCCTTCTTACCTCCAGAACCTCCTCCCTAGCTCCTCCCTTCTTACCTCCAGAACCTCGTCCCTAGCTCCTCCCTTCTTACCTCCAGAACCTCGTCCTAGCTCCTCCCTTCTTACCTCCAGAACCTCCTCCCTTCTTACCTCCAGAACCTCGTCCTAGCTCCTCCCTTCTTACCTCCAGAACCTCGCCTACTCCTCCCTTCTTACCTCCAGAACCTCGTCCCTAGCTCCTCCCTTCTTACCTCCAGAACCTCGTCCCTAGCTCCTCCCTTCTTACCTCCAGAACCTCGTCCCTAGCTCCTCCCTTCTACCTCGACTCCTCTTCTTACCTCCAGAACCTCGTCCCTAGCTCCTCCCTTCTTACCTCCAGAACCTCGCTCCCTAGCTCCTCCCTTCTTACCTCCAGAACCTCCTCCCTAGCTCCTCCCTTCTTACCTCCAGAACCTCCTCCCTAGCTCCTCCCTTCTTACCTCCAGAACCTCCTCCCTTCTTACCTCCAGAACCTCCTCCCTAGCTCCTCCATTCTTACTTCCAGAACCTCCTCCCTTACTCCAGAACTCCTCCCTTCTTACCTCCAGAACCTCCTCCCTTCTTACCTCCAGAACCTCCTCCTCTACCTCCAGAACCTCCTCCCTTCTTACCTAGAACCTCCTCCCTTCTTACCTCCAGAACCTCCTCCCTTCTTACCTCCAGAACCTCCTCCCTTCTTACCTCCAGAACCTCTCCTACTCCTCCTCTACCTCCAGAACCTCCTCCCTTCTTACCTCAGAACTCCTCCCTACTCCTCCCTTCTTACCTCCAGAACCTCCTCCCTATCTCCCTACCTCCAGAACCTCCTCCCTTCTTACCTCCAGAACCTCCTCCCTTCTTACCTCCGAACCTCCTCCTTCTTACCTCCAGAACCTCCTCCCAGCTCCTCCCTTCTTACCTCAGAACCCTCCCTCTTACCTCAAACCTCCTCCCTTCTTACTTCCAGAACCTCCTCCCTAGCTCCTCCCTTACCTCCAGAACCTCCTCCCTTCTTCCAGAACCTCCTCCCTTCTTACCTCCAGAACCTCCTCCCTCCTTACCTCCAGAACCTCCTCCCTAAGCTCCTCCCTCTTACCTCGAGAACCTCCTCCCTTCTTACCTCGAGAACCTCCTCCCTTCTTACCTCCAGAACCTCCTCCCTAGCTCCTCCCTTCTTACTTCCAGAACCTCCTCCCTAGCTCCTTCCTTACCTCCAGAACCTCCTCCCTTCTTACTTCCAGAACCTCCTCCCTTCTTATTCCAGAACCTCCTCCTTCTTACCTCCAGAACCTCCCTCCCTAGCTCCTCCTCTTACTCCAGAACCTCCTCCCTCTTCAGAACTCCTCCCTTCTACTTCCAGAACCTCCTCCCTAGCTCCTCCCTTCTTACTCCAGAACCTCCTCCCTAGCTCCTCCCTTCTTACCTCCAGAACCTCCTCCCTTCTTACCTCCAGAACCTCCTCCCTTCTTACTTCCAGAACCTCCTCCCTTCTTACCTCCAGAACCTCCTCCCACCTCTCCTTACTTACCTCAGAACTCCTCCCTAGCTCCTCCCTTACCTCCAGAACCTCCTCCCTAGCTCCTCCCTTCTTACTTCCAGAACCTCCTCCCTAGCTCCTCCCTTCTTACCTCCAGAACCTCCTCCTTTCTTACCTCCAGAACCTCCTCCCTTCTTACTTCCAGAACCTCCTCCCTTCTTACTTCCAGAACCTCCTCCACTCCTCCTCTTACTCCAGAACCTCCTCCCTGACTCCTCCCTATCTTCTTCCAGAACCTCCTCCCTAGCTCCTCCCTTCTTCCAGAACCTCCTCCCTAGCTCCTCCCTTCTTACTTCCAGAACCTCCTCCCTTCTTACCTCCAGAACCTCCTCCCTTCTTACTTCCAGAACCTCCTCCCTTCTTACTTCCAGAACCTCCTCCCTAGCTCCTCCCTTCTTACTTCCAGAACCTCCTCCCTAGCTCCTCCCTTCTTCCAGAACCTCCTCCCTAGCTCCTCCCTTCTTACTTCCAGAACCTCCTCCCTAGCTCCTCCCTTCTTACTTCCAGAACCTCCTCCCTCTTACCATTCCTCCTAGCTCCTCTTCTTACTTCCAGAACCCCTCCTAGCTCCCCTCTTCCTTACCTCCAGAACCTCCTCCCTTCCTTACCTCTCCAGAACTCCTCCCTTCTTACTTCCAGAACCTCCTCCTCTTCTTCAGACCTCCTCCCTTCTTACTTCCAGAACCTCCTCCCTAGCTCCTCCCTTCTTACTTCCAGAACCTCCTCCCTAGCTCCTCCCTTCTTACTTCAGGACCTCCTCCTCTTACTTCAAACTCCCCTTCTTACTTCCAGAACCTCCTCCCTTCTTACCTCCAGAACCTCCTCCCTAGCTCCTTCCTTCTTACTTCCAGAACCTCCTCCCTAGCTCCTCCCTTCTTCCAGAACCTCCACCTTCTACTCAACTCCCACTCTTCCAGAACCCTTCCCTATCTCCTCCCTTCTTCAAACCTCCCCAGAACTCCTCCCTTCTTACTTCCAGAACTCCTCCCTAGCTCCTCCTTCTTACTTCCAGAACCTCCTCCCTAGCTCCTCCCTTCTTCCAGAACCTCCTCCCTAGCTCCTCCCTTCTTCCAGAACCTCCTCCTAGCTCCTTCTTACTTCCAGAACCTCCTCCCTTCTTACTTCCAGAACCTCCTCCCTTCTTACTTCCAGAACCTCCTCCCTAGCTCCTTCCTTCTTACTTCCAGAACCTCCTCCCTAGCTCCTTCCTTCTTACTCCAGAACCTCCCTACTCCTCCCTTCTTACTTCCAGAACCTCCTCCCTTCTTCCAGAACCTCCTCCCTAGCTACTCCCTTCTTCCAGAACCTCCTCCCTAGCTCCTCCCTTCTTACTTCCAGAACCTCCTCCCTAGCTCCTTCCTTCTTACTTCCAGAACCTCCTCCCTAGCTCCTCCCTTCTTCCAGAACCTCCTCCCTAGCTCCTCCCTTCTTACTTCCAGAACCTCCTCCCCTACTTCAGACCTCCTCCTTCTTACTTCCAGAACCTCCTCCCTAGCTCCTCCCTTCTTACTTCCAGAACCTCCTCCCTAGCTCCTCCCTTCTTACTTCCAGAACCTCCTCCCTAGCTCCTTCCTTCTTACTTCCAGAACCTCCTCCCTAGCTCCTCCCTTCTTACTTCCAGAACCTCCTCCCTAGCTCCTCCCTTCTTACTTCCAGAACCTCCTCCCTTCTTCCAGAACCTCCTCCCTAGCTCCTTCCTTCTTCCAGAACCTCCTCCCTAGCTCCTCCCTTCTTACTTCCAGAACCTCCTCCCTAGCTCCTCCCTTCTTACCTCCAGAACCTCCTCCCTAGCTCCTCCCTTCTTCCAGAACCTCCTCCCTTCTATTCCAGAACTCCTCCCTACTCCTCCTTACTCCAGAACCTCCTCCCTTCTTACTTCCAGAACCTCCTACCTCCCTTCTTACTTCCAGAACCTCCTCCCTAGCTCCTCCCTTCTTACTCCAGAACCTCCTCCCTAGCTCCTCCCTTCTTCCAGAACCTCCTCCCTAGCTCCTCCCTTCTTACCTCCAGAACCTCCTCCCTTCTTACTTCCAGAACCTCCTCCCTTCTTACTTCCAGAACCTCCTCCCTAGCTCCTTCCTTCCAGACCCCTCCTTCCTTACTTCCAGAACCTCCTCCCTCTCTCCTTCCTCAGAACCTCCATCCCTTCTTACTTCCAGAACCTCCTCCCTCTCAGAACCTCCCTCTCTTCTTCCAGAACCTCCTCCCTAGCTCCTCCCTTCTTACCTTCCAGAACCTCCTCCCTAGCTCCTCCCTTCTTCCAGAACCTCCTCCCTACTCCTCCTCTTACTTCCAGAACTCCTCCTCTACTCTCAGAACCTCCTCCTCTTACTTCCAGAACTCCTCCCTTCTTACTTCCAGAACTCTCTCATTCCTACTCCTCCTAGCTCCTTCCTTCTTACTTCCAGAACCTCCTCCCTAGCTCCTCCTTCTTACTTCCAGAACCTCCCCCTAGCTCCTCCCTATCTTCCAGAACCTCCTCCCTAGCTCCTCCCTTCTTACTTCCAGAACCTCCTCCCTAGCTCCTTCCTTCTTACTTCCAGAACCTCCTCCCTTCTTACTTCCAGAACCTCCTCCCTAGCTCCTTCTTACTTCCAGAACCTCCTCACTGCTCCTTCTTACTCAGAACCTCCTCCCTAGCTCCTCCCTTCTTCCAGAACTCCTCTAGCTCCTCCCTTCTTACTTCCAGAACCTCCTCCCTTCTTACTTCCAGAACTCCCCCTAGCTCCTCCCTTCTTCCAGAACCTCCTCCCTAGCTCCTTCCTTCTTACTTCCAGAACCTCCTCCTAGCTCCTTCTTCTCCAGAACCTCCTCCCTAGCTCCTCCCTTCTTACTTCCAGAACCTCCTCCTACTCCTCCTTCTTACTTCCAGAACCTCCTCCCTTCTTACTTCCAGAACCTCCTCCCTAGCTCCTTCCTTCTTCCAGAACCTCCTCCCTTCTTACTTCCAGAACCTCCTCCCTAGCTCCTCCCTTCTTACTTCCAGAACCTCCTCCCTACTCCTTCCTTCTATAACTCCTCCAGTAACCTCCTCTCCTAGCTCCTCCCTTCTTACTTCCAGAACCTCCTCCCTAGCTCCTCCCTTCTTACTTCCAGAACCTCCTCCCTAGCTCCTCCCTTCTTACTTCCAGAACTCCTTCCGCCTCCTCCCTAGCTCTCCCTTCTTACAGAACCTCCTCCTCTTATTCAGACCTCTCCCTATCTTCTTACTTCCAGAACCTCCTCCCTAGCTCCTTCTCTTTCTTACTTCCAGAACCTCCTCCCTAGCTCCTCCTTCTTACTTCCAGAACCTCCTCCTTAGCTCCTCCCTTCTTACTTCCAGAACCTCCTCCCTTTCTTCCAGAACCTCCTCCCTAGCTCCTTCCCTTACTTCCAGAACCTCCTCCCTAGCTCCTCCTTCTTACTTCCAGAACTTGACTCCTCCTTCTTCTTCCAGAACCTCCTCCCTAGCTCCTCCTTCTTACTTCCAGAACCTCCTCCCTAGCTCCTCCTTTCTTACTTCCAGAACCTCCTCCTAGCTTCTTATTCCAGAAACCTCCTCCCCTAGCTTCCTTCTTACTTCCAGAACCTCCTCCTAGCTTTCTTACTTCCAGAACCTCCTCCCTAGCTCCTTCCTTCTTACTTCCAGAACCCCCCCTCCTCCCTTTACTCTAACTTCCATCTTACCTCCAAATCTCCTCCCTAGCTCCTCCCTGTCTTTCCAGAACCTCCCCTCTCCTCCTCTTACTTCCAGAACCTCCTCCCTAGCTCCTCCCTTCTTACTTCCAGAACCTCCTCCCTAGCTCCTCCCTTCTTACTTCCAGAACCTCCTCCACTCCTCCTTCTACTCAGAACCTCCTCCCTAGCTCCTCCTTCTTACTTCCAGAACCTCCTCCCTTCTTATTTACTTCAGAACTCCTCCCTAGCTCCTTCCTTACTTCCAGAACCTCCTCCCTAGCTCCTCCTTCTTACTTCCAGAACTCTCCCTCCTCCAGCTTCCTTCTTACTTCCAGAACCTCCTCCCCTACTCCGCTCCCTTCTTACTCCAGAACTCCTCCCTTCTTACTTCCAAACCTCCTCCCTAGCTCCTTCCATCTTACTTCCAGAACCTTCTCCAGCTCCTCCTTCTTACTTCCAGATACCCGTCCTCCCGTCATAGCTAGACCTCCCTTCTTACTTCCAGAACCTCCTCCTAGCTCCTCCTTCTTACTTCCAGAACCTCCTCCCATAGCTCCTCCTTTCTTACTTCCAGAACCTCCTCCCTAGCTCCTTCCATCTTACTTCCAGAACCTCCTCCCAGCTCCTCCCTTCTTACTTCCAGAACCTCCTCCCTAGCTCCTCCCTTCTTACTTCCAGAACCTCCTCCCTAGCTCCTTCCATCTTACTTCCAGAACCTCCTCCCCAGCTCCTCCCTTCTTACTTCCAGAACCTCTCCTCCTTCTTACTTCCAGAACCTCCTCCCTAGCTCCTCCCTTCTTACTTCCAGAACCTCCTCCCTAGCTCCTTCCTTCTTACTTCCAGAACCTCCTCCCTAGCTCCTCCCTTCTTACTTCCAGAACCTCCTCCCTAGCTCCTCCCTTCTTACTTCCAGAACTCTCCCTAGCTCCTCCCTCTTATTCAGTAACCTCCACCAGCTCACTCCTTTACTTCCAGAAACCTCCTCTAGCTCCACTTCCATCTTACTCAAGACCTCTCCTTCATACTTCCAGAACCCTCTCCCTAGCTCATCACATTTACTTCAGAAACCTCCTCCCTTCTTAACTTCCAGAACCATCCTCCCTTCTACTCCAGAACCCCTCCCCTAGTCCACCTCTACTCAGAACTCCTCCTTTTACATCCAGAAGTCTGGTCTAAACTTAACCGAGAAACCTCCTGGTCTAGTTCTTAAAGCAGATAGTACCTTCCAGAAACCTTCCTCCCCAGCTCCTTCTTCTTACTTACGCAGAACTCTCCTGAGCTACCTCCCTTTTACTTCCAGCAACCTCCTCCTTCTTACTTCCAGAACCTCCTCCCTAGCTCCTCCCTTCTTACTTCCAAACCTCCCTCCCTACTCCTCCCTCCTTACTTCCAAACCCATCCACTCCTTACTCACCTCACCACTCTTCCAGAACCTCCTCCCTAGCTCACCCCCCCTCCTTACTCCATCAACCTCCTTACTCACCCACACCTCCCTTACTACTTCCAAAACCTCCCTTCCCAGCTCCCTCCCTTCTTACTTCCACACCTCCTTACTCCACCTCCCCTCCCTTCTTACTCCCACGAACCTCCCTTACCCTAGCTCCTTCCATCTTACTTCCAGAACCCTCCTCCCTAGCTCACCCCCTTCCTTACTCCACACCTCCCTTCCCTAGCTCCTCCCTTCTTACTTCCAGAACCTCCTCCCTAGCTCCTCCCTTCTTACTTCCAGAACCTCCTCCCTAGCTCCTCCCTTCTTACTTCCAGAACCTCCTCCCTAGCCCACAGATAATCAAGATAATTTCCACAGATAAAATTAAGTAACGTTAAGAAGAATTGATCTGCTGGTCCACTTTGTAAGATGCAAAGACTGAAGTTAAGAAGAGAAGAGAAGGAGGTTTAAGTCATAAAGATGTTAAGAGCAGAGGAGAGAGAGTCTGGGTCATAAAGAAGTTAAGAGCAGAGGAGAGAGAGTCTGGGTCATAAAGAAGTTAAGAGCAGAGGAGAGAGAGTCTGGGTCATAAAGAAGTTAAGAGCAGAGGAGAGAGAGTCTGGGTCATAAAGATGTTAAGAGCAGAGGAGTAAGAAGACACCAAGATAGAAAGAAGTGTGGCACTTGATCCTTACTGTTAAGTCTTTACTGCAGAAGTTCCCATGAGATGAACCCCGGACGTTGTTATTACTCCCTTACTCACCCATCACCTCCCTTACTCACCCACCACCTCCCTTACCCACTACCTACCTTACTCACCCACTACCTCCCTTACTCACCCACCACCTCCCTTACTCACCACCCACCTCCCTTACTCACCCACCACCTCCCTTACTCACCCACCACCTCCCTTACTTCACCCACCGCCTCCCTTACTCACCCATCACCTCCCTTACTCACCCACCACCTCCCTTACTCACCCATCACCTCCCTTACCCACCACCTCCCTTACTCACCCATCACCTCCCTTACTCACCCACCACCTCCCTTACTCACCCATCACCTCCCTTACCCACCACCTCCCTTACTCACCCATCACCTCCCTTACTCACCCACCACCTCCCTTACTCACCCATCACCTCCCTTACCCACCACCTCCCTTACTCACCCACCACCTCCCTTACCCATCACCTCCCTTACTCTCCCACCACCTCCCTTACTCACCCACCACCTCCCTTACTTCTCCCACCACCTCCCTTACTCACCCACCACCTCCCTTGCTCTCCCACCACCTCCTTTACTCACCCACCACCTCCCTTACTCTCCCACCGCCTCCGTTACTCTCCCACCACCTCCCTTACCCACCACCTCCCTTACTCCCCAACCACCTCCCTTACTCATCCACCTCCATTACTCACCCACCACCTTCCTTACTCTCCCACCACCTCCCTTACTCACCCACCACCTCCCTTACTTTCCAACCACCTCCCATACTCACCCATCACCTCCCTTACTCTTCCACCACCTCCCTTACTCACCCACCACCTCCCTTACTCTCCACCACCTCCCTTACTCTCCAACCACCTCCCTTACTCACCCACCACCTTCCTTACTCACCCACCACCTTCCTTACTCTCCAACCACCTCCCTTACTCACCACCTACCTTACTCTCCAACCACCCCCTTACTCTCCAACCTCCCTTACTCACCACCTCCCTTACTCACCACCTCCCTTACTCTCCAACCACCTTCTCTTCACTCACCCACCATCTCCCTTACTCATCCCGCACCTCCCTTACACACCACCTCCCTTACTTACCACCTCCCTTACTCAATTACCACTTCCTTTACCCACCACCTCCCTCACTCACCCACCACCTCCTTTACTCACCCACCATATCCCTTACTCACCTCCACCACCCTTACTCACCCACCACCTACCTTACCCACCACCTCCCTTACTCACCCATCTCCCTTACCCACCACCTCCCTTACTCACCATTTCCTTACCCATTACCCCCTTATTCACCTACTACCTCCTTTACCACCTCCTTTACTCACCCACCACCTCCCTTATTCACCCACCATCCCCTTACTCACCCAACACTTCCCTTACTCACTCACCACTTCCCCTACTCACCTACCACAGACCTTCACTCTCACCTCCCTTACTCACGTACCACAGACCTTCACTCTCACCTCCCTTACCTACCACAGACCTTCACTCTCACCTCCCTTACTCACCTACCCCAGACTTTCATCCTCCTCCTCCCCCCTCCTTCTCTTCTCACATTTCATCTTGTCTTCCCTTCGCTTTTCTTTCCCTCTCCCTCCTCATCATCGTCTTTCACCTCCACCACTTCTCTGTTTTCCGCATTCTTCTTCTCGCCTCACATCCTCTGCCTTCCCTTCCCCCTTTTCTCGCAGTTATCCTACTCCTCCTTCCATGTCTTCTTTGCCTCCTCTTCCTCCAGCGTCTATACCACATTATTACTGTGTCACCTGCGGAAAAAGATGATGGTATTCTCTGAGGATAAGAATAGTGTTGATTGCTAAGGTATGCGCCAAGGATCCTGCGCAAGAGGATCCTACACACACACACACACACACACACACACACACACACACACACACACACGCGCGCGCGCGCGCGCGCGCAGGATCCATACACAGCTCTAAAAAGATGTATGATAAAGCTCATGGAGCAGGGAGAGTGACCTATTAGGGACCAGTGAAGGGAGGAGCAAGGAGCTAAGATTCGACTCCTGCAATCACAATTAGGTGAGTACACACACACACACTTGGACGAGGCAGTAATATAGGAGAGGAAAACTTAAATACACAATTTCTCTTGAAGCTGTGGTTATGATAAGGCCCAAGATGACTGAAGACAGTGATGCAGAACAAAGTGTTGTAGGAGGTAGGGCCCAGGAGCTAAGTTTCGATCCCCCCAAATACAAGTCGGTGAGTACAGGATGATGAAAGATGGCTGGCACCATCATGTCAGTTTCACAATCCAAAACAGTGAAGGCTTAACCTTTGATATACCTTTGAAGAGTTTCGAGAGTTTATCTACTCTCTGAGCCCGGCCATGGGCCAGGCTCGTCTGGTGCTTGCCTGGTCAACCAGGCTGTTGCTGCTGGAGGCCCGCTGCCCCACATATCCATCACAGCCTGGTTGATCTGGCACCTGGTGAAGATACTTGTCTAGTTTCCTCTTGAAGACTTCTACACTTGTTCCAGCAGTGTTTCTGATATCCTCTGGTAAGATGTTGAAAAGTCTGGAACCCCGGATGTTGATACAGTGTTCCTTTATTGTCCCCACCGCACCCCTGCTCCTCACTGGGTTTATTTTTCTCGTGACTAAGTGGATAAAGACAGACTCCGCTTTGCGAGAACCAAAGACGAGGAAACAGGTGGAAGATATAGATACAAACTATAGGGGATGCTAGGAAAGTGGAGTTACACAAGGAAATCATCTACACAGTTTAAAGAATATGTATAATAACTGCTGAGGAGGTTCAAACAATACAGATCAATTTATCTCCTGAGATTATGTCTCCATGTGTGTTATTACTGAGCACTGACTAGTGTTTATTACGCTTTACTTATCCACGTATATCGTTGAAGACCAAGAAATCGGTAATGGGTAGTGAGTAACCTAATAAGAGGCGGGGAGGGGGCTCAGGAGCTGACACTCAACCCCCGCAAACACACACAGACGACTAAATATCAACGAGTAAACACACACACTCTCTTACTTCATCGCTAAAGATGCCAACAATAAAGGATGATAATTGTGATTTCAGACACGTACAACCAAAACCTGCCCCACGACACACTCCCTCTCTTTCAATTAACATCCCCAGGCCAGGCTTGACTTGCACCCCGTCCCTCCCTCACACACACACACACACACACACACACACACACACACACACACACACACACACACACACACACACACTCACCTGGGCAAGCACCTGAGGAAGCTCGTGAGATTTCAAAGTTGTTTGCAACAAGACTAGTACCAAAACTGACAGAAATGTATTATTATTATTATTATTAGCATTATCACAATTAGAACTAAGCGCTACACCCACCAGGGTCATACAGCGTTCCAGAGAAATGCATTAAGAGAGGTTAAAGGAACTGAACCTGGCGACCTTGGATGAGAGAAGGGCAAGAAGGGACGTGATTATTAAGTACAAAATCTTAAGGATTCATCAGGGCCAGACTGTTTGAAATAAGAGGAACAGAATCAAGGGGACTCTGGTGGAAACTGAAGACACAGAGGAACCATAGGGAAGGATACACTTCCGGTATCCTTCATGACGTAAGGAAGTGTTTAGTCTCAGGGTGAGTTGAAAAGTGGAATGACTTGGATGAGGCAAACCCATTACACAGCTTCATGAGTATATATGATAGGGCCCAAGAGGTTAGAAATCAATAGCGGTGCTAGGAGCTGAATTTCGACTACCTTTGATGAGTTTCGCGAGTCTTTCTACTCCTGGAGCTCGTCTGATGCTTGCCTGGTCAACCAGGATGTTGCTGCTGGAGGCCCGCTGCCCCACATGTCCATCACAGCCTGGTTGACCTGGCAAGGTGAAAAATTAGATACATGTGCAACATCTGGGAATCTTTACTGTCGACGTTTCGCCATTCAGCATCTTTACCAATACAATTTTAAGGACATAATTGGAAGACAGTAGAACTATATACAAAAGATGAGGTAATCAGTCCCTCAGTCAGGCTGAGGGACTGATTACCTCAAACTCCTCCTATCCTTACCACTCTCTGCTGTGTATTGGACTGATGAAGCCACTGTGTGGCGAAACGTCTCTCTAACAATGATTCTCAAATGTTGCATAAGTGTCTCAATCTTCAACTTGTCGGTTTTCAAAACCATTTATCAGATCTATTGGTGACTTGATAAAGCCCACTGTATGGGCGAAACGTAGTCAATAAACGACCGCATTAAACTGTATTTATGCTTATTTTTACATCCGAGGAGCTGAAACGTCACCCTGGAATATTACGCTACTCTGTATTGACAAGAGAATTTGCTTTTTTCTACTTACAAATTTTCCGAGTTTACTACCGTGGCGACCTTCATGTTTATTTTGGTACCGTCTGCGGCGAGGGATACCATACTGTGGCTAATATTTAAATCTGTTTCCTATGAGGATATTTAAATCTGTTTCCTATGAGGATGAGAAAGAGATGTGTATATAAATGGTTATCTACATTCCTGTCAGACACATCAACATCTGAGGACCTGGAGGTTATTCCGGGGATCAACGCCCCCGCGGCCCGGTCCATGACCAGGCCTTCCGATGGATCAGGGCCTGATCAACTAGGCTGTTACTGCTGGCCGCACGCAGTCCGACGTACGAGCCACAGCCCGGCTGATCCGGCACTGACTTTAGGTATCTGTCCAGCTCTCTCTTGAAGGCAGTCAGGGGTTTATTGGCAATTCCCCTAATGCTTGATGGGAGGCTGTTGAACAGTCTTGGGCCCCGGACACTTATGGTGTTTTCCCTTAGTGTACCAATGGCGCCCCTACTTTTTATTGGAGGCATTTTGCATCGCCTGCCCAGTCTTTTACTTTCGTAGGGAGTGATTTCTGTGTGCAGATTTGGGACCATTCCTTCCAAGATTTTCCAAGTGTAGATTATGATATATCTCTCCCTCCTGCGTTCCAACGAGTACAAGTCAAGGGACTGAGATAAATGGTATAAAATATTGATATGATGGGGCTTTTCATTCCTGAAAGGTGTCCCGTAGCTCGGTCGCTAGCGCACTCGCCTCACCCACTGAGGTCCGGGGGTCGATCCCCCGGTACGGCTGAAAAGCTTTTCCATAAGACACCTGCTGTCCATGTTCACCCATCAGTAAAATGAGTACTTGGGTGTTAGTGGACTGGTGTGGGCCGCATCCTGGGACAAAAAAATGACCTAATTTGCGGGAAATGTTCTGCATAACAAGGGACTTTCTATATAGTAGTATGTCACTGGTGTCAGCTATGGTCTGTACACCTTGTACATGTACTTGTAGAAATAAAGAAATAATAATATTATTATTATTATTAGCTCGTGGCGATAGGTTTTCTTTAATTAATGTCCGGAACTGTACACAAGTTTCTATTTTCCACATCTTGTGGGTATCACCAGACCAATGTTGCTGTTACTATACTCTCCATCAGATACCACAAGTTGTACATGACTGGTATACAATACCCACAGGATGACGAATTCCACTGGGAAATCCCGCCTACCAGTGACAGTGTCTTCGTCTGCTATACGACCCTCATCTAACGCCAGTATATAAGCGCCAATCTTCCTGCCTGTGCTTCATGTCGGGTCATCACATGGCGAAGACCCTGGTCAGAATGTCCTGGTGAAGCTACCTGTACCTGCCTGCCTGTGTTATTGCCCTCAAAGTAATAGTTATTATTGTATATTACTGCCCTCAAACTATTAGTTTGAGGGCAAACTAATAGTTATGTAGGTAAAGCCATATGTCTATGATGCAGCCAAAATCAGCAGACTTTTGGGTGGTGATCTACACCAACTCCAAGACTGACAGACTGATTACCCCTTCTTTTATACAGTTTTATAATCTTCACGTTATGTGGTTAGGTAAGACACATATGCAACAGTTAGGTATCTTTATTTCGAAACGTTTCGTGTAGGCGAAACGTTTCGAAATAAAGATACCTAACTGTTGCATATGTCTTACCTAACAACCTGTCGGTATTTTATACCATTTTAATGTTCACGTTATATCCTTGTATCAAGGGCTAAACAACAAATAAAGATACCCAGATGTCGCCTTTTGTCTAATTCTTCAGATACAAGACACAAGCGCCACTTGAAGAAATAATGTATTCCTGTGTTTCACTGTTCTTGCAGCCGTAAAAATCAATTAATTTTCCAGGTGTTATAGGCTAGTGACAACCCAAGAACTTGTGTCCTTATTTCTCTGTAGATGACTGAAGTCAGTGGCTGGAGAAACGTTTCCTAAATGCTGCAGAAGTGTCTTGTTCTTCAACTTGTTGTTTTCAATAACCTTTTGAGAAGGCGAAACGTTCCGGATGTTGTGATGATACCTGTATAAATTTAATTTTTCATATGACTGGAACGGGTTATCTTGACAGATGGTAAAGTCCACATAGTAGTAACGCCAGCTGACAGGTGGTAATGTCTACATAACAGTAACTCCAGCTGACAGATGGTAACGTCCACGTAACAGTAACTCCAGCTGACAGATTGTAATGTCTACATAACAGTAACTCTAGTTGACAGATGGTAACGTCCACATAACAGTAACTCCTGCTGACAGATGGTAATGTCCACATAACAATAAATCCAGTTGACAGATGGTAACGTCCACGTAACAGTAACTCCAGCTGACAGATTGTAATGTCTACATAACAGTAACTCTAGTTGACAGATGGTAACGTCCACATAACAGTAACTCCTGCTGACAGATGGTAATGTCCACATAACAATAAATCCAGTTGACAGATGGTAACGTCCACGTAACAGTAACTCCTGCTGACAGATGGTAATGTCCACATAACAATAAATCCAGTTGACAGATGGTAACGTCCACATAACAGTAACTCCTGCTGACAGATGGTAATGTCCACATAACAATAAATCCAGTTGACAGATGGTAACGTCCACGTAACAGTAACTCCAGCTCTGCTGCCGTACCTACTGCACCTCTTGCGAAATACTTAACAATATTTTCAACGCCTTAAGTCTCCCAGCTTAAGCTGACACATTTCAATACCTCGCGTATAGAGTCCATCCTATGTGATGACATGTGAGGTGGAAATATAGCTTTTTGTTCCAACAATGAATAGTGTGGCTATACACTATGGATGTTCCCAGAGTGTAACTATCAGAGATTAGTGTAAGTGTGTGGTACTATCAGAGATTAGTGTAAGTGTGTGGTACTATCAGAGATTAGTGTAAGTGTGTGGTACTATCAGAGATTAGTGTAAGTGTGTGGTACTATCAGAGATTAGTGTAAGTGTGTGGTACTATCAGAGATTAGTGTAAGTGTGTGGTTACACAAATGTACTATCACCATGAAGCGATGCAGTAGTGGTTATACAAGCATCTTGGTATGTGTGTACTCATCTCTATGTACTCACCTGTATGTGATTGCAGGGATCGATTTACAGCTCCTGGCCTCGCCTCTTCGCTGGTGTGTGTGTGTGTGTTAATGGGGGAGTGTTGTAACTCTGACGGTGACGTCAAGATATATCTTGGTTAGTCAGGCCATGAATCCACCGTTCTTGATGCTGCTGAAGGGCTCCTCATCCAAGGAAACGGAGCTACCCTCCCCTTCCTCGGATCAATTCAAGAAGTTAAAGAACTAAAATACGAAGACTTGATAATTATACTGATGGGGAAGCACCAAGCCCGTAAGGGTCACACAGTGCTTGGGGAAAGACAGATAATCAGGTCTGATTCAAGAAAGGGAAACTCCAATTCCTTGGATCAATGGAAGCTCCATCAGTTTGGTTTGATAAAGAGCAAAATGTGCAACATTAGGTATTTTTACTGACGAAACGTTACGCCTACCCAGCAGGCTTCGTCAGTAGAATACGTAAGAATATAAGAAAGGAGCACAGCCTACCGGCCCTGTCACACCCACTTATTAAGAAGGAACACTCTAGCAGGTCTACTGCCCCATGCTAGGAGAATCCTTGTCACAGGCACTTAAGAAGGAAGGAGCACTGCAGGAGGCCTACTGGACCAATCCTCAATAATAATAATCTCTGTATTCTACCGATGAAACCTCAGCCGGCAAAATGGTTTGTAAATATACTGAACTATTTTTAAATGTCTTACTCATCAACTTGTCGGTACTATATACCACTTACATTGGTATATGTCGTGCCGAATAGGTAAAACATGCGATTCTGGCTTAATTAGCAACGCTCTTCTTGCCGAATAAGGCAAGCGAAAATTTGTGTACTCAATAATTTCGCAAAAATCATTCAGAACCTAACGGAAATTTTTTTTGTGTGTCTTTGTTTATTATTAAATTATTGTAAACATTTAAAATATATTAAGTTGGATTATGCTAAATTAAATTGCACTTGTTAGGTAAGTTTTCTAAGGTTAGGTAAGTTTTCTAAGGTGCTTTTGGTAAAAAATTATAATTTTTACACTAACATAAATGAAAAAAATATATAGAGAAAATTTTTGAAAGGACTTAATTTCAAGTGAGTTCTTGCTAAATGACCAATTTTTCCTATTCGGTACGACATATATATACACATACAGAAATAGATCGCAGTTACCGGGATTCGATACTGCTACTGAGAGACGGTCAAGATTCCCAGGCAGCGCTCTTATCCACTCAGCCACAAATGCCTCAAAAGCTGGGCAGCCTGGTTCACAAGCCATGTTTCTTTCCCAGCCCAGGTACGTCAGTGAGCCTCAAGCATGGAGTCAAGCTACTGCAATCTCCTCCTGTATGTTCTGACCTCACGGCGATTTTTATACCCAGGCTGCCCAGCTTTTCTCTGTATATATCCACTTTTTTCTGCGTGGTGCATGTGTGTGTGTGTGTGTGTGTGTGTGTGTGTGTGTGTGTGTGTGTGTGTGTGTGTATGTGTGTGTGTGTGTGTGTGTGTGTGTGTGTGTGTGTGTACTCACCTAATTGTGGTTGCAGGGGTCGAGACTCAGCTCCTGGCCCCGCCTCTTCACTGATCGCTACTGGATCCTCTCTCTCTCTGCTTCCTGAGCTTTGTCATACCTCTTCTTAAAACTATGTATGGTTCCTGCCTCCACTACTTCACTTGCTAGGCTATTCCACTTGCTGACAACTCTATGACTGAAGAAATACTTCCTAACGTCCCTGTGACTCGTCTGAGTCTTCAGCTTCCAGTTGTGACCCCTTGTCCCTGTGTCCCCTCTCTGGAACATCCTATCTCTGTCCACCTTGTCTATTCCCCGCAGTATCTTGTATGTCGTTATCATGTCTCCCCTGACCCTTCTGTCCTCCAGTGTCGTCAGTCCGATTTCCCTTAACCTTTCCTCGTACGACTTTCCCTTGAGCTCTGGGACTAGCCTTGTTGCAAACCTTTGTACTTTCTCTAACTTCTTGACGTGCTTGACCAGGTGTGGGTTCCAGACTGGTGCTGCATACTCCAGTATGGGCCTAACATACAGTGTACAGTGTCTTGAACGATTCCTTATTAAGGTATCGGAACGCTATTCTCAGGTTTGCCAGGCACCCGTATGCTGCAGCGGTTATTTGGTTGATGTGTGCCTCCGGTGATGTGCTCGGTGTTATGGTCACCCCAAGGTCTTTCTCCCTGAGTGAGGTCTGTAGTCTTTGTCCACCTAGCCTATACTCTGTCTGCGGTCTTCTTTGCCCCTCCCCAATCTTCATGACTTTGCATTTGGCTGGATTGAATTCGAGAAGCCAGTTGCTGGACCACATGTCCAGCCTGTCCAGGTCTCTTTGCAGTCCTGCCTCATCCTCCTCCGATTTAATTCTTCTCATCAACTTCACGTCATCTGCGAACAGGGACACTTCAGAGTCTATTCCTTCCATCATGTCGTTCACATATATCAAAAATAGCACTGGTCCTAGAACTGACCCCTGTGGGACCCCGCTCGTAACAGGCGCCCACTGTGATACCTCTTCACGTACCATGACTCGTTGCTGCCTCCCTGTCAGGTATTCCCTTATCCATTGCAGTGCCCTCCCTTTTACGTGCGCCTGATCCTCCAGCTTCTGCACTAATCTCTTGTGGGGAACTGTGTCAAAGGCCTTCCTGCAGTCTAGGAAAACGCAATCTACCCACCCCTCTCTCTCGTGTCTTACTTCTGTTACCTTGTCATAAAACTCCAGGAGGTTTGTGATACAAGATTTGCCTTCCATGAACCCATGCTGGTTTTCATTTATAATCTTGTTCCTTTCCAGGTGTTCGACCACTCTCCTCCTGATAATCTTCTCCATGACTTTGCACACAATACATGTCAGAGACACAGGTCTGTAGTTTAGTGCCTCGTTTCTGTTTCCTTTCTTAAATATGGGGACTACATTAGCTGTCTTCCATTTCTCAGGTAGTTGCCCAGTTACAAGGGATGTGAACATTAAAATGGTATAAAATACCGACAGATTGTTAGGTAAGACACATATGCAACAGTTAGGTATCTTTATTTCGAAACGTTGTCTGAAACAATATGTTTCAGACAACGGAACAATGCTCTTCTCCAGACTGAGGGACTGACCATCTCAAAACTTTAAGGGTGATGGACTGATTACATCGTCTTCAAGTATCTTCTGCTTCTATCAACTTTTCTGTACTCGACTGAAGAAGCCTACTGTGTAGGCGAAACGTTTCGAAATAAAGATACCTAACTGTTTCAAGGGATGTGTTGAAGATTGTGGTTAGAGGCACGCACAGCATCTCTGCTCCTTCTCTAAGGACCCATGGGGAGATGTTGTCCGGTCCCATCGCCTTTGAAGTGTCAAGGTCACTTAAGAGCTTCTTCACCTCCTCCTCAGTTGTTCGTATGTCATCCAACACTTGTTGGTATATTCCCTCTTGATGTTCCCTTCTGTGCTGTCTTCCCACAGCCCTTCCTGTGTGTGTGGTGTGTGTGTGTGTGTGTGTGTGTGTGTGTGTGTGTGTGTGTGTGTGTGTGTGTGTGTGTGTGTGTGTGTGTGTGTGTATATATATATATATATATATATATATATATATATATATATATATATATATATATATATATATATATATATATATATGCAATAAGATCACAGTAAACAGGTGATTTCAGAATATGCAAAACAACCACTCTGAAAGAATAGAGAAATTCCAAGCGCTTTCGTGACTACTCACATTATCAAGGAACTATGAAAGTAAAGCATCCAAGGAAGCTATATAAGGGGTCTGGTCGGCACCTCACTATCAGATCCCACAACGGTTTTAAACACGTGACGCGCGGCGAGCCAACTTGGAAAGGTCCTTGGCACAACTCACCCCACAAACTATTCTACCCAAGAAATAAGAAATTTTAAAGATTATTTGTCCAGTGTATTATTAAATTCTTCCCAAATTCTATTAATTATAAATGGATCTAATTTATATAAACCAAAGGAAATATTCATATTATTGTCAAAACTGCTTTTTATGAAACAAGATTCAATTATATTCCTGTCGACCATGGACTTGCTTGATACTACTTTCTCAACTTTTTGAAAATCAATTGGATGGTTAAAATCTCTTACATGAATAAATAGAGCATTGGAATCTTGTCCAGTTCTAATGCTATATTTATGTTGTTTTAATCTTAGTTCGAGATTTTTACCAGTTTGACCGTAATAAACTTTATCGCAAATTTTACAAGGAATCTTATAGACAATAATGTTGAAATTGCAAAAGCCTTTTGTAACTTTGAAAAATTTTCTGATTTATCCTCTGATGAAATTAATATTAGTAAAGGAATGGTATATAGCTCTATGTTAAAACCAAACATTCCCAATTGCCCTCAAAGATTCTTTAAGTCTTATGATACACTTAATAACAATAAAAATTTGCGCCTTACTAAAGCAGATAAAATAAATGCAATAGTAATTATGAAAGAAAATGATTACCAAGAAAAAATGAATAATCTCTTAGATGATACTGAAACCTATTCTAAACTTAGGAAAAATCCCCTAGAAACCGTTAACAGCAATTTCAATAAAACAATAAAACTTCTACTGAAAGGCAAAGATGAATTAGTCAAACAATTTACTTCCACTAATCCATCTTTGCCTTACATGTATGGACTAATAAAAACACGTAATAAAGTTGGTAGAATTACCGACAATATGTAAAGTAAAAGGACACAAGTGCAACTAATGTGACATTTATTGTAGCTACAATAAATGTCACATTAGTTGCACTTGTGTCCTTTTACTTTAATAAAAACACACAAACCAGGGAATCCAGTCAGACCAATTATTAGCTCCATAGGGTCAGTTTCATATAAATTATCCAAATGGCTTGTTGATATTTTGAGCCCTATTGTTGGCAAAATTTCTAACTTTAATGTTAAAAACAACATAGACTTGGTTGATAAATTAAGCTCCTTGACTGACCTAAATGATTTTAACATGGTTAGTTTTGATGTTACTTCCTTGTTTACGAAAGTTCCTGTTGATGATTTATTAAGTTTCTTATCTGAAGAACTCGTTAACTATGATTTACCATTGCCAGTTCCTACTATCATTAAACTTATTAAACTTTGCATTGTTGATGCAAAATTTGTATTTAATGATAAATTTTACACTCAGAAGTTTGGTATGGCAATGGGAAATCCTCTTTCACCTGTTCTTAGTAACCTATACATGGAATTTTTTGAAACAAGGTTACTTAACACAATCCTCCCTAATAGAGCTAAATGGTTCAGATATGTTGATGATATTTTGTGTCTTATGCCCAAAAATGTAGATATACACCATTTCCTTGGAAAATTAAATAGCTTAGCCCATTCAATAAACTTTACTGTTGAGTTTGAAGAAAATAACTCATTGCCTTTTCTAGATGTTTTAATTATTAAGGGTAATAATGAATTCAAATTTAAAAATTTACAGAAAACCTACTAATAACTGTTCCTATGTCCACTATTATTCCTCGCATCAAGATAGAGTCAAACTGTCTGTTTTCTCATCAATGTTTCTGAGAGCTTTACGAATTTGTAGTCCTGAGTTCATAGATGAGGAAATATCCAAAATTTATGAAATAGGTAATGATTTAAAATACCCAAGAAATGTAATTGATAAATCTTTTAAAGTTGCCAGAAATACTTTTTACAATCCAAAAAGGGACAACCAGCCTTATTCAAATAAAAATATGTTGGTTCTCCCTTACCATGAAAACTTGGTTGATATGCCTTCTCTTCTTAAGACTTTTAATATTAAAGTTGTATTCAAAAATCTCGATACAGTAAAAAAACTTTTGATAAAGAATTCCCCCAAAATGCTGATGGATGTGTCTATAAGATTCCTTGTAAAATTTGCGATAAAGTTTATTACGGTCAAACTGGTAAAAATCTCGAACTAAGATTAAAAGAACATAAATATAGCATTAGAACTGGACAAGATTCCAATGCTCTATTTATTCATGTAAGAGATTTTAACCATCCAACTGATTTTCAAAAAGTTGAGAAAGTAGTATCAAGCAAGTCCATGGTCGACAGGAATATAATTGAATCTTGTTTCATAAAAAGCAGTTTTGACAATAATATGAATATTTCCTTTGGTTTATATAAATTAGATCCATTTATAATTAATAGAATTTGGGAAGAATTTAATAATACACTGGACAAATAATCTTTAAAATTTCTTATTTCTTGGGTAGAATAGTTTGTGGGGTGAGTTGTGCCAAGGACCTTTCCAAGTTGGCTCGCCGCGCGTCACGTGTTTAAACCGTTGTGGGATCTGATAGTGAGGTGCCGACCAGACCCCTTATATAGCTTCCTTGGATGCTTTACTTTCATAGTTCCTTGATAATGTGAGTAGTCACGAAAGCGCTTGGAATTTCTCTATTCTTTCAGAGTGGTTGTTTTGCATATATATATATATATATATATATATATATATATATAATATATATATATATATATATATATATATATATATATATTGTGTGTGTGTGTGTGTGTGTGTGTGTGTGTGTGTGTGTGTGTGTGTCGTGCCGAATATGTAAAACTGGTCAATTAGCAAGAACTCATTTAAAATTAAGTTTTTTCAAAAATTTTCTCCTATGCGTTTAAAGACATATTTTTTTTCATTAATGTTAATGTAAAATTTTTTAAGTTTGCACCAAAAGAATCTTAGAAAACTTACCTAACCTTATTATAAAAAGAACAATTTATTTTAGCCTAACCCAAGTAAATATATTTTAGATTTGTTTACAATAATTTAATACTAAACAAACACAGTGAAATATATTTTTTTCGTTAGGTTCAGGATGATTTTGGCGAAATTATTGCATACACAAATTTTCGCTTGTCCTATATGGCAAGATGAACGTTGCTATTTAAGCCAAGATAGCAAGTTCTGCCTATTCGGCACGACATATATATATATAAATATATATATTATATATATATATATATATATATATATATATATATATATATATATATATATATTCTATAAGAGACAAGAGGCTGGGTACTACTTAACAACACTACCCAGGGTACTAGTTAACAACACTACCCAGGGTACTAATTAACAACACTACCCAGGGTACTAGTTAACACTACCCAGGGTACTAGTTAACACTACCCAGGGTACTACTTAACACTACCCAGGGTACTAGTTAACAACACTACCCAGGGTACTACTTAACAACACTTCCCAGAGTACTAGTTAACAAAACTACCCAGGGTACTAGTTAACAGCACTACCCAGGGTACTAGTTAACAACACTACCCCAGGGTACTAGTTAACACTACCCCAGGGTACTAGTTAACAACACTACCCAGGGTACTAGTTAACAGCACTACCCAGGGTACTAGTTAACACTACACCAGGGTACTAGCTAACAACACTACCCAGGGTACTAGTTAACAGCACTACCCAGGGTACTACTTAACAACACTACCCAGGGTAGTAAATAACACAACACTACCCTGGGTACTAGTTAACAATACCCAGGGTACTAGGTAACAACACTACCCTGGGTACTAGTTAACACTACCCAGGGTACTAGTTAACAACACTACCCAGGGTACTACTTAGCAACACTACCCAGGGTACTAATTAACAACACTACCAAGGGTACTACTAAACAACACTTCCCAGGGTACTAGTTAACACTACCCAGGGTACTACTTAACAACACTACCCAGGGTACTAGTTAACACTACCCAGGGTACTACTAAACAACACTACCCAGGGTACTAGTTAACAACACTACCCTGGGTACTACTTAACAACATTTCCCAGGGTACTAGTTAACAACACTACCCAGGGTACTACTTAACAACACTACCCAGGGTACTAGTTAACAACACTACCCAGGGTACTACTAAACAACACTACCCAGTGGACTAGTTAACAACACTACCCAGAGTACTAGTTAACACTTCCCAGGGTACTAGTTAACAACACTACCCAGGGTACTACTTAACAACACTACCCAGCATACTAGTTAACAACACTACCCAGGGTACTACTCAACAACACTACCCAGGGTACTAGTTAACAACACCACCCAGGGTACTACTTAACAACACTTCCCAGGGTACTAGTTAACAACACTACCCAGGGTACTACTTAACAACACTACCCAGGGTACTAGTTAACACTACCCACGTTACTACTAAACAACACTATCCAGGGTACTAGTTAACACTACCCAGGGTACTACTTAACAACACTTCCCAGGGTATTAGTTAACACTACCCAGGGTACTACTAAACAACACTACCCAGGGTACTAGTTAACAACACTACCCAGGGTACTACTTAACAACACTACCCAGGTTACTAGCTAACACTACCCGGGGTACTACTAAACAACACTACCCAGGGTACTAGTTAACAACACTACCCAGGGTACTACTTAACAACACTTCCCAGGGTACTAGTTAACAACACTACCCAGGGTACTAGTTAACAGCACTACCCAGAGTACTACTTAACACAACCCAGGGTACTAGTTAACAACACTACCCAGGGTACTACTTAACAACACTACCCAGGGTACTAGTTAACACTACCCAGGGTACTAGTTAACAACACTACCCAGAGCATTACTTAACAATACCCAGGGTACTAGTTAACACTACCCAGGGTACTAGTTAACACTACCCAGGGTACTAGTTAACACTACGCTGGGTACTAGTTAACACTACCCTGGGTACTAGTTAACACTACCCAGGGTACTAGTTAACACTACCCAGGGTGCTAGTTAACACTACCCTAGGTACTAGTTAACACTACCCTGGGTACTAGTTAACACTACTCTGGGTACTAGTTAACACTACCCAGGGTACTAGTTAACACTACCCAGGGTACTAGTTAACACTACCCAGGGTACTAGTTAACAATACCCTGGGTACTAGTTAACACTACCCAGGGTACTAGTTAACACTACCCAAGATACTAGTTAACACTACCCAGGGTACTAGTTAACACTACCCAGGGTACTAGTTAACACTACCCAGGGTACTAGTTAACACTACCCAGGGTACTAGTTAACAACACTACCCTGGGTACTAGTTAACACTACCCAGGGTACTAGTTAACACTACCCAGGGTACTATTTAACACTACCCAGGGTACTAGTTAACACTACCCTGGATACTAGTTAACACTACCCTGGGTACTAGTTAACAATACCCAGGGTACTAGTTAACAATACCCAGGGTACTAGTTAACAATACCCAGGGTACCAGTTAACACTACCCTGGGTACTAGTTAACACTACCCAGGGTACTAGTTAACACTACCCTGGGTACTAGTTAACAACACTACCCTGGGTACTAGTTAATACCCAGGGTACTAGTTAACAACACTACTCAAAGTACTAGTTAACACTACCCTGCGTACTAGTTAACACTACCCAGGGTACTAGTTAACACTACCCTGGGTACTAGTTAACAATACCCAGGGTACTAGTTAACACTACCCTGGGTACTAGTTAACAACACTACCCAAGGTACTAGTTAACACTACCCTGGGTACTAGTTAACACTGCCCAGGGTACTAGTTAACAATACCCAGGGTACTAGTTAACACTACCCAGGGTACTAGTTAACAATACCCAGGGTACTAGTTAACACTACCCTGGGTACTAGTTAACACTGCCCAGGGTACTAGTTAACAATACCCAGGGTACTAGTTAACACTACCCAGGGTACTAGTTAACAATACCCAGGGTACTAGTTAACAATACCCAGGGTACTAGTTAACAACACTACCCTGGGTACTAGTTAACACTACCCAGGGTACTAGACTTGCTGGCACATTACCCAGGAATGCTGCTTTTGTTTTTATTATCGCTGCCTCAAAGTAGTGAACCATGGCTGGGTTAACTCCACTGAAGAAAATTTCTTATTTTACGCTTCTCTATGTGTCACTTTTTGAATTCTTTCACCTACGTTGAACATACCACAAAATATGTTCAAGAGCACTGAAACAGTGTTGTAGCAGTGTTCAAGAGCACTGAAACAGTGTTGTAGCAGTGTTCAAGAGCACTGAAACAGTGTTGTAGCAGTGTTCAAGAGCACTGAAATAGTGTTGTAGCAGTGTTCAAGAGCACTGAAACAGTGTTGTAGCAGTGTTCAAGAGCACTGAAATAGTGTTGTAGCAGTGTTCAAGAGCACTGAAACAGTGTTGTAGCAGTGTTCAAGAGCACTGAAATAGTGTTGTAGCAGTGTTCAAGAGCACTGAAATAGTGTTGTAGCAGTGTTCAAGAGCACTGAAACAGTGTTGTAGCAGTGTTCAAGAGCACTGAAATAGTGTTGTAGCAGTGTTCAAGAGCACTGAAACAGTGTTGTAGCAGTGTTCAAGAGCACTGAAACAGTGTTGTAGCAGTGTTCAAGAGCACTGAAACAGTGTTGTAGCAGTGTTCAAGATTGAAACAGTGTTGCATTAGTGTTCAAGACTGAAAGTGTTGCATTAGTGTTCAGGACTGAAACAGTGTTGCATTAGTGTTCAGGACTGAAACAGTGTTGCATTAGTGTTCAAGACCGAAAGTGTTGCATTAGTGTTCAGGACTGAAACAGTGTTGCATTAGTGTTCAAGACTGAAACAGTGTTGCATTAGTGTTCAAGACTGAAACAGTGTTGCATTAGTGTTCAAGACCGAAAGTGTTGCATTAGTGTTCAAGACTGAAACAGTGTTGCATTAGTGTTCAAGACTGAAACAGTGTTGCATTAGTGTTCAAGACTGAAACAGTGTTGCATTAGTGTTCAAGACCGAAAGTGTTGCATTAGTGTTCAAGACTGAAACAGTGTTGCATTAGTGTTCAAGACCGAAAGTGTTGCATTAGTGTTCAAGACTGAAACAGTGTTGCATTAGTGTTCAATATTGAAACAGTGTTGCATTAGTATTCAAGACTGAAACAGTGTTGCATTAGTGTTCAAGACTGAAACAGTGTTGCATTAGTGTTCAAGACCGAAAGTGTTGCATTAGTGTTCAATATTGAAACAGTGTTGCATTAGTATTCAAGACTGAAACAGTGTTGCATTAGTGTTCAAGAGGATTCAAACAGTGTTGTAGCAGTATTCAAGAGGATTGAAACTTGCAAAAATCAGACACAGTGTTGACAACCTACCCAGCATTCTCCACCTGACTCTCCGCACTATATATACTCATGTACTCTTTACCCAGGTAAATTTCTCTGTGACTTGATAAAGGCCACTGTGTGAGCAAAACAGAGTCAATAAAGGAACGCATTATACTGCATCTGTGTTTAATTTTTCCACAGTGTTGGAATAGGAAAACGCAAAAGGGCGTGAGTCTGCCTCCACACTTTTCCACAGTGGGATGACCTGCAAGTGTGTGCCAGCAACATAACACAAGGAAGCCTTATGTCAATCATACACACACACACACACACACACACACACTCACACACACACACACACACACACACACACACACACACACACACGACATACAAAATACTGAGAGGAATTGACAAGGTGAACAAAGACAGGATGTTCCAGAGATGGGACACAGTAACAAGGGGACACAGTTGGAAGTTGAAGACACAGATGAATCACAGGGATGTTAGAAAGTATTTCTTCAGCCACAGAGTAGTCAGGAAGTGGAATAGTTTGGGAAGCGATGTAGTGGAGCCAGGATCCATACATAGCTTTAAGCAGAGATATGATAAAGCTCACGGTTCAGGGAGAGTGACCTAGTAGTGATCAGTGAAGAGGCGGGGCCAGGAGCTTGGAATCGACCCCTGCAACCTCAACTAGGTCAGTACAACTAGGTGAGTACACACACACATACACACACATACACATACACACACACACACACACACACACACACGTCTGTACAATGATGGGGTGTCTTCACAAGGGTAAGAAAATTAACACTGGACAAGCACAACATCTTGTCCTTGTAAAACTCGCATACTCACCCCAGGGATAGAATGGAAAAGCATACTCACCCCAGGGGTAGAGAGAAAAAGCATATTCACCTCAGGGGTAGATAGAAAAAGCATACTCAACCCAGGGGTAGAGAGAAAAAACATATTCACCTCAGGGGTAGATAGAAAAAGCATACTCACCCCAGGGGTAGACAAGAAAAACATATTCACCCCAGGGGTGGATAGGAAACGCATACTTATCCCCGGGGCGATTTAGAGGCGCATACTCATCAAGAAGTAGATAAGACATTTTGAAAGTTTGAATCCTATCAGAAAAGACATTTTCCAGTAATGGTCCTGACTCCAACAATTCCAAGTTTTTTTTTTTTTAACAATTTCGCTAAAAATTTAATTTTGCCCTTAAATAGTCCAAGCTTAAAGTGTGTCATCTTTCTTAAAGAATGCGTCTGCGATATTCTGAGGTTGGGAACTCCGTTGTACTGTGCCTTTTTCACCAACTCTCATCTTACCATTGTTTCCATTGTTACTGAGAACATTGCTGATACAGGAGGTCCCCCCCCCCCCATCTTTACAGTGCTTCGCTTTACGGCGTTTCGCTAATGCAGTGTCTTTTAATTATACCCATTCTTCATTTATTCAGACTTCCTACAATTTTCAGCACTCAGTATAAGCTAAGGATGAAAATATTTTAAGGTAAGCAATATGTATACTGATATATATATATATATATATATATATATATATATATATATATATATATATATATATATATATATATATTCAACAAACCGGCCGTATCCCACCAAGGCAGGGTGGCCCAAAAAGAAAAACAAAAGTTTCTCTTTTTAAATTTAGTAATATATACAGGAGAAGGGGTTAATAACCCCTTGCTCCCGGCATTTTAGTCGCCTCTTAGAACACACATCGCTTACGGAGGAAGAATTCTGTCCCACTTCCCCATGGAGATAAGAGGAAATAAACAAGAACAAGAACTAGTAAGAAAATAGAAGAAAACCCAGAGGGGCGTATATATATATATATATATATATATATATATATATATATATATATATATATATATATATATATATATATATATGCTTGTACATGTATGTGTAGTGTGACCTAAGTGTAAGTAGAAGTAGCAAGACGTACCTGAAACCTTGCATGTTTGAGACAAAAAAATGGACGCCAGCAATCCTACCATCATGTAAAATAATTACAGGCTTTCGTTTTACACTCACTTGGCAGGACAGTAGTACCTCCCTGGGTGGTTGCTGTCTACCAACCTACTACCTACCTATATATATATTATATATATATATATATATATATATATATATATATATACACACACACACAAGGAATTCGCATGGGCAGGCGAAATATACACAAACACTGGTCTCTGGCCTAAGGAGACTCGAACCTACGAACCTTGGAACAAGGTACGCAGTGCTATACCATTCTCACCACACTGAACAATACCTTGGCACCTAGCATAATGCTAGACGTTGATCCAAGGCAGCAGCCTCAGTCGAGAACTCCGACATATATATATGACCTAGGTCCATTGCTCACTTAATATATGATAATGTAAACATGTTATCAGGCTTTTATATGCATATGAAAGTGAAAAAAATGGCTATGATTCACTTTACAGCTATTTTCACTTTACATAAGTAGCCTGGAACTTGACCTGCCGTATAAGTGAAACCTGCCTGTACTTTTAAATGTAAATTATCTACGAATAGACTGTAGTTTACCTTAGTATTCTGAGGTCATTGGCCCCTGTCTCAGGTTTTCTGGGTTTTAGCCTAATCCATCAGGCTTTTGATGCTAGCAGCACATAGTCTGACACATGCACCACAGTCAGGCTGATCAGGAACAGATTTGAGGAGCTTATCAAATTCCTACCAGAAAGTATCGACGTTTCATGTGAGTCTGCTGACCATGCACAAGAATGTCAAAGATAACAACAGAGGAAACCAAGATCTTAACAGTGTGTTCACGTGATCTAACAAGTGGCCGCCGGAGTTTAATTCAAACACAAGATCATCAGAATTGGAGAAGAGGAAAGACCGGAAGTACCATACAGTCTACGTAACCTGAGGGATCTGGAGTTTATATTACACAAAACATGTGATGTAGTGTAAAGCACCCTTCTGGCAAGACAGTGATGGAGTGAATGATGGTGAAAGTTTTTCTTTTTTGGGCCACCCTGCCTTGGTGGGAATCGGCCAGTGTGATAATAAAAAAAAATAAATGTATATGCCATGTACCATTATAGTCAGGCTTCCTGGCCAAGCCTTATTCACGTGACCCCCTGTTTGTACCACTCACTGGCTGTGCCTTACAGGTTCTCTACACATATGCTGCTATGTATGATAATTCTATGTAACTGTATTTGTGTATACCTGAATAAACTTACTTACTTGCCTCTACCTCACTCTCGGCCAGACTTAGCGGACAGGCAGATGTGGACAATCAGGGCTAATAAAACGCCTCTATAACAGTTCATCAGCTGTATTCTTGCTACCATTACTTCCTAAACACAAACGCTAATGTAAGGTCCATCTGCTTAGATACAGAAAGAATGAAGAACTCAGATAGGACACTGTACACAAACCCAAGAGGATCATCAAACAGAACAAAGCAACACTTAAAAATCCTGGGAGTAATTATATCGGCTGACCTTTCTTTCAAAGAACACAATAAGGCAATGTCACGACAGCCAGGAAGATGACGGGGTGGATAATGAGAACTTTCAAAACAAGGGAATTAGTGCCAAAGGTGACGATAATCAAATCACTTGTCCTCTCTCTAGTTTAGAATAATGCTCAGTGCTAACGGTCCCGTTCAAGACAGGAGAGATAGAGCTGGAACATAGAGATCATTTACAGCTCACACAAAGCCAATAAAGCATTTAAATTACTGAGAACCCCCCAAAGTCCTAAATATGTACTCACTGGAGCGGAGAAAATACACATACACGATAATATATACGTGGAAAGGATTTGAGGGCCTTGTCCTAAATCTGCACACTGCCATAAGATACTGAAGTGAGAGATATGGAAGCAAGTGCAAATTAAACCCAACAAAAAGTACAAGCGCCGTGGGCACAATAAGAAAACACTGCATCAACATACATGGCCCCAGATTATTCAATGTCTTAATAGAAGATATCAGAAACACTGCTGGAAGAAGTGAAGAAGTCTTCTAACGAAACCTGGACAAGTATTTTCACCATGTGCCACATCAACCAGGCTGTGATGAATATGTGGGTCAGAGGGCCACCAGCAGCAACAGCCTGGTTGACCAGGCAGGCCTGGCCTATCGTCGGGCTCCGGGAATAGACAAACTCTCGTAACTCATCAAAAGTAACGGTATACCACAGACACAGTTATTCAGTTACATATACACGAAGAACAAACATCAGATTAGCATTTACCAACGTAATCAACGAATCCTTCAAAATTTTCCACAGGAAATATGTCAGGCTCATAGTCGAGTCCGCAGTCGCAGCGTGGAGCCCCGCTATGATCAAATGTCAACAGTATTTACTTGTATAGTATATTATGTCCTAGCAACATTTATAGGCAGGCTTCCTGGCCAAGCCTTAAGTCACATGACCCCCCACACACATAGGCCGCCCCTTATAGGCCTCTGTCTCAAATCCGACCAGGCTTGGCAGATGGACAGGCTGGGCTCTGCCACCATTACCAATATAATGCCTCCATTCAGGAATGTCTATTTTTTTTTTTCATTGTGGACCTTCAATATTGTCCCCCAGGATGCGACCCACACCAGTAGACTAACACCCAGGTACCTACTTACTTGCTAGGTGAACAGAAACAGCAGGTGTAAGGAAACACGGCCAATGTTTCCACGAGGCCGGGGATCGAACCACGTAGTCAAGTGCTTGTGAGGCGAGAGCTTTGCCTACCAGGCCACCGAACACCCTAACAGTCTACAGTTCATTTCTTTGTTACCATCGATCCTCCAACGTACCCGATAACACAAACACGGACAGAAAATCGAAAAAAACGTCCGAAAGTTTGTAACTACAGTGATTTCGGAAGAGAAGAATGTACCGTGAGGACCTGACGACCTTGGTGCAGAGGACAATGGTAGACATGACTATCAAGTACATAATTATACCAGCAACTGATTAAGCAACTAAAAGCTGTGATGATAATGACGAGGAGCGCTAAACCCCTAGGAGTCATACAGCGCCTGGGGAATGGAAGGATATCGGGTTTAAGACAAGGAAAGAGAGGATAAATTTAAATCCTTGCATCCAGGACACTTTACCAACAACAAGACACCCTCTTCGGTGAGCATGCAATCCAACAATTCCGTTACAGACACCAACAATCCTCACAGACACCAACAGTCACTCTACAACAGTAGTGTTAAAATTAATCATAGGGAGAAACTTGTGTTGAGCAGGACGGAAAATTTCTCAACACACAAGACCCTGGTACGTCCATCCTCCATCAACAGCCCGTCATGGGACAGACAGATAGATAGATATAGATATATAGATAGATAGATGGAGAGAGAGAGAGAGAGAGAGAGAGAGAGAGAGAGAGAGAGAGAGAGAGAGAGAGAGAGAGAGAGAGAGAGAGAGAGAGAGAGAGTGTGTAAAGAGGAAAACAGACATCAGTGAGGCCAACCAGATCGTTCTCTCTCTACTAGTGTAAGCACTACCTCAAAGTATGAGTAACTTGAACATACACTTATAGCCAGCAGAAGAAACGATAAACTGGCTGGAAGAGAAAGAGGAAGGGGGTGACTGGGTGACGTGAAACAAGAGTTTTAATACAACCCATCTTCATCTCTCTCTCTTTCGCTATTACCTGTTGCCCTTGTTCACCTTACAAAGTTGTATCTGAGAGATGAAGGATACTACAACCTGGAGGATTATGGTTCGAATCCTGGGAAACAACGGAAGTAAACCACATTGCTTGGCTTTATTGGGTTATTTTGGTTTATTTACCCCCTGGTGAATAATAAACCAAAGAAAGTTGCCTTTCTCTGCTACGCTTGCTGACTCACGGTAGTGTATCATGAAGCCCTTGTGCGAAACTGCTCCTCCCTCAGTTACTGCCCCTCTCTCAGTTACTGCCCCTCCCTCAGTTACTGCCCCTCTCTCAGTTACTGCCCCTCTCTCAGTTACTGCCCCTCCCTCAGTTCCTGCCCCTCCCTCAGTTCCTGTCCCTCCCTCAGTTCCTGCCCCTCCCTCAGT
>NC_069488.1:14517583-14535083 GCF_026875155.1 Cherax quadricarinatus | reverse complement strand
TTAGGAAGTAGCTGATTCATGTGAACCAACTTGTTCCTGTGAGCCAGCTGGCAGCTCTACCTCACCCACCTGGCTTACAAATTACTCTCGACTCTTACCACTACCACTAACACACTAACCAACAATATTATTATCATTATTGCTGTTGTGAAGCGCTAAACTCATACTGGTCATACAGAGGTGAAGAGTCGATCCTTCACTGGTTAATGGATACACAGACAAGTTGCTCACTTGTGCCTCGTAGCGCAGTGATTAGCAAGGTCTTCTCATAAAGCACAACAGGGGGTCAGTCCCCACCTACAACACACTGTTGTAGGTGGCATCCTGGGGGAGGACCTGCCACACTGCCTGGCTTTCTTGGGTTGTCTTTGTCGATACTTAACTCCCGGTCCCACCTCCTTGACCACTTTGATTGGCATCACTGACTTCTGGTCTCTTGCGCCTTATCATATCTATTCTTGAAGCTGTGCACTGAGCTTGCCTTCTCCACTGCCTCATCCAAGTCATTCCACTTTGCAACCACCCTGAGGCTAAAGAAATACTTCCTTACATCCCAAAGGCTTATCTGTGTCCAGCTTCCAACTGTGTCCCCTTGATCCTGGTCCTCTTAATTCAGTCTCTTCCTATCTTATCTATTTATTCCTTAGGATAAATAGATAAGACATGATTACAACATAATATCTCTCGGGATTTTATATGCCGTAATCATGTCTTTCCTGGCGAAGAGGAGCCCTAGCATGGAATGTGTTGCATGCTGTGTTTGCGTACTCAACGACTGGCCTAGCATACGTAGCTGGAAGATTTTTGAAGGATTCTTTATTCAAGTTCCTAAATGCTGTTCAGAGGTTTGTTAATCTTTCATATACCGCTGCTGTTACACGGTTTATGTGCAAGTCTAGCAATATGCTAGGTGTCCCGTGGCTTGGTAGGCAACGCTCTCGCCTCTCACACTGAGTGTCCATGGTTCAATCTCCGGCCGGGTGAAAACACTGGGCGTGTTACACTCCTTACACCTGCTGTTCTTGTTCACCTAGCAAGCAAGTAGGTACCTGGGTGTTAGTGGACTGGTGTGGGTCGCATCCTGGGGGACAAGATTGAAGGACCACAATGGAAATATGGCAGTCCTCGATGACGCACTGACTTTCTCTGGTTATCCTAGGTGGCTAACCCTCAGGTGTTAAAAATCCCAACAAAACCTTATTTTACCTTATATTCATCCCAGGTCCTTACAACTCTCTAATATCTGCAGCTTGTCTCCGCCCATACTGTACTCCGTGTCTGGTCTGCCTTTTTCTCCGTATAGCATGACATTGCATTTGTTTGGGGTGTACTCAAGAAGCCACTTGTTTGACCAAACCTGCAGTCTGGGGACCTCAACAGACTGGAGTCCTCCAGGACTCGAACAATGGTTTTGCTAGGCGCCCAAAATTATCTGGAGTCTGGCTGAGTGGAATAAGTACTGTGCACTTTGATGCACAGTATGCAGGTTCGAGTCCTGCTCTGGTTTCAGAGATAATGTTTCTAAATATTACTCTGTATTTTCTATTCTCTGTATTGCATTGATAAAGTCAATGGATGGCGAAACGTTTCCGCAATAAATGTCCTAATTACCCAATTATTATTATTATTATTATACTCTCTTATATACTTTGGGTACACAAATAACCCGCACATAGAAGTGAGGAGCTTACGACGACGTTTCGGTCCGACTTGGACCATTTACAAAGTCACACTAGTGAGAAGTAGAGCAGGACGGGTATATATAGGCAGGAAGAGGTAGTGGTGGTGGTGGTGGTGGTGGTAGTAGTAGTAGTAGTAGTAGTAGTAGTAGTAGTAGTAGTAGTAGTAGTAGTAGTAGTAATAGTGGTGGTAGTGGTAGTAGTAGTAGTTGGGAATTTAGGAGGAGGAGCCAGTCAAATACAAAGAAAGGGGAGCACAGTGGCATGTACATTCACTACTTTTCCTATCATGCTTCCCCTGTCAGGAATGTGTTCTTATTTCCCTCTTTCTCCGTGCCCTCCGCATCTGTGATCCTCAGTTCCTTCCAGCAGAAATTTCCACTCTTCATAATTCGTTTTCCCGTCTTAGCTACCCTTCCCATTTCATAGACTGCCCTCTCACGTGCTAAACGTAATTTCTTCTCTCCCAAACTCTCTACTCCTGGGAACTCTTCTGTCCTCTGCCTTCCCTACATTTCCGGTCTTTCTAATCTCAACAATTCTCTCCGTCCCTTAGACATCAAGCTTACCTTCCGCCAGACTAACACTCTTCACAGTAATCTCGTTCATACCTCTCCTCCCTCTACAGATGTTCCTGGTGTCTACTCTATTTCTTGTTCCTCCTGTCCTCTTCAATACTTCGGAGAAACTGGTCGATCTCTTTCTGACAGACTTAGGGAGCACAAAAATAGTGTTAGGCTTGCCGACACTACAATGCTCTTTTCTGTCACGTCAGAGATCACAACCATCCTATTAACTGGTCTTGTGCTAAAACTGTCTTCCCTACTTCCAACTTTAACAGTCGCCGTCTAGTTGAATCCTCTCTAATACACAACTTTCCTTGTATTAATCATAGTCCTGGCTTCGTCTCTGTAGATGCCTTCCTCTCCCACTACATTGTAAAATGTCCCAAACTTCACAACACTCGTGACCTAACCTGATTCCTCATTTTTTCTTCTTCTCCCTCTTCCCCTTTCCTCTTTCCTTTTTTCTCCTCTGGGTTGTCTTTCTTCTATCTCGTGTTTCTGTTCCTTCATTATTTATTTCATCACTTCCTCTTCTTTCCCACCTCTGTGTACTTGCTCTCCCTCTGTGGGCACCTAGCTCCCTTGTGGGCACCTAGCTCCCTTGCAGTGCTCCCCTTTCTTTGTATTTGACTGGCTCCTCCTCCTTAATTCCCCACTACTACTACTACCACTACTACTACTACTACTACTACTACTACTACTTCCACTACTACTACTACTACCACTACCACCACTACCACTACTACTACTACTACTACTACTACCACTACTACTACTACTTCCACTACTACTACTACTACTACTACTACTACTACCACCACCACCACTACCTCTTCCTGCCTATATATACCAGTCCTGCTCTACTTCTCGTTAGTGTGACTTTGTAAATGGTCCAAGTCGGACCGAAACGTCGTCGTAAGCTCCTCTCTTCTATGTGCGGGTTGAAGATTGAGACACTTATGCAATATATGGGAATCTTTATTCAGGAAACGTTTCGCCACACAGTGGCTTCATCAGTCCAATACAAAGTAGAAAGGCGTAAGGAGAGGAGGAGTTTGAAGTAATCAGTCCCTCAGCCTGGAGTCGATGTGTTCAGTCCTTCCAGGCTGAGGGACTGATTACCTCAAATTCCTCTTCTCCTTACGCCTTTCTACTTTGTATTGGACTGATGAAGCCACTGTGTGGCGAAACGTTTCCTGAATAGATTCCCATATGTTGCATAAGTGTCTCAATCATCAACTTGTCGGTTTTTCAAACCATTCATCACATATGTGCGGGTTATTTGTGTATCGTTCCAGTCACGGTATTGTGCCTTTTATTATTTGTTATATACTTTGGGTGTACAATTAACTACCAATGGAAATATACATTTAAAGGATCCCAATGGGGGTCATTCTAGGTAATTTACACTATGTATGATAACTGTACTTATGTGTACCTGTGCGTAAATAAACTTACTAATTTGTACTTACCTACTTGCTGCTGCTGTCCACATGATAAGACATGAAGTTCACAGTTAAACTAGCGGTATCAACTTCAGAAACCGACTCTAATTTCTCGAGAATGACAAATAGTGGCAGGTCCCACTCATTATGTTGGACTACACAGGGCTAAACTACCGTTGTGTTCATCTCGACACAGTCACCAGGGCTGACTAACATAATAGCGTAGTTGTGCTTGAACAAGGTAACCAGTGTCCATAGAAAACTGGACGTTTTGGTGGATAACTCAGCTTTTTACCAATGGGACGCCATCACCACTACTAGTATAATAATATCTTCATTTATACAAGTACATGTACAAGGTATACAGACCTAGCTGATATCAGTGACATACTACTATATAGAAAGCCGCTTGTTATGCAGAGCATTTCGGGGCAAATTAGGTCAGATTTGTTACAGGATGCGACCCACAACAGTCGATTAACACCCAGGTACCCATTTTATACTGATGGGTGAACATGGACAACAGGTGTCTTAATGAAACACGTCCCTAATGTTTTCCAACCGTACCGGGGATTAGATCTCCAGACGTCAGTGTGAGCTGAGTGCGCTAGCGATCAAGCTACCGGTCCTTGTAACCCCTCCCCCCTCCTTATTCACTCTCAAAAATCAAAGGCCACTGACTTTTTGGGGGGTTATCCTAAGTACCTGCGGCTAAACAAGCCTACTTACTATCACTAGTTATCGTTTAGCTACACAATTTCCTTCATTTACAAACTGCGAGTTATTACCTACCTGTTAAAAACCTTCCCTGGCAGTATTTTTATTAAACATACAAACAATAAGCGGGATGAAGTTGGAGCTAGATGTGGGCCAGAGATTTCATCTGTCCAACGTTATGTCCGGGAAAAATATGATGGAACATGAAGAGTCGATTCACTTCACCACTCAAGACTATGACGTGATCTCTTAACTAAAGGCGCATTTCATTCTATCTCATGGAATCACTATTACGAACACGTATAGTCTAGTGGCCTGCACACCTGGTTGTAGCACGATAACCAAAGCAGAAACCAGGAACCAGCATGAGGAAGCAGAGAGTAAATACTTATATTTCCTTCAGCAAACGTCAACCAATAATATGTACAATATTTACAGAGGATGTGTAAGGAAAGGCAATTCTGCAAGCAAGAGACACGGTAAGAACCGCCCCTTCGACCAGACTGGGAGGTAAGTCTGCTAAAGTTGATTCAAATGTGTACCACATCGCTTGGTGGGCTTGCTTGTGACTGGTTGACTTGAACAAACGTACTAGAATAACAAAAAAAGGCACAACACCGTGACTGGAACGATACACAAATAACCCGCATATAGAAGAGAGGAGCCTACGACGACGTTTCATGACTTTGTAAATGGTCAAAGTAGGACCGAAACGTCGTCGTAGACTCCCCTCTTCTTTGTGCGGGTTATTTGTGTACTAAAATAATGAGGGGCCCTGCTCATTATACCCGTAGCACCTGGTTCGCTGGTGGGGAGGGCATGCATGGGTGTGCGACATACGCCAAATAAAAAGTAATTTACTCTTAGCATGCCACATCCACCTAAGTACAATTATACATAATACTTATATGTAAATTACCCAGGATAAACCCCAAAAAATCAAAATGACTTGTTTTCATTGTGGTCCTTGTAATATTATTTAAAGCCCAGTAATAAAAGCCTAGCAGTAAGTTACAATCTGCCTACACAAGGCCGAAAACCAAGCTAAGGGGTGGCAGGGTTGCTCTGTAAGTTAGAGTTCATTATTTGCACTGAGTTACACCACAACTGATTCAGTTAAAATTCTGGCAGTAAATTAAAAACAATCACTAATGTGCTTGTGTTTTAGCTACCAGACACAGGTTCCCAGAAGTTCCAAGAGAGGTTTGGCAGATCAGCTCCTGCGCGACCTTCCCTGAAGTCATGATGACGGTCTGCCATAACTGTCTCAGGTATAGTGCCAGTGACAGGCAATATACCCAGGGACTGCTTTTTTTTTCCACAAAGATCATTTACTGTGTGTCAGGCATAAGAACATAGAGGAAGAACACTGCAGCAGGCCTACTGGCCCATACCTGGCAGCTCCTAAAAAAAATATTGGCCCAGCCTATTATATCGATGTTACCCAAAGAATAAGCTTTGATAACCCAATTAATTCGAGTGTAAGTCCCACTCAAATCTGACTTCTCTCACTCATATATTTATCTAACCTATATTTGAAGCTACCCAAGGTTTTAGCTTCAATAACCCTACTACGTAGACTGTTCCACTCATCGACTACATTATTTCCAAACCAGCACTTTCCTATATCCTTTCTAAATCTATCCAATGCGAGCTAGAGGTGATGCTCACAGTTATTTAGCCTTTTCTTGATCCAGGGATTTGAGGAGGAGATATACAGTGGAACCTCGGTACTCGAACAGCTCCATACTCGAATAGCCTTCTGGAACGAATTAAGTTCGAGTACCGAGGTTCCACTGTACCTAGTATTGTCACCTCTGACAACTTAGACACTTCTTGCAGGTAACATCAGAGGTTCCTTAACTGCATCTGGAACTTACATCTTAGCAGCAGAATGTTCAGCACGTAGGTTAGCTTTTACATGAAAATTAGACACATATGCAACATCTGCATATCGTTATTGTAGACGTTTCGCCATCCAGTGGCTTTATCAATACAAAATTCTAGGACATAATTGGAAGACATGTGTCTAATTTTCATCTTGTCGGTACTGTATACCAGTCATGTGCAGGTTAGGTTTTTCTTGATTGCTGGTAGACAGTTCCATCCTGTCTACCTGGAGGATGTTCTGGGGGTCAGCCCAGTCCTTGACCAGGCCTCCAGGTGTATCATAACCTGATCATCCAGGCTGTTACTGTTGTCCGCATGTAGTACAACGTACGAACCATAACCCGGCTGATTGGGTACTGCCGACTTATGGAATAATTTCCTCAGACGACCAAGAACCGATGACATCGCCATGTTTTGAAGAGCATTCCTGATGCTAGTTTTCTTTCTGTCTGCCCCCCATCAAGACACGACCTGGTTTCGGGATTCGTCTGCTTACCTTACGTGTGGAGGTTCATATAACAGATGGTGAGAGGCCTTGTGTACCTCCTCCGAACCTTGTACCTGTTGCTAGTGGCATGGCGGTAATGACAGCCAAACTAGGCTGATCTGAAGGCTTTATTATATACTGACAGTGAAGGATACTCTCTCTCTCTCTCTCTCTCTCTCTCTCTCTCTCTCTCTCACTCTCTTTAAAAATAAGGCATTAAATATCTATCAGGCGTTTAATAATAAACATGTTTTAACAAAATGTAAATTACTATGATTTGTGTCCTCTGCAGGTAATTTAAAACACATTTTTCTCCCACTAAAAGGCCACATGTGATGGCGCTGGAATTTCCCAGCTAAAAAACCTACGAGTGATTTATAGTTCTTCCCAATACCTATAAAAACCAGCAAAAACCAGTTTCGTGTATAAGTAAATTACAGGTAGATCTCCACCTCCAATCACCTCACCTGGCCCCAGGGATGCTTGTGGCCACGACTTGCTCTTACCGACAACTCCGGAGGGTAGACGATGAAATGACGGAGGGTGAAACCAAAGCCTTGGTCACTCCTGCTGATTGAGATGAGCCGCGGACCGCCTCTTGACGTCTGTAATACACGAACACAGTGTTAAATTATTATTATTGCTAGCAGATAACACACACACACACACACACACACACACACACACACATATATATATATATATATATATATATATATATATATATAATATATATATATATATATATTATACACACACAAACACTGATCTCTGGCTCGAACCTACGAACCTTGGAACAAGGTACGCAGTGCTTTACCATCCTCACCACACTGGACCAATTGCCAGAGATCAGTGTTTGTGTATATTTCGCCTGCTCTTGCGAATTCCTTGCATATATATATATATATATATATATATATATATATATATATATATATATATATATATATATATATATATATATATATACATACATATATATATATATATATATATATATATATATATATATATATATATATATATATATATATATCAACAAGTTGGCCGTCTCCCACCGAGGCAGGGTGACCCAAAAAAGAAAGAAAATCCCCAAAAAGAAAATGCTTTCATCATTCAACACTTTCACCACACTCACACATAATCACTGTTTTTGCAGAGGTGCTCAGAATACAACAGTCTAGAAGCATACACATATAAAGATACACAACATATCCCTCCAAACTGCCAATATCCCAAACCCCTCCTTTAAAGTGCAGGCATTGTACTTCCCATTTCCAGGACTCAAGTCCGACTATATGAAAATAACCGGTTTCCCTGAATCCCTTCACTAAATATTACCCTGCTCACACTCCAACAGATGTCGTGCCGAATAGGCAAAACTTGCGATCTTGGATTAAATAGCAACGCTCATCTTGCCACATAGGACAAGTGAAAATTTGTGTATGCAATAATGTCGCCAAAATCATTCTGAACCTAACGAAAAAAATATATTTCACTGTGTTTGTTTAGTATTAAATTATTGTAGACAAGTCTAAAATATATTTAGTTGGGTTAGGCTAAAATAAATTGTTCTTGTTATAATAAGGTTAGGTAAGTTTTCTAAGATTCTTTTGGTGCAAAATTAAAGTTTTTTACATTAACATTAATGAAAAAAAATATCTTTAAACGTACAAGAGAAAATTTCAGAAAGGACTTAATTTTAAATGAGTTCTTGCTAACTGACCAGTTTTACATATTCGGCACGACATTATATATATATATATATATATATATATATATATATATATATATATATATATATATATATATATATATATATATATAATATTATATATATGCAAAACAACCACTCTGAAAAAATAGAGAAATTCCAAGCGCTTTCGTGACTACTCACATTATCAAGGAACTATGAAAGTGAGTAGTCACGAAAGCGCTTGGAATTTCTCTATTTTTTCAGAGTGGTTGTTTTGCATATTTTGAAATCACCTGTTTACTGTGATCTTATTGCATATATATATATATATATATATATATATATATATATATATATATATATATATATATATATATATATATATATATATATATATATATATGTTGGGAGGGTTCGTGGAGATGTGATGGTTGGAGTTAAACACACTTGTTGGATGGTAACACTTATATTAGCAGAGTGTAAGAGGGCAGCCCAGACTGCCTGTGTTGCTTTCTCGTAGACCTATGGTTGGAGTGAGGACGAGGCCGGGAGCGCTGCGCTCTCATGCGGCATCATGTGACGTCAGACAAGCTAGTCACTGAGCCTAGCAAGGGGTCAACTATGTAAAACATATGGATGGTACTATGATACTCAGATAACATATACATATACAGGGGATCAGCAACTATGCTGATATATATATATATATATATATATATATATATATATATATATATATATATATATATATAATATATATATATATATATATATATATATAATATATATTATTTTTTATTTTTATTATCACACTGGCAGATTCCCACCGTAGGCAGGGTGGCCCGAAAAAGAAAAACTTTCACCATCATTCACTCCATCACTGTCTTGCCAGAAGGGTGCTTTACACTCCAGTTTTTAAACTGCAACATTAACACCCCTCCTTCATATATATATATATATATATATATATATATATATATATATATATATATATATATATATATATATATATATATATATATATATATATAATATATATATATATGCAATAATAGTGAACAAGTGATACAAGCTGCAAAAACAACCACAGAGGGGGATGAATGATAGCCTTTCGTGCTGTAATCAACATATTTTCAGGAGCTTGCATGTTTCAGAAATGAGTAGGAAGTCCAGGTAGATTCGTTCAGCTCGTGATTGTTTTTGCATTATATATATATATATATATATATATATATATATATATATATATATATATATATATATATATATATATATATATATATATATATATATATATACATTGTAGGTAGTAGGTTGGTAAACAGCAACCACCCAGGGAGGTACTACCATCCTGCCAAGTGAGTGTAAAACAAAAGCCTGTAATTGTTTTACATGATGGTAGGATTGCTGGTGTCTTTTTTTTTCTGTCTCATAAACATGCAAGATTTCAGGTACGTCTTGCTACTTCTACTTACACTTAGGTCACACTACACATACATGTACAAACATATATATACACGCCCCCTCTGGGTTTTCTTCTATTTTCTTACTAGTTCTTATTCTTGTTTATTTCCTCTTATCTCCATGGGGAAGTGGAACAGAATTCTTCCTCCGTAAGCGATGTGTGTTGTAAGAGGCGACTAAAATGCCGGGAACAAGGGGCTAGTAACCCCTTCTCCTCTATATATTACTAAATGTAAAAAGAGAAACTTTTGTTTTTCTTTTTGGGCCACCCTGCCTTGGTGGGATACGGCCGGTTTGTTGATATATATATATATATATATATAATATATATATATATATATATATATATATATATATATATATATATATATATATATATATAGTGGAAGAGGGGTCATCGCCCCCGAGGCTCGGTCTCAGACTAGGCCTCGTTAAGGATATATTACAGAACTAAGACTATAAAACATTAGCAAGATTTACCTGTTCTCTTACATGACATGTTCTTGAGAATACAGAGGTAAAGTGCAAGATTATTTGAGGTGACGGGGTGGTGACACGTGAAGGAAGATGACGTCAAGGGACAGGTGAAGGAACGTAAAGACAAGGGACAGGTGAAGGAACATAAAGACAAGGGACAGGTGAAGGAACATAAAGACAAGGGACAGGTGAAGGAACATAAAGACAAGGGACAGGTGAAGGAACATAAAGACAAGGGACAGGTGAAGGAACATAAAGACAAGGGACAGGTGAAGGAACATAAAGACAAGGGACAGGTGAAGGAACATAAAGACAAGGGACAGGTGAAGGAACATAAAGACAAGGGACAGGTGAATGAACATAAAGACAAGGGACAGGTGAAGGAACATAAAGACAAGAGACAGGTGAAGGAACATAAAGACAAGGGACAGGTGAAGGAACATAAAGACATGGGACAGGTGAAGGAACATAAAGACAAGGGACAGGTGAAGGAACATAAAGACAAGAGACAGGTGAAGGAACATAAAGACAAGGGACAGGTGAAGGAACATAAAGACAAGAGACAGGTGAAGGAACATAAAGACAAGGGACAGGTGAAGGAACATAAAGACAAGGGACAGGTGAAGGAACATAAAGACATGGGACAGGTGAAGGAACATAAAGACAAGGGACAGGTGAAGGAACATAAAGACAAGGGGCAGGTGAAGGAACATAAAGACAAGGGGCAGGTGAAGGAACATAAAGACAAGGGGCAGGTGAAGGAACATAAAGACAAGGGGCAGGTGAAGGAACATAAAGACAAGGGGCAGGTGAAGGAACATAAAGACAAGGGGCAGGTGAAGGAACATAAAGACAAGGGACAGGTGAAGGAACATAAAGACAAGGGACAGGTGAAGGAACATAAAGACAAGGGACAGGTGAAGGAACATAAAGACAAGGGGCAGGTGAAGGAACATAAAGACAAGGGGCAGGTGAAGGAACATAAAGACAAGGGGCAGGTGAAGGAACATAAAGACAAGGGGGAGGTGAAGGAACATAAAGACAAGGGACAGGTGAAGGAACATAAAGACAAGGGGCAGGTGAAGGAACATAAAGACAAGGGGCAGGTGAAGGAACATAAAGACAAGGGACAGGTGAAGGAACATAAAGACAAGGGACAGGTGAAGGAACAGAAAGACAAGGGGCAGGTGAAGGAACATAAAGACAAGGGACAGGTGAAGGAACATAAAGACAAGGGACAGGTGAAGGAACAGAAAGACAAGGGGCAGGTGAAGGAACATAAAGACAAGGGACAGGTGAAGGAACATAAAGACAAGGGACAGGTGAAGGAACATAAAGACAAGGGACAGGTGAAGGAACATAAAGACAAGGGACAGGTGAAGGAACATAAAGACAAGGGACAGGTGAAGGAACATAAAGACAAGGGACAGGTGAAGGAACATAAAGACAAGGGACAGGTGAAGGAACATAAAGACAAGGGACAGGTGAAGGAACATAAAGACAAGGGACAGGTGAAGGAACATAAAGACAAGGGACAGGTGAAGGAACATAAAGACAAGGGACAGGTGAAGGAACATAAAGACAAGGGACAGGTGAAGGAACATAAAGACAAGGGACAGGTGAAGGAACATAAAGACATGGGACAGGTGAAGGAACATAAAGACAAGGGACAGGTGAAGGAACATAAAGACAAGGGACAGGTGAAGGAACATAAAGACAAGGGACAGGTGAAGGAACATAAAGACAAGGGACAGGTGAAGGAACATAAAGACATGGGACAGGTGAAGGAACATAAAGACAAGGGACAGGTGAAGGAACATAAAGACAAGGGACAGGTGAAGGAACATAAAGACAAGGGACAGGTGAAGGAACATAAAGACAAGGGACAGGTGAAGGAACATAAAGACAAGGGACAGGTGAAGGAACATAAAGACAAGGGACAGGTGAAGGAACATAAAGACAAGGGACAGGTGAAGGAACATAAAGACAAGGGACAGGTGAAGGAACATAAAGACAAGGGACAGGTGAAGGAACATAAAGACAAGGGACAGGTGAGGGAAGATTAAAGGGACACGTAGGTGAAGGTTCAGGTAATTAACACTTACTTAATGACCCGTAAATGTTAAACCAGCAGAAACATTCCTGTCACTTCAACACTGTTTTGTTGCTGCCACCACTACCACCACCTGTGCTGCCACCACCACCACCACCACCACCACCACCACCACCACCTGTGCTGCCACCACCACCACCACCACCACCTGTGCTGCCACCACCACCACCACCTGTGCTGCCACCACCACCACCTGTGCTGCCACCACCACCTGTGCTGCCACCACCACCACCACCACCTGTGCTGCCACCACCACCACCACCACCACCTGTGCTGCCACCACCACCACCACCTGTGCTGCCACCACCACCACTACCTGTGCTGCCACCACTACCACCACCTGTGCTGCCACCACCACCACCACCTGTGCTGCCACCACTACCACCACCTGTGCTGCCACCACCACCACCACTACCTGTGCTGCCACCACCACCACCACCTGTGCTGCCACCACCACCACCACTACCTGTGCTGCCACCACCACCACCACCTGTGCTGCCACCACCACCACTACCTGTGCTGCCACCACTACCACCACCTGTGCTGCCACTACTACCACCACCTGTGCTGCCACCACCACCACCACTACCTGTGCTGCCACCACCACCACCACCTGTGCTGCCACCACCACCACTGCCTCTGCTGCCACCACCACCACCACCTGTGCTGCCACCACCACCACCACCTGTGCTGCCACCACCACCACCACCTGTGCTGCCACCACCACCACCACCTGTGCGGCCACCACCACCACCACCTGTGCTGCCACCACCACCACACCACCTGTGCTGCCACCACCACCACCACCTGTGCTGCCACCACCACCACCTGTGCTGCCACCACCACCACCTGTGCTGCCACCACCACCACCTGTGCTGCCACCACCACACACCACCTGTGCTGCCACCACCACCACCACCTGTGCTGCCACCACCACCACCACCTGTGCTGCCACCACCACCACCACCTGTGCTGCCACCACCACCACCTGTGCTGCCACCACCACCACCACCTGTGCTGCCACCACCACCACCACCTGTGCTGCCACCACCACCACCACCTGTGCTGCCACCACCACCACCACCTGTGCTGCCACCACCACCACACACCTGTGCTGCCACCACCACCACCACCTGTGCTGCCACCACCACCACCACCACCACCACCACCACCTGTGCTGCCACCACCACCACCACCTGTGCTGCCACCACCACCACCTGTGCTGCCACCACCACCACCACCACCTGTGCTGCCACCACCACCCCACTACCTGTGCTGCCACCACCACCACCACCTGTGCTGCCACCACCACCACCACTACCTGTGCTGCCACCACCACCACCACCTGTGCTGCCACCACCACCACCACCTGTGCTGCCACCACCACCACCACCTGTGCTGCCACCACCACCACCACCACCTGTGCTGCCACCACCACCACCACCTGTGCTGCCACCACCACTACCACCTGTGCTGCCACCACCACTACCACCTGTGCTGCCACCACCACCACCTGTGCTGCCACCACCACCACCACCTGTGCTGCCACCACCACCACCACCTGTGCTGCCACCACCACCACCACCTGTGCTGCCACCACCACCACCACCTGTGCTGCCACCACCACCACCACCTGTGCTGCCACCACCACCACCACCTGTGCTGCCACCACCACCACCACCTGTGCTGCCACCACCACCACCACCTGTGCTGCCACCACCACCACCACCTGTGCTGCCACCACCACCACCACCTGTGCTGCCACCACCACCACCACCTGTGCTGCCACCACCACACCACCACCACCACCACCACACCTTGTGCTGCCCACCACCACCACCCACCTGTGCTGCCACCACCACCACCTGTGCTGCCACCACCACCACCACCACCTGTGCTGCCACCACCACCACCACTACCTGTGCTGCCACCACCACCACCACCTGTGCTGCCACCACCACCACCACTACCTGTGCTGCCACCACCACCACCACCTGTGCTGCCACCACCACCACCACCTGTGCTGCCACCACCACCACCACCTGTGCTGCCACCACCACCACCACCACCTGTGCTGCCACCACCACCACCACCTGTGCTGCCACCACCACTACCACCTGTGCTGCCACCACCACCTACCACCTGTGCTGCCACCACCACCACCTGTGCTGCCACCACCACACCACCACCTGTGCTGCCACCACCACCACCACCTGTGCTGCCACCACCACTACCACCTGTGCTGCCACCACCACTACCACCTGTGCTGCCACCACCACCACCTGTGCTGCCACCACCACCACCACCTGTGCTGCCACCACCACCACCACCTGTGCTGCCACCACCACCACCACCTGTGCTGCCACCACCACCACCACCTGTGCTGCCACCACCACCACCACCTGTGCTGCCACCACCACCACCACCTGTGCTGCCACCACCACCACCACCTGTGCTGCCACCACCACCACCACCTGTGCTGCCACCACCACCACCACCTGTGCTGCACCACCACTACCACCTGTGCTGCCACCACCACCACCCACCTGTGCTGCCACCACCACCACCACCTGTGCTGCCACCACCACCACCACCTGTGCTGCCACCACCACCTGTGCTGCCACCACCACCACCTGTGCTGCCACCACCACCACCACCACCTGTGCTGCCACCACCACCACCACCTGTGCTGCCACCACCACCTGTGCTGCCACCACCACCTGTGCTGCCACCACCACCACCTGTGCTGCCACCACCACCACCACCTGTGCTGCCACCACCACCACCACCACCTCTGCTGCCACCACCACCACCACCACCTGTGCTGCCACCACCACCACCACCTGTGCTGCCACCACCACCACCACCACCTGTGCTGCACCACCACCACCACCACCTGCGCTGCCACCACCACCACCACCACCACCACCTGTGCTGCCACCACCACCACCACCTGTGCTGCCACCACCACCACCACCACCTGTGCTGCTGCCACCACCACCACCACCACCTGTGCTGCCACCACCACCACCACCTGTGCTGCCACCACCACCACCACCTGTGCTGCCACCACCACCACCACCACCACCACCACCTGTGCTGCCACCACCACCACCACCTGTGCTGCCACCACCACCACCTGTGCTGCCACCACCACCACACTTGTGTTACCACAATCCACCACCACCTCTTCAGATGAGACTGCCTTCATTGAGCACCAACAGCATGATTGATCAGGTCATCAACAAGGAGACCTGGTCTGGGACCGTGATATGTGCACCAAGAAACAGACACGACATCACTGTCATGTGTGTATCACATACACACATGACAAGGTTACTCACATACCCTCCATGATGTTAGTTAACATCATGCAGAGTGCAATAATCGCGAACAAGCGATATATGATGCAAACAACCACAGGGGGAGTTGAATGATAGCTCCAGGTCTTTCGTGTTGCAATCAACACATCAGGAACTTGCAATTTGCAGAAATGAGTGGGAATCCCAGGTAGGTTAGTTCAGATACTTCCAGCCATACTCATTACTGCAACACTGCAAGCTCTTGACGTGTTGATTGCAACACGAAAGAGCTACAGCTATCATTCAACTCCCCCTGTGATTGTTTTACACTATCTAAAGTGCTAACAACAGCAGGAGACTTAACAGGAAAGTTAACAGTGGACTCCCCGACTCCTGTTGTTACCATAACAGAGGTACTATTTACACTACTGCTCGCTTTTCTGTTTAGACTAACCCGCTCTGTTTACCCACAATCTGTTCCCTGCCTTAATAGCTCACCCTGAACCTTCCCTTCTCTTCCTTACAACGCCTGTGGTCACTGATTTTCTTACTTCGTGTACATAACTCGTCCTGTGTGATGGAATATGACAGGGAAACACAAATAACCCCTACATAGGAGACAGGCCCTTTTGACGTTTCGGACCGACTTGGACCATTTACATGTCACAAGTCACACGAAACGTCGTTAAAAGCTTCTCTCTCCTATGTGCGGGTTATTCGTGTATTGTTCCAGTCATGGTATTGTGCCTTGTTGTACATTACAGGGAAACATATCTAGATTTTGTTCCCACTGCGTAGTTATCACACAGAATAGCATAGGAGCAAGCTGCTGGTGTTCCCATAATTATCACACAAAATAGGTTACTCAAACACTGGTTATATTCAATGTATCATAATTATGACAGATATATCAAGATATATCAAGGTATATCATATGTATATATCCTGGTGGAGGGCTGTGTTAGAATGTCATAAAAGATTGTGGTGGAATGTGTGTGACCTTGAAGGGAGGGACTACAGTGTTTTGTGATGGTCACTCAAGGTGATATTGTGACACGTTAATGATACGACCTTTCACGTTCTACCTTCAGTGTGAACCTGAGGTTCTTACCCAACAAAATGTGGCCGCAGTCTGCCAGCAAGAGAATATAGACTTATTTATTTCGTTTGTTGTCGGTCTACATGTCTCACTGTATATAAGAACATCAGGAGGAGCACTGGGGCAGGCCTGCTGTCCTTTTACTTAACAAGTCCAAGTCACCTACTGGCCCAATCTAGTCAGGTTCAACTCACACCCACTCATATATCTGTCTGATCAATTTTAAAAACACAGCGTTTTAGCTTCACATAATTTTCCTTGTTTCATTGTCTGTCTGTCTGTCTGTCTGTCTGTCTGTCTCTCTCTCTCTCTCTCTCTCTCTCTCTCTCTCTCTTTCTCAGGGCTGTACAAAATAAGGTAATTAACACAGACGTAGCAGCACCCACACAACACCAAGATAAACATTTAGTCATCCTAAGCCTCACTTACCACACTACTTCAAGTTATTACATTCCCGATGCACCGATAAACCCACAGGGGTCATACAGCGCCTGGGGGATGAGAGGCAAACTAATTCGATCCAAGAAAAAGGAGGGCAGCTCCAATTCTTTGGACCAAACGCCCT
>NC_069488.1:14480083-14512583 GCF_026875155.1 Cherax quadricarinatus | reverse complement strand
GAAAGATCTGGAGCTAAAGAATTCCTTCCCTATGCGTCTTATTCTGCATAGTAATATATGTGTAGATTACCTAGAATAACCCAACAAAAGCCAGCGACTTATTTCCGTTGGGATGCTTGTAATATCTTATTATTTAAACCTTAAAAGCTAAAACAACTAACTAGTGTGAAAATAAAATGAGATATATTAAGAATAAGGTACACTGATTTATTTACATATTTTAACGTTAAAGGATATAGTGAAGAGGAAGTCATGTGACCAACGTATAATCTAGACCTCAGACCACTGTTACCGTGACGACAGTGGTATTGGGGGGAGTGCGGGTAATGAAGGGTGACGGGTGGTGAAGGGTGACGGATCGTGACGGAGGGTAGAAAGTATCGTGCGACGTGACGGAAGCGTGACGACGCAACTACCCTTTGTTTCACTACCTGGTCCCTCATATAGTGTGGCCCCTTACACCGTGTGGCAGTCACATCGTGACTGCCACACGGTATAAGTCTACTATACGAGGGTCATTAAAGCATCCTAGCTGGTTAATGGGGTTTAAAGTCTATCTACTACACGAGGGTCATTAAGGCTGCACGTCATCTGTTCACCACCAGTCAAGAATACATCAATACCCAAATTAGTGATTAAATATCCCGGAAATGGCCCTTGTGTAATCAATAACAGCTGACTGTCTTGTATTAAAAAGAAATTAACGTGGGAGTTTTGGTTTGCAAAAAGTGTGCAATGTTGGAGGCTCGATCCTCCGTCAAGGATTCAACCCACTAAAGTAACCCTGGGAGAAGGATATTGCTTCTGTGTTGCGGTGTAGTGTTCCGGGTGGTGCTTCCCACAGGGCAAGAATTAACTGAGATTACAGGATATAGCAGCGTGCTGCCATCTACAGTGCTGAAGTGACAGATGAGGAGGACGCTTGCTGAAGACGTTTCACTCTGCAGAGACCGAAACGTTGCTACAGTGAGAACTTGTTTTCCATCTGCGTTTGTTTTTCACTACTGGAAATTGTAAGGTAATGTTGTAGGTGTGGTCACACTGTGTGGTGCTAACGTGTAGTCACACTGTGGTGCTAAGGTGTGGTCACACTGTGGTGCTAAGGTGTGGTCACACTGTGTGGTGCTAACGTGTGGTCACACTGTGTGGTGCTAATGTGTGGTCACACTGTGGTGCTAAGGTGTGGTCACACTGTGTGGTGCTAACGTGTGGTCACACTGTGTGGTGCTAATGTGTGGTCACACTGTGGTGCTAAGGTGTGGTCACACTGTGTGATGCTAACGTGTGGTCACACTGTGTGGTGCTAAGGTGTGGTCATACTGTGTGGTACAAAGGTGTGGTCACACTGTGTGGTGCTAACGTGTGGTCACACTGTGTGGTGCTAACGTGTGGTCACACTGTGTGGTGCTAAGGTGTGGTCACAGTGTGGTGCTAAGGTGTGGTCACATTGAGTGGTGCTAACGTGTGGTCACACTGTGTGGTGCTAAGGTGTGGTCATACTGTGTGGTACAAAGGTGTGGTCACACTGTGTGGTGCTAACGTGTGGTACAAATGTGTGGTCACACTGTGTGGTGCTAACGTGTGGTCACACTGTGTGGTGCTAAGGTGTGGTCACACTGTGTGGTGCTAAGGTGTGGTCACAGTGTGGTGCTAAGGTGTGGTCACACTGAGTGGTGCTAACGTGTGGTCACACTGTGTGGTGCTAAGGTGTGATCATACTGTGTGGTACAAAGGTGTGGTCACACTGTGTGGTGCTAACGTGTGGTCACACTGTGTAGTGCTAAGGTGTGGTCACACTGTATGGTGCTAAGGTGTGGTCACAGTGTGGTGCTAAGGTGTGGTCACACTGTGGTGCTAAGGTGTGGTCACACTGAGTGGTGCTAAGGTGTGGTCACACTGTGTGGTGCTAAGGTGTGGTCACACTGTGTGGTGCTAAGGTGTGGTCACACTGTGTGGTGCTAAGGTGTGGTCACACTGGTGCTAACGTGTGGTCACACTGTGTGGTGCTAAGGTGTGGTCGCACCGTGTGGTGCTAAGGTGTGGTCACACTGTGTGGTGCTAAGGTGTGGTTACACTGTGTGGTGCTAAGGTGTGGTCACACTGTGTGGTGCTAAGGTGTGGTCACACTGAGTGGTGCTAAGGTGTGGTCACACTGAGTGGTGCTAACGTGTGGTCACACTGTGTGGTGCTAAGGTGTGGTCACACTGTGTGGTGCTAAGGTGTGGTCACACTGTGTGGTGCTAACGTGTGGTCACACTGGTGCTAACGTGTGGTCACACTGTGTGGTGCTAAGGTGTGGTCACACTGTGTGGTGCTAACGTGTGGTCACACTGTGTGGTGCTAAGATGTGGTCACATTGTGTGGTGCTAAAGTGTGGTCACACTGTGTGGTGCTAAGATGTGGTCACACTGCGTGGTGCTAAGGTGTGGTCACACTGTGTGGTGCTAAAGTGTGGTCACACTGTGTGGTGCTAAAGTGTGGTCACACTGTGTGGTGCTAAGGTGTGGTCATACTATGTGGTTGAAGGTGTGGTCACCAGAAGCAGTCAGAGAAGCAAAACTATAGGTCTATTCTTGATATTTTCACACGCCCACACACACACACACACACACCCCACACACACACACACACACACACACACACACACACACACACACACACATACACACACACACACACACACACACACACACACACACAAACACACCCCACACACACACCCCACACACACACCCCACACACACACACACACACACACGTTGTATAGCTGTTGTATAGCCACATCAGGAGGAAAACAACAGTCAAGGACCCGGTAATCAGGCTGAGGAAGGATGGTGGGGAGTTCACAAGAAACGACCAAGAGGTATGTGAGGAGCTCAACATGAGATTTAAAGTATTTACAGTGGAAACAGGGAGGACTCCAGGAATTCAGAACAGGGACGTACACCAACAAGTGCTGGATGAGGTACACATAACCGAGGAGGAGGTGAAGAAGCTATGTGAACTTGATACCTCAAAGGCGGTGGGACCAGACATCTCTCCGTGGGTTCTTAGAGAGGGAGCAGAGATGCTGTGTGTACCACTAACAAAGATCTTCAACACATCCAATGAAACTGGGCAACTACCTCAGGTATGGAAAATGGCAAATGTAGTCCCAATTTTTAAAAAATGAGATAGTCACGAGGAATTAAACTACAAACTTGTTTCACTAATGTGTATAGTATGCAAAGTCATGGAGATCATCATGAGGAGAGTGGTGGAGCACCTGGAAAGAAACAAACGTTTAATTGACAACAAGCACGGTTTCAGGAAAGGAAAATCCTGTGTCACAAACCTACTGGAGTTTTATGACAAGGTAAAAGAAGTAAGACAAGAGAGAGAGAGGGGTGGATAGACTGCATTTTATTGGACTGCAAGAAGGCCTTCGACACAGTTCCTCACAAGAGGTTAATGCAAAAGCTAGAGGATCAGGCACACATAACAGAAAAGGCACTTCAATGGATCAGAAAATATCTGACAGGGAGGTAACAACGAGTCATGGTACGTGACGAGGTGTCAGAGTGGGCGCCTGTGACAAGCGGGGCTCCACAGGGGTCAGTCCTAGGACCTGTGCTGTTTTTGGTATATGTGAATGACATAACGGAAGAGATAGACTCAGAAGTGGCCTTGCTTTCAAATGATGTGAAGTTAATGAGGAAAATCAAATCAGCCGAGGATCAGGCAGGACTACAAAGAGACCTGGACAGGCTACAAGCCTGGTCCAGCAACTGGCTCTTGGAACTGAACCCTGCCAAATGCAAAGTCATGAAGATCGGGAATGGGCAAAGAAGACTGCAGACACAATATAGTTTAGATGGCCAAAGACTGCAAACCTCACTCAAGGAAAAAGATCTTGGGGTGAGTATAATACCGAGCACATCTCCTGAAGCGCATATCAATCAGATAACTGCTGCAGCATACGGGTGTCTGGCAAACTAAGGATAGCGTTCCGATACCTCAGTAAGGAATCGTTCAAGACTCTGTACACCATATACGTCAGGCCCATACTGGAGTATGCAACACCAGTTTGGAATCACACCTGGTCAAGCACGTCAAGAAATTTGAGAAAGTGCAAAGGTTTGCAACAAGACTAGTCCCAGAGCTAAGGGGGTTGTCCTACGAAGGGAAATTGGCCTGACGACACTGGAGGACAGGAGGGTCAGTGGAGACATGATAACGACATATAAAATACTGCGCGGAATAGACAAGGTGGACAAAAACAGGATGTTCCAGAGATGGGACACAGCAACAAGGGGTCACAATTGAAAGTTGAAGACTCAGATGAGTCAAATGGATGTTAGGAAGTATTTCTTCAGTCAAAGAGTTGTCAGGAAGTGGAATAGCCTAGAAAGTGACGTAGTGGAGTCGGGAACCATACATAGTTTTAAGATGAGGTATGATAAAGCTCATGAAGCAGGGAGAGAGAGGACCGAGAAGCAATCAGTGAAGAGGCGGGGCCAGGAGCTATGAATCGACCCCTGCAACCACAATAGGTGAGTACGAACAGGTGAGAACACGATTCAAAAGAAGTCTGTACAGAATTAAGTGACGAGTAACTCAAGGCACTATTGTTAGACCAGATCAACAGGTACTAGGAAATAATCTTCAGGTTGCAACACTGAGTGCAACACCACGCTCAACACACAGATCACCGATATAAGAATAACTTCTTCAATGTCAATACGGTGGATGAGGCATATAAAACAACCCTTAACAATACTGTACAATGTATGGTATACAATACCGACAAGATGAAGAATTGAGACACATGTGCAACATCTGGGTATCTTTATTTGTAGACGTTTCGCCCACCAGTGGCTTTGTCAATACAAGGACATAATGGGAAGACAGTAGAATCATATACAAACGATGAAGTAATAAATCCGTGAGCCTTGGAGATGAAGAGCACCGTCGTTTTGAAAACTGAAACACTGGCAGGTTAGGTTAGGTTTGTCAAGAAACAGAACAAGTGTTTCCCGACGTGGGTCCTATTCATATGATGACCCGCCGTTGGAGCTTTTGGTCATCTGACCAAGGCCTTCCGCTGGCTTACCGGTCCACCTCTTAAAATATTAGGGTTACAAGTGTAATCAATGCACAGGCAGGAAGACTTACGTTTATATACTGGCTTCAGGTGAGGGAACGTGCTGAAGACGCCAGTATATAACCGCCAATCTTCTTACCTGTGCTCCAGTTCCTTCAAGTCTACGGTACTTTTCACCAACTCCAAAGCTGAGGGACTGATTACCTCAGTTCTGACTACCTTGTTTTACTTTTTTCACATTATGTCCTTGTACCGTACTGATAAAGCCGCTAGATGGCGAAACGTCTACAAATAAACATACCCAGATGTTGCACGTGTGTCTAATTCTTTAAACCTTGACAATATTGAAGATAAACTGAAAAAAACTTGAGAGAATTCAGCTGCTCAAGAAGTGAGAGAATGCAGCTTGTCTGCTAGCAGCATCATGAAGAAAGCCAAGACGATTTAACAAGGACCGAAGAACCTGACTAAACCACGGAACGAACCAGGATTGAACCCATGGCTAGTGAGTGGTAAAACTCCAGGCCAGTGCGTTAACCACTGGGCCAGCTGGCTACAGTAATATTCATCCAACTAGGTATATTTCTATACACCATAGGGAGGTTAGTATGGGCCACCACTGTGACCACAAATGCAACTTTCTACATATTGAGAACAAAAAGGTTCAACACCGTCACTGGAACAATACACAAATAACCCGCACATAGGATAGAGGAGCTTACCACGACGTATCGTTCCAACTTGTACCATTAACAAGTCACACTAACACACGAAGGTAAGGGAGCCAGTATATATACGAGAGAAGGACACGGACGGTAGAAAACTAACATTTTAAACCAAAAATCATTTAAACATCGACAGTTGTTCATCATGACTTAAACTGAGTTTATATAAACATAGACAAATATACGGGAATGTTATTATTGATAAGTAAGACACGTGCAGCAGTTAGGTATCTTTGTTCCGAAACGTTTCGCCAAAACAGTAGACGTCTTCAGTCGAGTACAGAAAAGTAAGCAGAAGCAGTAGAGTTGTGAAGACGATGTCATCAGTCCATTACCCTTAAAGACGTAGTTTTGAGGTTATTATATTATCATTATTTTATTATTATTATTATTGCTACTATTATAACTAAGATCTAAACCCACAAGGGTCATCCAACGCTACAGGGTAGGGCGCGCTAGGGGTTGACTTTGCTTGATCAGACTAACGAGAGTGGACTGAGAGGCGCTGATAACGCAGACAGGGACAAATTTTGAGAATTTAGATGACCAGGGTCAAGGACACTCAGGCGGAAGTTGAAGACGCAGATGAACCTTGGGGATGTCAGGAAGCATTTCTTTAGTCTCGAGAGTGGTTGAAGAGTGGGGTGACATGGATGAGGCAGTGCAGGAGTCTGCCCGGAGGGTGTTCCGGGGGTCAACGCCCTCCGCGGCCCAGTCTTTGACCAAATGAAATCAATACACAGCTTCAAGAGTAGGTGTGATAAGGCAAAATAGGTCGGAAATAATGCTGATATCAATTGGCTGGAACCCTGCAAGTTCAACTCAGTAAAGGGATGGGATATCGTAGACGGTGAAGAGGGTGGGATATCGTAGACGGTGAAGAGGATGGGATATCGTAGACGGTGAAGAGGGTGGGATATCGTAGACGGTGAAGAGGGTGGGATATCGTAGACGGTGAAGAGGGTGGGATATCGTAGACGGTGAAGAGGGTGGGATATCGTAGACGGTGAAGAGGGTGGGATATCGTAGACGGTGAAGAGGGTGGGATATCGTAGACGGTGAAGAGGGTGGGATATCGTAGACGGTGAAGAGGGTGGGATATCGTAGACGGTGAAGAGGGTGGGATATCGTAGACGGTGAAGAGGGTGGGATATCGTAGACGGTGAAGGGGGTGTGATATCGTAGACGGTGAAGGGGGTGTGATATCGTAGACGGTGAAGGGGGTACGAGACCAGAGACGGAATACCAACAGGAAGGTGAGAAACTACACGTATCTAAAATAGAGTAAAAACCCACAATATAAATGATCTAAATGGGACCGAAACGTCGTGGTAAGCTCCTCTCTCCTGGGTTGTGTGTGTACATGTGTCTAGTAAAGTAAGAAGGACCAAACATCAGAGGGGGGGACATGAAGAGCAAGGCTGGACCGCAGGCAGCGTGACTGTCATGTGGACAGACGTCACTCTCAACAAGGTCAAGATTAATGTATACCAGACCTGTGGTGCTATCCTGAGTGTCCTTGACAGTGACAAGACCAGCAGCAGGAGGATGATGCTGGGACACTGAAACAGGAAGATGATGCTGGGACACAGAAACAGGAAGATGATGCTGGGACACTGAAACAGGAAGATGATGCTGGGACACAGAAACAGGAAGATGATGCTGGGACACAGAAACAGGAAGATGATGCTGGGACACAGAAACAGGAAGATGATGCTGGGACACTGAAACAGGAAGATGATGCTGGGACACTGAAACAGGAAGATGATGCTGGGACACTGAAACAGGAAGATGATGCTGGGACACAGAAACAGGAAGATGATGCTGGGACACAGAAACAGGAAGATGATGCTGGGACACAGAAACAGGAAGATGATGCTGGGACACTGAAACAGGAAGATGATGCTGGGACACTGAAACAGGAAGATGATGCTGGGACACTGAAACAGGAAGATGATGCTGGGACACAGAAACAGGAAGATGATACTGGGACACAGAAACAGGAAGATGATGCTGGGACACTGAAACAGGAAGATGATGCTGGGACACTGAAACAGGAAGATGATGCTGGGACACTGAAACAGGAAGATGATGCTGGGACATTGAAACAGGAAGATGCTGGGACACTGAAACAGGAGGATGATGCTGGGACACTGAAACAGGAAGATGATGCTGGGACACTGAAACAGGAAGATGATGCTGGGACACTGAAACAGGAAGATGATGCTGGGACACTGAAACAGGAAGATGATGCTGGGACACTGAAACAGGAAGATGATGCTGGGACACAGAAACAGGAAGATGATGCTGGGACACAGAAACAGAGGAAGAAAACAGAGGAACAGAGAAAGAGAAGGGAGGCAATGAATAGATCGTAATAACGGGAGACAACTGTTATCATTCTATAGCGTTTAATACCAACAATAATAATAATAATAATACCAATAACAATAAAAATAATAATAATAATAATAATAATAATAATAATAATAATACCAATAATAATAATAATAATAATAATAATAATAATAATAATAATACCAATAATAATAATAATAATAATAATGATACCAGCAATATTATTATTATTATTATTCACATGATAAATAGTCGTTTTTTTTAATGACATACAGTATCCTGATAAGTGGATATCACAAGCGCTAGACCCACAAGGGACACACAGTGAGTGACAGGTAGGAAGTCGTAGTGATACATGAATGGTATACAATACCGACAAGATGTGTTGAATTTACATCAGTCGTAGTTATCCGCAGAATATCTAATGAGTTGAGCGCAGACTCCATCTCCATAGAATTAGAGAAAGGAGGTACACTACGGCAGGCCTACTGGCCCATACTAGGCAGGTCCGTCTTAAACCCAAACCCACTAATAAAATTATCTGCCCAACCGATTTTCAGTCTCCTTAGGATTAAGCAAGGAATCCGATACTGTATGTAATTGTATTGTTACTAAGATTTGTGTTGTGTCTGAGGCGTCTACAAGTGTTGCAGTCTTGCTGGAGATGTTACTGAGAGTCACATTGGTGTTACAGCCGTCAGCAAGTGTTGCTGATATTACTAAGAGTCGCATTAGTGTCAGAGGCGTCAGCAAGTGTTGCAGTGGCGCCAGTGTGTGTCAGTAAGACCTGGGGGAAGCAGCGAGGGCGTTGAAGACCCCAGAATAAACACCAACACATCGCCAAGTCTTCACAGACAGTTTCAAGACGGGTGAAGGTCGACAATAACTGCTTCCGTACCCGGTTGATGTGACCTGCCTCCACACCTGTAACATACCTGTCATTTCAACACAGCTGTCACCTCATCTGTCATTTCAACAGATGTCACCTTAACACACCTGTCAATTCAACACACCTGTCATCTTAACAAACATGTCATCTCAACACACCTGTTATCTTAACAAACCTGTATCTCAACACACCTGTCATTTTAGCACCTGTCATCTCAACGCAACTGTCAATTCAACACACCAGTTATCACAACACACCTGTAAATCTCGACACACCTGCCATCTCAACAGACCAGTCATCTCAACACACCTGCTATCTCAACACACCTGCCATCTCAACACACCTGCCATCTCAACACCTGCCATCTCAACACACCTGTCAGCCATCATAATACGAATACACGACCAGACACAGTGTCAGTCTTGAGGGACTGACCTACCATGTCTGATGGACTGGTCACATCAAAACTACTACTACTACTACTACTACTATCTCCGACTGAAGAAGCCAGATGTGCAGGCAAAACTCTTAAGCAATCAAGATATCCAAGTGATGTACAGATTCGTTCTGTGGAACATTGTAGCTAGAACGTTCCACAGAACGAATCTACTGGGACCTCCTACTTATTTCTACAACACTGCTCCTGATGATGTGTTGATTGTAACACGAAGGCCTAGAGCTATCATTCAACCTCCCCTGTGGTATTTTTGCATTCTATATCGCTTGTTCGCGATTTTTGCATACATATACACACATACACACTATATATATTATATATATATATATATATATATATATATATATATATATATATTATATATATATATATATATTACATATATATATATGCAAGGAATTCGCAAGAGCAGGCAAAATATACACAAACACTGATCTCTGGCTGAAGGAGACTCGAACCTACGAACCTTGGAACAAGGTACGCAGTGCTTTACCAATCTACCCACACTGAAAGCTGGCTGCCTTGGATCAAACGTGTAGCGCAAGCTACACGCCAAGGTATTGGTCCAGTGTGGGTAGATTGGTAAAGCACTGCGTACCTTGTTCCAAGGTTCGTAGGTTCGAGTCTCCTTCAGCCAGAGATCAGTGTTTATATATATATATATATATTTATATATATATATATATATATATATATATTATAATATATATATGTGTGTGTGTGTGTGTGTAGGTTATAAGAGAGCTCTCTCCTTTGAAGCTAATTTTGAGAGCACTTTAGCATCTCTTATCTGACAGATATGAGAGGATCGTATATTGTGTGTGTACTCACCTATTTGTACTAGTCTATTTGTGGTTACAGGAGTCGATTCACAGCTCGTGGCTCAGCCTCTTCGCTAGTTTCTACTAGGTCCACTCTCTGATATAAGAGCCTTAAACCGTGTGTGTGTGTGTGTGAGATAAGGGGGTGAGAGGGGAGCGGAAATTGAGTAAAGGGGTACTCAAGGGGTACAAAAGGGAATAGGGAGTTAAGGGAAAGGGTAAAGGGAAGGAGTAAATGTGAGGGATAAAGTGGAGGGTGAAGAGGATACCAGGACCAACACGTACCCTAGATACACTTGAGGGAGGGAGACATGGAGTAAGTGAAGGAGGGAGGGAGGGAGACATGGCGTGAGGGAGGGAGAGATGGCGTAAGGGAGGGAGGGAGAGATGGCGCGAGGAAGGGAGGGAGGCGACGACACATGAGTCAGTCAAGATAAGGTGGTTGCTACCTCGTCGTCCAGCACCACCATCAACACACGTGCCAACTCTCACACCCTGGACGCGGGGGCCATCATCACTCAACACTCTACACATGCATTAACTGGGAAAATAGACACAAACACAGTGTAATACGATCCTTTATTGACTACATTTCGCTCACACAGTACGCTTTATTAAGTCACAAATAGATCCGTTTGTGGATTAAGACAAACGTGCCACAGTTGGGTATCTTTATTAACGAAACGTTTCGCCTAGACAGTAGACTTCTTCAGTCAAATACAGAGGTTGGAATAATAATGAAATAAAGATGGTGTAGTCAGTCCATCAACCTTGGAGACAAAGTATTTGAGGTGGTCAGTCCCTCAGCCTGGAGAAGAGTTCAGCTTCATGGTCTGGAACGATATGAAGCTGAAGCATGAGGACGGAGCCTTAAATACTGTCGAAGGTGAGGTGGAAGATCTGGAAGACGTTCTAAGGGACAGGATCCACTAGTGTAAAAAGGCAGCTCCATCTGGAATCCAGCCCTTCTCACTTAACTAGTAGATAACCCATGAACTGACTATTTCCTTTGTACCAAGATACCGTTGTGTTGCTGTGTCTGACAGTATTGTATTTGACTGAGGAAGTCTACTGTGTAGGCGAAACGTTTCATCAATAAAGATACCCAAGTGTTGTTAGGTAAGACACATATGCAACAGTTAGGTATCTTTATTATGAAACGTTTCGCCTACACAGTAGACTTCCTCAGCAAAACAATATGTCGCCCAAGCAAACAACGGTTTTGGTAAAAAAGGAAATAGTCGTTCATGGTTTCGCTACACTAGTTCCATAGTATGAAAAATATTGTTTCTATAGGAACAATGCTCTTCTCCAGACTGGGGGACTGCCACCTAAAAAATTTTAAAGGGTGATGGATATTACATGTTCAGTATTTCTGTTCTATAAACTTTTCTGTACTTGATGAAGAACCCACTGTGTAGGGAAACGTTTCAAAATAAAGTACCTAACTGTTGATATGGTTTTGCCAAAAAACCTTGGTATTTTATACCTTTTAATGTTCATCCCCAAGTGTTGCACAGTGTCTTAATCTTAAATTTGGGGGTGTGATTTACGGGGCCCCCAAATCTTGATAGGGGTGCAGAAAACTTTAGGGGACGAATTCGTAAGGCTTTCCATCGAAAATGTTGTGCTAAGGGAGTTTTTCAACTATAGCGATTGATGGAGCAATTTCAGGAAATTTAGGTAGGTGACTTTCTTGATAACGTGGATTGTTTTTTAAAAAAGTTTTTTGGGCAAACCAATTTTGGGGGAAAAACCCCCTTGACTTGGTTTTGCAGTAGGGAAACCTAAATTTTAATCTTGAGGTTAATGTGGCTTGGGGAAAGTGTCACAAAACACTAGTTTTAAAAATATCATGGAATTCCCCTATAATGGCAATCAAGTCTCCCCCCTGACTTTCGCTTGGTGTTTCATAGGACGAAAAAAATTTTAGGGGGGCTGAACTGGAATGACCCGACTAAGGGTCGGTAGGTGGTGATGGTTTCCGATATGATGCTTTTCCGGGCATAGTTTAGCTGCTCAGTCAAATTATGTTCCCAAAAGGGAAATCAGATCAACAAAAATGATCCTAAATGGATGAACAAAAGATTAAAATATTGATTGGTCAAAAAAGAGGCATATATAGGGAAAAAAAGAGGGAGGGGCAATTTAGAAATATATTTTCAGTTAAAGAGAGAAAAAAAAAGGGAAATTTGAAAAGCAAAAAAAGATTATGAGGTTAAAGTTGCAGAGAATCGAAGACTAACCCAAAAAAGGGTTCTTTCAGGTTACAGAAAGTAAGATCAGGACAAAATAGGCCCCTAAAAAAATTCCTGGGGCAGCTCATGACAGTGTAAGGAAATGTGAGAATTTTTAAAACATACTTCCCCTCAGTTTTTACACAGGAGGATACCAGCGATATTCCCCGTAATGATAAATTTGTGAAAGGACGATAAAAAATGGCACTATTGGGTACAAGTGGGGTGGTCCTTAGGGAAATAGATAAAATTTTTAAAAAAACAAATCCCCCGGCCCCGATGAACTGTATGCAAGGGTTTAAAGGAATGTAAAGGGGGAGCTTACCACCTTTGGCTAATCTTTTCAACATATCCTCAAACTGGCATGGTGCCAGATAAGGGGGAAAATGGCAAATTGATACCCATTTTTAAAACGGGACAGGTCCTTAGCTTCGAATTAGACCATAAGCCTAACCTCCATGTGGGAAAATTTATGGAAACATAATTGCCCGAGGCATGTAGCCCCTTGAAAAGAAAATTAATCAAGAAACTGCATGGTTTTCAAAGGGGCGTTCCTGCCTTTCGAATTTATTAACTTTTTGCACTAAGGTATTTGAGGAGGTAGATTCATGGTAATGATATGATATTGTGTATAGGGACTTCAGTAATGGCTTTGTGACAGGGTCCCACATCAGAGACTATGAGGGAAAATTAAAGCACATGGACTAGGAGAGAAAATTTTTCCGGATAGAGGCTTGGTTGGACAAATAGGCAGCAGAGAGTTGCATAATGGGGAGAAATCAGAGTGGGGAAGCGTTAACGAGCGGTGGTCACAGGGGTCAGTGTTGGGCCCCATGCTGTTCACAATTACATAAACGACATTAGATGAGGGCATATAAAGAGCGACATCGGCAAGGTTGCCGATATGGATGACACCAAAAATCAGGCCGTCGAATTCCATGTCTGACGAGGACATTCGAGCACTCCAGGAAGATTTGAATAGACTGATGCAGTGTCGGAGAAGTGGGCAGGTGCAGTTTAATATTGAGACAAATGCATAAGTTCTATAATGTTGACAGGACAATAACATGCCACTATAAATAAATATGTATGATCTAATAATACGGATATGCGAAAAGATTTTAGGAGTTCTGTTAGCAGTAATCTGAAACCAAAGACAACAGTGCATAAGTGTTCGCAATAAGCTCATAGTATCTTGGCTTCATATCAAGAAGCAATTAAATCAATAGAGTCCTCAGGGTTGTACTTCAACTCTATACATCCTTGTTAGGCCTCATTTAGTTATGCTGCACTGTTATGGTCACGTATTTCAGATGGATATAAAATTCTGAAATGTTAGGGAAAACCACATGTGCAACTTTACTTTTGGATATCTTTATTGTAGGAGGCGGTTTTCGCCATCCAGTGGCTTTATCAATAAGATTATTAGCGACTTATAGGTAACGACAGTAGGAAACTATGTACAAAGATGAGGTAATCAGTCCTCGCCTTTGGGGTTAGTGTTCACAGCATCGTGGTGGAGGAGATTTGGAGCAAAAAAGGCAAGAAGACTGGCCGCTTTTTATAGGCCGTCAGGGAATGGGACGGGCAGCAGACGGAGGGCCGTCACTGGTAGGCGGGATTCCCAGTGGAAGTAGGTCATCCCTAAGAGATGGGTTAGTTTGCAGCAGCCGTGAAGTAGGTCTTGTAGAGTCCTCTGAACCAAGATTCCATGATGTTGCAGTGTCTGACAAGTTGTGCAAGAAAAGGTATAAAATACCGACAATATGAAGTTTAAGACACATGTGCAACATCTGGATATCTTTATATTGTAGTAGACGTTTCGCCATCAGTGGCTTTATCAATTACAGATTCTAGGACATAATAGGAAGACGTAGAACTATATACAAAAGTGAGGTAATCAGTCCCTCGGCCTTGAGTTAGTGTTCACAGCATCGTGGTGGAGGAGATGAGTCTGGAGCAAAGGCAAGATGACTGGCGCTTTTTATAGGCGTCAGTGTTGTCGGACGGGCAGCAGACGAGGGCAGTATGGGTAGGCGGGGATTCCCCAGTGGAAGTAGGTCCTTCCAAGAGATGGGTAGTTGCAAGCCAGCGATGAAGAATAAGGGCTTGTTAGATTTCCTCTGAAACCAAGATTCCACTGATGTTGGCAGTGTCTGACAAGTTGTGCAAGAAAGGTATTAAAATACCGACAATATGAATGTTAAGACACATGTTGCAACATCTGGATAATCTTTATTGTAGTAGACGTTTCGCCATCAGTTATGGCATTTATCAATACAGATTCTAGGACCATAATAGGAAGACAGTTTGAACTATATACAAAAGATGAGGTAATCAGTCCCTCGCCTTGGGGTTAGTGTTCACAGCATCGTGGTGGAGGAGAGTCTGGTAGCAAAGGCAGAAGACTGGCGCTTTTTATGGCGGCAGTGATGGGACGGGCAGCAAGGACGAGGGCAGTCAACTGGTAGTCGGGATTCCCCAGTGGAAGTAGTCCGTCCCAAAGAGATGGGATAGTTGCAGCAGCCGTGAGAAGGGTCTTGTAGAGGTCCTCTGAACAAGATTCCATGATGTTGCAGTGTCGGACAAGTTGTAGCAAGATATAGGTCTATAAAATTCGACAATTTGAAACGTTAAGACACTTGTCGAACATCCTGGATATCTTTATGTAGGAGACGTTTTCGCCATCCAGTGGCTTTTATCAATACAGTTCGTGGAATAATTGGAAGACAGTAGAAACTATATAACCAAAAGATGGGTAATCAGTCCCCTTAGGCCTTGGAGTTAGTGTTCTCAGCATCGTGGCTGGAGGAGAGTCTGGAGCAAAGGCAAGAAGATGGGCTTTTTATTGGCGTTCAGTGGAATGGGACGGGCAGCAGAGAGGGCGTCCACTGAGTAGGCGGATTCCCCATTGGAAGTAGGTCCCTTCCCAAGAGATGGGATAGTTGCATGAGCGTGAAGAAGGTCTTCGTAGATGTCTCCTTGACCAGATTCATGATGTTGCACGTTTGTCTGACAAGTTGTGCAATGAAAGGTATAAAATACCGACAATATGAAAGTTAAAGACACATGTGCAACATCTGGATATATTTAGTGTGTTGACGTTTCGCCAATCCAGGGCTTTATCTTCACAGATCTAGGGACATAATAGGAAGAAGTTAGGAACATATAACAAAAAGATGAGGTAATCAGGATTACCCTCGGCCTCTTGGAGTTAGTGTTCACAGAATCGTGGTGGATGGAGGAGAGTCTGGAGCAAAGCAAGAAGGATCTGGCGCTTTTTATAGGCGTCAGTGATGGGACGGGCGGCAGACGAGGGCAGTCACTGAGTAGGCGGGATTCCCCTGTGGAAGTAGGTCCTTCCCAAAGAGAGGGTTAGTGCAGCAGCCGTGAAGAAGGTCTTGTAGTGTCCTCTGAACCATGAATCCTTGATGTTGCAGTGTTGACAAGTTGTGCATGAAGGTATAAAATACCGACAATATGAAAGTTAAGACACTTGTGCAACATCTGGATATTTTATTGTTGTAGACGTTTCGCCATCCAGTGGCTTATCAATTCAGATCTAGGACATATAGGAAGGACAGTAGAACTATATACAAAAGATGAGGTAATCAGTCCCTCGCCTTGGAGTTAGTGTTCACAGCATCGTGGTGGAGGCAGAGTCTGGAGCCAAAGGCAGAAGACTGGCGCTTTTTATAGGCGTCAGAGAATGGGACGGGCAGCAGACGATGGCAGTCACGGTAGGCGGGATCCCAGTGGAAGTAGTCCTCCCAAAAGAGAATGGGTTAGTTGCAGCAGCCGTGAAGAAGGTCTTGTAGATGTCCTCTGAACCAAGATTCCATGGGGCCCGGGGGGGGGGGGGGGGGGGGGGGGGGGGGGGGGGGGAGCCCGATGTTGCAGGGTGTCTGACAGTTGTGCAAGAAAGGTATAAAATACGGACAATATGAAAGTTAAGGACCCACATGGGCAAACATCTGGATATCCTTTATTGTAGTAGACGTTTCGCCATCCAGTGGCTTTATCAATACAGATTCTAGGACTTAAATAGGAAGACAGTAGAACTATATACATAAGATGAGGTAATCCGTCGTCGGCCTTGGAGTTAGGTTCCACAGCATCGTGGTGGAGGAGAGTTGGAGCAAAGGCCAGAACGACTGGCGCTTTTTATAGGCGTCAGTGAATGGGACGGGCAGCAGACGAGGGGCAGTCACTGTGTAGGCGGGATTCACAGTGGAAGTAGGGTCCTTCCCAAAGGGATGGGTCAGTTGCAGCAGCCGTTGTAGTAGGTCTTGATGTTGTCCTTCTGAACCAAGATTCCATGATGTTGCAGTGTCTGACAAGTTGTGCAAGAAGAAAGGTATAAATTACGACATATGTAAGTTAAGACACATGGTGCAACATCTGGATATCTTTTTTGTAGTAGACGTTTTCGCCATCCTGTGGGCTTTATCTGCAACATCATGGAATCTGGTGTCAGAGGACATCTTACAAGACCTTCTTCTCGGCCTGCTGCAAACTAAAACATCTTTTGGGAAGGACTTCTTCCACTGGGGAATCCCGGCCCTACCAGTGACTGCCCTCGTCTGCTGCCGCCATCTCACTGACGCCCTATATAAAAAGCGCCAGTCTTCTTGCCTTGACTCCACTCTCTCCACCACGATGGCTTGATTTGAAACTAACTCAAGGCCGAGGGACTGATTTACCTCATATTTTTGTATATAGTTTCTACTGGTCTTCCTATTATGTCCTAGAATCTGTATGATAAAGCAAGGATGGCGACGAACGTTCTACGACAATACAAGTTTATCCAGTTGTTGCACATGAGTCTTAAAACTTTCATATTGTCGGGTTTTTATACCTTTCTTGCACAACTTGGCTCAGTCACTGCAAACATCATGGAATCTTGGTTCAGAGGACATTCTACAAGACCTTCTTCACGGCTGCTGCAACTAAACCCCATCTCTTTGGGGAAGGACCTACTTCACTGGGGAATCCGCTACCGTGCTGCCCTCGTCTGCTGCCCGTCCATCACTGACGCTATAAAAAAGCGCCAGTCTTCTTGCCTTCTGCTCCAGATCTCCTCCACCACGATTGCTGTGAACACTAACTCCAAGGCCGAGGGGATGATTACCTTCTTTTGTATATAGTTCTACTTCTTCCCTAATTATGTCCTAGAATCTGTATTGATAAGGCCACTGGGATGGCGAAACGTCTACTTCAATAACGATATCAGATGTTGCAAATGTCGTCTTAACTTTCATATTGTCGGTATTTTATATCCTTTCTTGCAAACTGGTCAGACCTGCAACATCATGGATTCTTGGTCAGGGGACTTCTACAAGACCTTCTTCACGGCTGCTGCAATCTAACCCATCTCTTTGGGAAGGACTACTTCCACTGGGGAATCCCGCCTACAGTGATGCCCTCGTCTGCTGCCCGTCCCATTCACTGACGCCTATAAAAAGCGCCAGTCTTCTTGCCTTGCTCCAGACTTCCTCCACCACGATGCTGTGAACACTATCCAAGGGAGGACTGAAGTACCTCATTTTGATATAGTCTCTACTGTCTTCCTATTATGTGTCCTAGAATCCTGTATTGATAAAGCCACTGGATGGCGAAACGGTTCTACTACAATAAAGATTTCAGATTAGCACATGTGTCTAACTTTCATATTGTCGGGTATTTAATACTTTCTTGCACAACTTGTCAGACACTGCAAACATCATGGAATCTGGGTTCAGAGGACATCTACAAGGACCTTCTTCACGGCTGCTGGCAACTAACCCATCTCTTTGGGAAGGACTACTTCCACTGGGGACATCCCGCTACCAGTGCTGCCCTGTCTGCTGCCCGTCCCATTCACTGGTCGCTATATATAAGCGCCAGTCTTCTTGCCTTTGCTCCAGATCTCCTCCCACCACGATGCTGTGAAGACACTAACTCCAAGGGGGGGGGCCGAGGGAACTGATTACATCATCTTTGTATATAGTTCTTCTGTTCTCTATTATGTCCTAGATCTGATTGATAAAGCCACCGGATGGGACGAAACGTTCTACTACAATAGAGATATCCAGGATGTTGGCACATGTGTCTTAACTTTATATTGTCGGTATTTTATACATTTCTTGCACAAACTTGTCAGAAACTGCAACATCATGGAATCTTGGTTCAGAGGACATATCTACAAGACCTTTTCCACGGTCTGCGGCAAACTAACCCATCCTCTTTGGGTAGGACCTACTTCCTGGGGAATCCCGCCTACCAGTGACTGCCCTCGTACTGGCTTCCCGTCCCATTCACCTACGCCTATAAAAAGCGCAGTTTCTTGCTCTTTGCTCCAGACTCTCCTCCCACGATGCTGTGAACACTAACTCCTAGGCCGAGGGACTGATTACCTCATCTTTTGTATATAGTCTACTGTCTTCCTACTTATGTCCTAGAAAGCTGTATTGATACAAGCCATGGATGGACGAAAACGTCTACTTCATAAAGATATCCAGATGTTGCTCATGTGTCTTTAACTTTCATTCTTGTCGGTATTTTATACCTTTCTTGCACCAACGATATAACATTCTCTGGAAAAATTACAATGGAGGATGGACAAAGTTGATCCCATGTATCCAGAAACCTTCCCCTATGAGGGATAGACTAAGGGGGCCCTGAAAACTGTCACTCTCTAGAAAGAGTAGTATTAGGGGGGATTGATTGTGGTGATATAAATGGAGACAGGGAATAAATAAAGGGGATGTAAATAGTGATGCTGAAAAATATCTAGCCTAGACAGGACTCGCCAGCAATGGTTTTAAGTTGAAAAAATTCAGATTCAGGTAGGATATAGGAAAGTACTGGGTGTGGTAATAGATTGTGGATGGTGGAACAAACTCCCAAAATACGTTATACGAGGCCAGAACGTTGTGTTTAGCTTTAAAAATGGTTGGATAAATACATGGTAGATGTGGGTGGAGTGGATGAGGTAGTCCTGATAGCTTGTCGTACCAGGACGGTTGCCGTGTTCCTCCCTTAAGTCAATGTGACCTGACCTGACTAGGTTGGGTGCATTGGCTTAAGCCGGTAGGAGACTTGGACCTGCCTTGCATGGGCCAGTAGGCCTTCTGCAGTGTTCCTTCGTTCTTATGTTCTTATGTTCTTAAAAGGTAACTTGGACCTGCCTAGCACGGGCCCGTAGGCCTGCTGCAATGCTCCGTTCTTCATGACTCACGAAATCGTAATGACACGATTGCAAACAAACCATACCACGGGTGGGGTTAGAACCCGCCGTCAGACAGTCACAAAACTCCAGACAATCGCGTTAGCAGTGGCTAACGCGACGGTCTGTAGTTTGAGACTCTCTGATCGCGGGTTCTAACCCGCCCTAGGTATGGTTTTCTCCTAATTTCTGTTGTATACGCGGTTAAATAGCAAAAGGCACAATATCGGTGACTGGAACAATACACAATAAACCCGACATAGCAGAGAGGAGAGTTTACCACGAGTTTCGAGTTCCGACTATGACATTTACAAAGTCACAGTAACAGAGAAGGAGGAGGAGGAGGGAAGGTGGTTTGACCTGAGCTCTTCGGTAAAGAAGGGAAGGAAGAAGGGCGTAAAAAGGATGGAGATATGGAAAAGGGTGGGGATGGTGGAGGAGGAAGGAATCTAAAGGTAAGTGGCCTGTCCACTTTGGGCAATTTATGCAGGTGTACTGCAGGTGCCATGTCGATATGTGAGGACTGCTGGAGACAGCGATGGGCAGCTGACGATGTGAGGGAGGTTGTACTGTTACCAAGTCAGCACCAGGTAGTTAATTATGTCGTGATGTGAGAGTGGTCTAAGACAGGTAGAGATGTCATGCTTGCAAGAGGGCAGCCAGTGGAGAGGTGGTCATCTTGGCTGTCTTTCTGCGTCTTACAAGTGTCTGACGTGCCTGACTCAAGGTCAACAACACCTTAAGGTCAAAGTCAGGTCAACGGTATCTGTTAGTGGTATGTGTTAGTGGTATCTGTTAATGGTGTCTGTTAGTGATATATGTTAAAGGTATCTGTTAGCGGCATCTGTTAGTGGTATCTTTCAGCGGCATCTGTTAGTGGTATCTTTCAGCGGCATCTGTTAGTGGTATCTTTCAGCGGCATCTGTTAGTGGTATCTTTCAGCGGCATCTGTTAGTGGTATCTGTCAGCGGCATCTGTTAGTGGTATCTTTCAGCGGTATTTGAACATAAGAACATAAGAACATAAGAAAGGAGGAACACTGCAGCAGGCCTGTTGGCCCATACTAGGCAGGTCCTTTACAATTCATCCCACTAACAAACATTTGACCAACCCAATTTTCAATGCCACCCAATAAACAAGCTCCGATGTGCAAGTCCCTCTCAAATCCAACCCCTCCCACTCATGTACTTATCCAACCTAAATTTGAAACTACCCAAAGTCCTAGCCTCAATAACCCAACTAGGTAGACTGTTCCACTCATCAACTACCCTATTTCCAAACCAATACTTTCCTATGTCCTTTTTGAATCTAAACTTATCTAATTTAAATCCATTACTGCGGGTTCTCTCTTGGAGAGATATCCTCAAGACCTTGTTAATATCCCCTTTATTAATACCTATCTTCCACTTATACACTTCGATCAGGTCTCCCCTCATTCTTCGTCTAACAAGTGAATGTAACTTAAGAGTCTTCAATCTTTCTTCATAAGGAAGATTTCTAGTGCTATGTATTAATTTAGTCATCCTACGCTGAATGTTTTCTAACGAATTTATGTCCATTCTGTAATATGGAGACCAGAATTGAGCTGCATAATCTAGGTGAGGCCTTACTAATGATGTATAAAACTGCAGTATGACCTCTGGACTTCTGTTGCTTACACTTCTTGATATAAATCCCAGTTGTTAGGCAAGACACATATGCAACAGTTAGGTATCTTTATTATGAAACGTTTCGCCTACACAGTAGGCTTCTTCACTCGAGTACAGAAAAGTTGATAGAAGCAGAAGATACTTGAAGACGATGTAATCAGTCCATCACCCTTAAAGTTTTGAGGTGGTCAGTCCCTCAGTGTGGAGAAGAGCATTGTTCCAGACTGAGGGACTGACCACCTCAAAACTTTAAGGGTGATGGACTGATTACATCGTCTTCAAGTATCTTCTGCTTCTATCAACTTTTCTGTACTCGACTGAAGAAGCCTACTGTGTAGGCGAAACGTTTCATAATAAAGATACCTAACTGTTGCATATGTGTCTTGCCTAACAACCTGTCGGTATTTTATACCATTTTAATGTTCAATAAATCCCAGTAATCTATTTGCCTTATTACGTACGTTTAGGCATTGCTGTCTTGGTTTAAGGTTGCTGCTTACCATAACCCCCAAGTCCTTTTCGCAATCTGTATGGCTAAGTTCTACATTATTTAACTTATAAGTGCTAGGGTTATGGACACTCCCGAGCTTCAGAACCTTGCATTTATCTACATTGAACTGCATCTGCCACTTTTCTGATCAAGAGTAGAGTTTGTCTAAATCCTCATGAAGTTCCCTAACATCTACGTTTGAATCAATTATCCTACCTATCTTCGTGTCATCGGCGAATTTGCTCATATCACTAGCAATTCCTTCATCAAGATCATTGATATATATTATAAACAACAACGGGCCCAAGACTGATCCCTGTGGAACGCCACTTGTTACCGATCCCCACTCGGATTTAACCCCATTTATGGACACTCTGCTTCCTGTCTGTGAGCCATGATTCGATCCACGAGAGCACCCTTTTCCCAATGCCATGAGCTGCTACTTTCTTCAACAGTCTTTGGTGCGGAACTCTATCAAATGCCTTACTAAAATCTAAGTAAACAATATCAAATTCTTTATCGTGGTCAACAGCCTCAAAAGCTTTACTGAAGAAAGTTAATAAATTAGACAAGACCGGCCTCTTGTGAATCCATGCTGAGTATCATTAATCAAGCTATGCTTATCGAGATGGCTTCTTATAATCTCAGCTATAATTGACTCTAGCAACTTGCCTACAATTGAGGTCAGGCTTATTGGGCGGTAACTTGACGGTAACGACTTGTCCCCTGTTTTAAAAATAGGAATTACATTAGCCATCTTCCACATATCAGACACTACACCTGTTTGAAGAGATAAATTAAAAATATTAGTTAATGGTTCACAGACTTCCATTTTGCATTCCTTAAGAACCTTGAAAAAACCTCATCAGGACCCGGTGACTTATTTTGCTTCAGTCGGTCTATCTGCTTCACAACCATTTCACTAGTGACTGTGATGTTACATAATTTATCTTCTTCTGATCCACTACAAAAATTAATTACCGGAATATTATTAGTGTCTTCCTGTGTAAAAACCGAGAGAAAATAATTATTTAAAATCGAGCACATTTCATTCTCTTTGTCAGTAAAATGCCCATAGTTATTTTTAAGGGGACCTATCTTATCTCTGACTTTTGTTCTATAGACCTGGAAAAACTTTTTGGATTAGTTTTAGAATCCCTAGCAACTTTAATTTCATAGTCCCTTTTAGCTTTTCTTATCCCCTTTTTAATGTCCCTCTTAATGTCATATTACTGATTCATAAGATGACCCTCGCCTCTTTTGATACGCCTATAAATTCCTTTCTTATGCCCTAGTAGATATTTCAGCCTATTATTCATCCATCTTGGGTCATTTCTATTTGATCTAATTTCCTTATAAGGGATAAACGTTCTTTGAGCAGCATGTATTGTGTTCAGAAAACTGTCATATTGATAGCTCTCTTCGTTACCCCAGTCAACAGATGATAAGTGTTCTCTAAGCCCATCGTAATCTGCTAAGCGAAAATCTGGGACTGTTACTGAGTTATCCCTACTATCATACTTCCATTCAATTCTAAATGTAATTGATTTGTGGTCGCTAGCACCCAGTTCCTCTGAAACTTCTAAATTATTAACAAGGGATTCATTGTTTGCCAGAACTAAGTCAAGCAGGTTATTTCCCCTTGTAGGTTCTGTCACAAACTGCTTCAAAAAACAATCCTGAACTACTTCTAAGAAATCGTATGATTCTAAATTCCCAGTCAAGAAATTCCAATCAATATGACTAAAGTTAAAGTCTCCTAGAATTACTACATTATCGTGCCTTGTGGCCCTAACAATTTCCTCCCATAGTAGTCTCCCTTGGTCCCTATCTAAATTTGGGGGACGGTATATCACACCTAAAATTAATTTTTCATGCCCCTCTGAAAATTCTATCCAAACAGACTCTGTATGTGTTACTTCAGACTTGATACCCGTTTTTATGCAACAGTTCAAGCGATCTCGGACATACAATGCCACCCCACCCCCTTCCCGATACTTCTATCTACTTGGAACAATTTAAAACCCTGAATGTGACATTCTGCAGGCATGTCCCGACTTTTTGAATTAAACCACGTCTCAGTAATGGCAAATACATCTATGTTACCTGCACTAGCAACTAGTCTCAACTCGTCCATCTTATTCCTAGCACTGCGACTATTTGTGTAATAAATTTTTAATGACCCTCCTCTCTCTTTACCCTTCCTGCTCCTTTCTGTTATTCCACTAAACCTATTACTGTCCTTGTCAATTAGTGCCACTGGCTTTCCAATATCCACCTCATTTTGCCTATTACTAGTTCTCCTAGTACTCATGTTACTACCCTGCGACTTCACAGTTTTCCCGCCAAAACCCATACCACTAACTATTCCTAGTTTAAAGACCTAACAGCTCCCTCCACTGCGTTGGCCAGTGCTCCCACCCCACACCTAGATAAATGAACCCCATCCCTGGCATACATGTCATTTCTGCCATAGAAGAGGTCCCAGTTGTCAATGAATGTTACCGCATTTTCCTTACAGTATTTGTCCAGCCAGCAATTGACACCAATTGCTCTGGACAACCATTCATTTCCAACTCCTCTCCTTGGCAAAATGCCACATATGACAGGTTTCCCACCCTTCCTCCTAATTATCTCTATTGCTGACCTATACCTGCTAATCAGGTCCTCACTCCTACGTCTGCCAACATCGTTGCCTCCAGCACTGAGACAGATAATAGGATTGCTCCCATTACCTCTCATGATGTCATCCAGACGGCTAACAATATCCTTCATCCCAGCCCCAGGAAAACACACTCTCTGCCTCCTACTCCTATCCTTCAAGCAGAATGCCCTATCCATGTACCTAATCTGGCTATCCCCAACAACAACAATGTTTTTACCTTCCTTGGCGTCGTCCGTCGTGATGCTCCGAGTAGTCGACTCACATTCGCCAGGTAGCATTACACCACTTGTAGAATTCGTCAAGACGTTCTCGATGGTCTTCGTTGGGGTTTCTAGGGATGTCTTACTCACGTCTGCCAATGCTTCTTTGGTGCTCGTTGTGGCATTCCCAGTAGAACACTCACATTCGTCAGGTAGCACCGAGAATGAGTTGGAAGTTTCCACGGTAGTCTTCTGGTTTCTCGTTGTTTCTGCCTCTCCAACCGTTTTCTTGATCTTCAGCTTGGTTCCATGTTGCCCGGCCACTGACCAAGCTCCCCTCTTAACCTGGGGACTCACAACAGAAGGATTACTACGAATCCTTTTGTTCTCCTCCGTTAATCGCCGTATCTCCATCTTAGCAACTCTGAGCTCTTCTCTCAGCTGCTGGTAAAGTTGCTCAAGAGAGGGCATCCTGGTACAGATTCACAGAGAGCACACAAACAGGTCTTCAGGTTAGTGGTATCTTTCAGCGGTATCTGTTAGTGGTATCTGTTAGCGGTACTTGTTAGCAGTATCTATCTGTTAGCGGTATCCATCTGTTAGCGGTATCTGTTAGTGGTATCATTCTGTTAATGGTATCATTTTGTTAGTGGTATCATTCTGCTAATGGCATCTGTCTGCGATTAAAGGGATTGTTTTCCCCACGGCCTGGTCCCACACCAGGCCTCCTGGGTGATGGCCTGATCAACTAGACTGCAGATGCTGGTCGCACACAGTCCATCGTATGCACCACTGCCAGGCTGATCAGGAGGAACAGGGGGCGTTATAAGAACGTAAAATACTGAGAGGCGTTGACAAGGTGGATAGGGACAGAATATTTCAGATATGGGACACAGCAACAAGGGGTCACAACCGGAAGTTGAAGATTCAGATGAGTCACGGGGATGTTAGGAAGTATTTCTTCAGCCAGAGAGTTGTCACTAAGTGGAATAGTCTGGAGAGTGATGTAGTGGAGGCAGGATCCATACATAGCTTTAAGTAAAGGTATAATAAAGCTCATGGAGCAGGGAGAGAGAGTGGATTTAGTAGCGACAAGTGAAGAAGCGGGTCCAGGAGCTGTGAATCGAACCCCACATCCACAATTAGGTGAGTACACACACACACTTCACTTCCACTTCAACAAACACTCGTAACAAGGTCAACCTTACGGTCCCTCAAGTGTATCAGCAATTAGGTGTGATTTGAAGAAGACTGGCTCCAATTGCTTGGATCAAGAGCCCTTCACCAGACTCAAGACGACACATTTCAAGGACACAGCTAAATTATAGCACCAGAGAACACGTGTAGTGGGACTTGCAGCGAAGGAACCGTGACTCGACCCCCACAAGTGTAATTTAGACAGAACAACATAATGATGTAAATTAACATAGTGAATGAAAGATGATGATGATGATAATGATGATGATAAAGATGAAGATGATGGTGATGATGAAGATGGTGATGATTATCATGATACTGATGATGAAGATGATGATGAAGATGGTGATGATGATCATGATGATCCTAATGATAATCATGATAATGATGATGATGAAGATGATAAAGATGATGATGATGATGATGATAATGATAAAAAAATGATAAAAATAAGAAGTAGATGATGATAAAAAGAAGAAAAAGATGAAAAAATAAGATAAAAAATAAAAATAAGAAGAGAGACGAACAAAGAAGCCAAAGTGTTAATTTTGGTAATTAACACCCGGGGGGAGGGAAGGGGGGAGGGAAGGGGGAGGGAGGGAAGGGGGAGGGAGGGAGAGGGAGAGGGAGGGGGGGAGGGTTAACAAGCCAGGATAAGCCAAGCAGTGTGGCTTGTTTCCACCTGAGTCCTTCCCCAGGATGCCACCCACAACACTCCCTTCACTCAGGTACCTAATTACTGGTGGGTAAACACAGGCAGCAGGTGCCAGGAGACCTGCCGGGATACACAACCATGATTCCTTCCATTGTTAGCCCAAAACTGACAACAATGCCAGTTAACAATAATAATAATAATGTAATAATAATAAAGAAATAATAATAATATTTATTTAGGCACAGGTACACATTGTTAGGTAAGACACATATGCAACAGTTAGGTATCTTTATTTCCAAACGTTTCGCCTACACAGTAGGCTTCTTCAGTCGAGTACAGAAAAGTTGATAGAAGCAGAAGATACTTGAAGACGATGTAATCAGTCCATCACCCTTAAAGTTTTGAGGTGGTCAGTCCCTCAGTCTGGAGAAGAGCTTTGTTCAAAAGTCTGAAACAATATGGAGTTGAAGTGACAGGATGGAGCCTTATATAACGCCAGGAGGTGAGACGTAGGTAACTTGTAGAGGTAAGAAGGTCCCTCTCAAATCCAGCCATTCTCACTAGTAGAAGTTGACAAAGTTGATTTCAGGTCTGTACCAAGATACCTACTTCGACTAGTGGATGGTACCACTATGATCCCGCCTCCGTCTGCTTCAAGTCACCTCACTACAGTATATAAGCCACGTCTACGGCCCTATGCTGTACATTCTACAAGATTGATGGACTGAACACATCGACTCCAGGCTGAGGGACTGATTACCTCATACTCCTCCTCTCCTTACGCCTTCCTCTTTGTATTGGACTGATGAAGCCACTGTGTGGCGAAACGTTTCCTGAATAAAGATTCCCATATGCTGCATAAGTGTCTCAATCTTCAACTTGTCGGTTTTTCAAACCATTCATCACAACCACCAAGATACTCTTCTCCAGACTGAGGGACTGACCACCTCAAAACTTTAAGGGTGATGGACTGATTACATCATCATCAAGTCTCTTCTGCTTCTATCAACTTTTCTGTACTCGACTGAAGAAGCCTACTGTGTAGGCGAAACGTTTCGAAATAAAGATACCTAACTGTTGCATATGTGTCTTACCTAGCAACCTGTCGGTATTTTATACCATTTTAATGTTCACAGGTACACATTAGTGCAATTATCATAGTGTAAATTACTCGGGATAACAAGGAAAGACAGGAAGAGTGAAGGAAGAGAGAAAGAAGGAAGAGTGAAGGAAGAGAGGAAGAAGGAAGAGTGAAGGAAGAGAGGAAGAAGGAAGAGTGAAGGAAGAGAGGAAGAAGGAAGAGTGAAGGGAGAGAGGAAGAAGGAAGAGTGAAGGAAGAGAGGAAGAAGGAAGAGTGAAGGGAGAGAGGAAGAAGGAAGAACTACTCTGGAAGTGGATGGTGAATGACAAGGATGTTGTGTGGGCACCAACCCACGTCACAACCCACGTCACAACCCACGTCAGAGTCAACTGGCGTGCGTAACACCACAACCCACGTCACAACCAACTGGCGTGCGTAACACCACCACAACCCACGTCACAGTCAACTGGCGTGCATAACACCACCACAACCCACGTCACAGTCAACTGGCTTGCGTAACACCACCACAACCCACGTCACAACCAACTGGCGTGCGTAACATCACCACAACCCACGTCACAACCAACTGGCGTGCGTAACACCACCACAACCAACTGGTTTGCGCAACACCACCACAACTCACGTCACAGCCAACTGGCTTGCGTAACACCACCACAACCCACGTCACAACCAACTGGCGTGCGTAACACCACCACAACCCACGTCACAGCCAACTGGCTTGCGTAACACCACCACAACCCACGTCACAGCCAATTGGCTTGCGTAACACCACCACAACCCACGTCACAACCAACTGGCTTGCGTAACACCACCACAACCCACGTCACAGCAACTGGCTTGCGTAACACCACCACAACCCACGTCACAGTCAACTGGCGTGCGTAGCACCACCACAACCCACGTCACAACCAACTGGCGTGCGTAGCACCACCACAACCCACGTCACAGTCAACTGGCGTGCATAACACCACCACAACCCACGTCACAGCCAACTGGCTTGCGTAACACCACCACAACCCACGTCACAGTCAACTGGCGTGCGTAGCACCACCACAACCCACGTCACAACCAACTGGCGTGCGTAGCACCACCACAACCCACGTCACAGTCAACTGGCTTGCGTAACACCACCACAACCCACGTCACAGTCAACTGGCGTGCGTAACACCACCACAACCCACGTCACAACCAACTAGCGTGCGTAGCACCACCACAACCCACGTCACAACCAACTGGCGTGCGTAGCACCACCACAACCCACGTCACAGCCAACTGGCGTGCGTAGCACCACCACAACCCACGTCACAGCCAACTGGCGTGCGTAACACCACCACAACCCACGTCACAGCCAACTGGCGTGCGTAGCACCACCACAACCCACGTCACGACCAACTGGCGTGCGTAGCACCACCACAACCCACGTCACAGTCAACTGGCGTGCGTAACACCACCACAACCCACGTCACAACCAACTAGCGTGCGTAGCACCACCACAACCCACGTCACAGTCAACTGGCGTGCGTAACACCACCACAACCCACGTCACAACCAACTAGCGTGCGTAGCACCACCACAACCCACGTCACAACCAACTGGCGTGCGTAGCACCACCACAACCCACGTCACAGCCAACTGGCGTGCGTAGCACCACCACAACCCACGTCACAGCCAACTGGCGTGCGTAACACCACCACAACCCACGTCACAGCCAACTGGCGTGCGTAGCACCACCACAACCCACGTCACAACCAACTGGCGTGCGTAGCACCACCACAACCCACGTCACAACCAACTGGCGTGCGTAGCACCACCACAACCCACGTCACAACCAACTGGCGTGCGTAGCACCACCACAACCCACGTCACAGCCAACTGGCGTGCGTAGCACACCACAACCCACGTCACAGCCAACTGGCGTGCGTAACACCCCCACAACCCACGTCACAGCCAACTGGCGTGCGTAGCACCACCACAACCCACGTCACAGCCAACTGGCGTGCGTAACACCACCACAACCCACGTCACAGCCAACTGGCGTGCGTAGCACCACCACAACCCACGTCACAGCCAACTAGCGTAACGCCATCTCATTCTGCCTTGCTTCAGGCTGCTGGCACTAACAACCTGGTTGATCAGGCACTCGACAATAAATTAAGCACCATCGGGATAAAATCTAAACAAAAAAAAAATTAGCCCATTTTCTTCCAGCAATGTTGAAGAGTCTTGGTCCCCGCATGCTGACAACAGGTTAATGTGCAACCAGTGTCTTCCTCAGTCCAAGAGTACAGTAGTCTTGAAGAATCTTCAAGGCTGAGGGACTGATTACTTTGTGTTTTGTATAAACTTCTACAAGTCTTCCCATTACGTCCTTGTACTGACAACGTCACTGGAGAGCCAAACCTCTATAAATAAAGATACCCAGATGTTGTACATGTGTCTAATTCCTCATATGTTGCTCTGTGTTGGGTTGGAATGGGTTAGGGTGTGTGGGTTAGGATGTGTGGGTTAGGGTGTGTGGGTTAGGATGTGTGGGTTAATGTGTGTGGGTTAGGATGTGTGGGTTAGGATGTGTGGGTTAGGGTGTGTGGGTTAGGGTGTGTGGGTTAGGGTGTGTGGGTTAGGATGTGTGGGTTAGGATGCGTGGGTTAGGATGTGTGGGTTAGGGTTGTGTGGGTTAGGGTGTGTGGGTTAGGATGTGTGGGTTAGGATGCGTGGGTTAGGGTGTGTGGGTTAGGGTGTGTGGGTTAGGGTGTATGGGTTAGGATGTGTGGGTTAGGATGCGTGGGTTAGGATGTGTGGGTTAGGATGTGTGGGTTAGGATGTGTGGGTTAGGGTGTGTGGGTTAGGGTGTGTGGGTTAGGGTGTATGGGTTAGGATGTGTGGGTTAGGATGTATGGGTTAGGATGTGTGGGTTAGGGTGTGTGGGTTAGGGTGTGTGGGTTAGGGTGTATGGGTTAGGGTGTGTGGGTTAGGGTGTGTGGGTTAGGGTGTGTGGGTTAGGGTGTATGGGTTAGGGTGTGGGTTAGGGTGTGTGGGTTAGGGTGTGTGGGTTAGGATGTGTGGGTTAGGGTGTGTGGGTTAGGGTGTGTGGGTTAGGGTGTGTGGGTTAGGATGTATGGGTTAGGGTGTGTGGGTTAGGATGTATGGGTTAGGATGTATGGGTTAGGATGTATGGGTTAGGGTGTGTGGGTTAGGGTGTGTGGGTTAGGGTGTGTGGGGTTAGGGTGTATGGGTTAGGGTGTGTGGGTTAGGGTGTGTGGGTTAGGATGTATGGGTTAGGGTGTGTGGGTTTAGGATGTATGGGTTAGGGTGTGTGGGTTAGGGTGTGTGGGTTAGGATGTATGGGTTAGGGTGTGTGGGTTAGGGTGTGTGGGTTAGGATGTATGGGTTAGGGTGTGTGGGTTAGGGTGTGTGGGTTAGGATGTATGGGTTAGGGTGTGTGGGTTAGGGTGTATGGGTTAGGGTTGTGTGGGTTAGGGTGTGTGGGTTAGGGTGTGTGGGTTAGGATGTATGGGTTAGGGTGTGTGGGTTAGGATGTATGGGTTAGGATGTATGGGTTAGGGTTAGGATGTATGGGTTAGGGTGTGTGGGTTAGGGTGTATGGGTTAGGGTGTGTGGTTAGGGTGTGTGGGTTAGGATGTATGGGTTAGGGTGTGTGGGTTAGGATGTATGGGTTAGGATGTATGGATTAGGATGTATGGGTTAGGATGTATGGGTTAGGGTGTGGGATAGGGTGTGTGGGTTAGGGTGTGTGGGTTACGATGTATGGGTTAGGATGTATGGGTTAGGGTGTGTGGGATAGGGTGTGTGGGTTAGGATGTATGGGTTAGGGTGTGTGGGTTAGGGTGTGTGGGTTAGGGTGTGTGGGTTACGATGTATGGGTTAGGATGTATGGGTTAGGGTGTGTGGGTTAGGGTGCGTGGGTTAGGGTGTGTGGGTTACGATGTATGGATTAGGGTGTGTGGGTTAGGGTGTGTGGGTGAGGGTGTGTGGGTTAGGATGTATGGGTTAGGGTGTGTGGGTTAGGATGTATGGGTTAGGATGTATGGGTTAGGATGTGTGGGTTAGGGTGTGTGGGTTAGGATGTATGGATTAAGTTGTATGGGTTAGGATGTATGGGTTAGGGTGTGTGGGTTAGGATGTATGAGTTAGGGTGTGTGGGTTAGGATGTATGGGTTAGGGTGTATGGGTTAGGGTGTGTGGGTTAGGATGTATGGGTTAGGATGCATGGGTTAGGATGTATGGGTTAGGATGTATGGATTAGGGTGTATGGGTTAGGATGTATGGGTTAGGGTGTGTGGGTTAAGATGTATGGGTTAGGGTGTGTGGGTTAGGATGTATGGGTTAGGGTGTGTGGGTTAGTATGTATGGGTTAGGGTGTGTTGGTTAGGATGTATGGGTTAGGATGCATGGGTTAGGACGTATGGGTTAGGATGTATGGGTTAGGGTGTGTGGGTTAGGATGTATGGGTTAGGATGTATGGGTTAGGGTGTGTGGGTTAGGATGTATGGGTTAGGATGTATGGGTTAGGGTGTGTGGATTAGTATGTATGGGTTAGGATGTGTGGGTTAGGATGTATGGGTTAGGATGCATGGGTTAGGATGTATGGGTTAGGATGTATGGGTTAGGGTGTGTGGGTTAGGATGTATGGGTTAGGATGTATGGGTTAGGGTGTGTGGGTTAGGATGTGTGGGTTAGGATGTATGGGTTAGGATGTATGGGTTAGGGTGTGTGGGTTAGGATGTATGGGTTAGGGTGTGTAGGT
>NC_069488.1:14475083-14477583 GCF_026875155.1 Cherax quadricarinatus | reverse complement strand
CAAGATTGAACCAACTGCTAACTGAACCGGGCCAGGTAAACACAAGATTGAACCAACTGCTAGCTGAACCGGGCCAGGTAAACACAAGATTGAACCAACTGATAACTGAACCGGGCCAGGTAAGCACAAGATTGAACCAACTGCTAACTGAACCGGGCCAGGTAAGCACAAGATTGAACCAACTGATAACTGAACCGGGCCAGGTAAACACAAGATTGAACCAACTGCTAGCTGAACCGGGCCAGGTAAACACAAGATTGAACCAACTGATAACTGAACCGGGCCAGGTAAGCACAAGATTGAACCAACTGCTAGCTGAACCGGGCCAGGTAAACACAAGATTGAACCAACTGCTAACTGAACCGGGCCAGGTAAACACAAGATTGAACCAACTGCTAGCTGAACCGGGCCAGGTAAACACAAGATTGAACCAACTGATAACTGAACCGGGCCAGGTAAGCACAAGATTGAACCAACTGCTAACTGAACCGGGCCAGGTAAGCACAAGATTGAACCAACTGATAACTGAACCGGGCCAGGTAAACACAAGATTGAACCAACTGCTAGCTGAACCGGGCCAGGTAAACACAAGATTGAACCAACTGATAACTGAACCGGGCCAGGTAAGCACAAGATTGAACCAACTGCTAGCTGAACCGGGCCAGGTAAACACAAGATTGAACCAACTGCTAACTGAACCGGGCCAGGTAAACACAAGATTGAACCAACTGCTAGCTGAACCGGGCCAGGTAAACACAAGATTGAACCAACTGATAACTGAACCGGGCCAGGTAAGCACAAGATTGAACCAACTGCTAGCTGAACGGGCCAGGTAAACACAAGATTGAACCAACTGCTAACTGAAACCGGGCCAGGTAAACACAAGATTGAACCAACTGCTAACTGAACCGGGCCAGGTAAACACAAGATTGAACCAACTGCTAGCTGAACCGGGCCAGGTAAACACAAGATTGAAGCAACTGATAACTGAACCGGGCCAGGTAAGCACAAGACTTAACCAACTGCTAACTGAACCAGGCCAAGTAAGCATTAGACCGGGCCAGGCAACCACTAGAGCAGTTTAGGTAATCACCAGCTGGTCCAGACACTGACTGCACCTCACTAATGCTTGGCACTTCCGGACCAAGCAGAGAGGCGCGCCAAGAAGTGAGAGCAGTGCCAAGCAATGACAGCAATTATGTTGATTTGTTGACTATGCTTGTCACTGATGGCACTCACCTTCAATGCTACCATTGGAATACTTACACCATCACATTTCGCGCCATTATATCACCTTGGGAGCCAAGATGGCACGCCCTTCAATGGTGCCACTGAAATACTATCATTTCTGTAGGTGTATCATGCTGTTACCTATCATCTGTACTATGGTATGGGTACCTGTTACCATTACCTATCATTACTATGGTGTTGGTATCTCATAGCATTACATATCATTACCATGGTGTCGGTGTCTGCTACCATTACCTATCATTACCACTGTGTGGGTATCTCATAGCATTATATATCATTACCATGGTGTGGGTGTCTGCTACCATTACCTATCATTACTATGGTGTGGTTATCTCATATCATTACATATCATTACCATGGTGTTGGTACCTGCTACCATTACCTATCATCAGCATTGTGTGGGTATCTCACAGCATTACACATCATTACCATGCTGTTGGTACCTGCTACCATTACCTATCATTACCATGGTGTGGGTATATCATAGCATTACCTATCATCCTTGTGAGACAGATATCTATCAACCAACATTCTCACTATCTAATCTCTCTCTCTCTCTCTCTCATCCCTAGCGCACTAACATCACTTTAAACACAACATTACCTTCACACAAAACGTCACACTTAACACACAACCACCACACTTAACCCAAGAGCCCTGTATGTCGACTGGTAGCGCACTCAGCTCACACACTGAAATCCGGGGGTCGATCCCCGGTACGGGTGGAAATATTAGGACGTGTTTCCTTAAGACACCTACTGCCCCTGTTCACCCAGCAGTAAAATAGGTACCTGGGTGTTAGGGGACTGGTGTGGGTCGCATCCTGGGGACAAAATTCACCTAATTTGCGGGAAATGTTCTGCATAACAAGGGACTTTCTATATAGTAAAGCACCGACGTCAGCTATGGTCTGTATACCTTGTACCTGTAGAAATAAAATTATTATTATTATTATTATTATTATTATTATTATTAAGCCAGTGAGGTAGATCAGCAAGAGGAGTTTCCCTGGATGAATCTGCCTGGACTTCATTTCCGCAACATTGCAAGCTCCTGATGTGTTGATTGCAACATGAAAGGCCTCAAGGTATCATTAAACTACCTGTTTATACTGCTTAAACTTTAAATAATGTGTGTGTCAAACATCCAGATGTATTTTACTGTATTATTCAGTAGCAAATGAATAAGACATGTGCAAAACTTGGGTGTCTTTGTGTTGGGAACGTTTCGCCCACGACTGGCTTTATCA
>NC_069488.1:14452583-14472583 GCF_026875155.1 Cherax quadricarinatus | reverse complement strand
CGGTAGTAGATAAGAGGGATTGAAGGTAGACCACTTTGATGGATTCTATTCACTGTTGTATTGTCAGACTGTGATGAAGGTGGGAGCCCAGGCTGGTGTTGTTTGCTGGTTCGTGGTGGTCCGTCGAGTGAGAACGAGGCGCGGTCTCTCCCTGACTCAAGCTGTACCCGTGATTCGTCTACAGTCACAGGCGCTAAGGGTCTTATTCAAAACACATGGATGGTACATGATACTCACGTATCTCATAAACGTCAATAAAGGGAGATCAGCAACTAGTGACAAACGTATATCAGTTGATCTAAAAGATTGAAACTCTTTTACACAAAAACCCACAGACGGGGAGGGATTCCTCTCTACTATGTGCGGGTTAACTTATGTATTGTTCCATGTACACGGTATTGGTGCCTACCTGGAGTCTACCTGAAGGGATTCCGAGGATCAAACGCCCACGCTGCGATCCGACAGGCCGTGATTACCTTCCAGATACACCACCCACTGGGTTCCCACTAATTAGACAATTACAAAAAGCAGGAAAAAAGGTTGTAAAAGATTGGAAACTAATTATCCTCAGAGAGAGGGGGAGGGCTCTAAGTAATTACACTTGACCCCTGGAAGAGAAGAGCAGGGGATAACTGATTACAGCATACCTAAATCTCACAAAAACATTTTTTTTATTACAATGGAGGACAGAACAGGGGACAAAGTTTCAGGTTTTAAAACACACATGACAGGAATAGGTTAGGAATGTATATTTTCAGCTTTGGGTACCTGGGGAGTATGACTGGAAGTGGACGTGTAGGCAAACTCCACGAATCATTGAAGAGGATCCAGATAAGATAGGGCCCAAAGACGCGTCAAACAGTAAAATGAGGTTTGGAACAGTTGAAAAAAGGCTAGTTTCAGCTAGGACCGACCCTTGAAACAAATGAATGTACGTACAACACTCACACAACATCAAGGGCGCGCACCAAATACGAAGGTCCCAAACGCGACGAAAACCACATGCACACAAGTTGAAATTTTCTCAACTCTGACTATGAACACACTGATCGACACTCACAACCCACACGAACAGTCTTAGACCACACACATACACACAGCGCCCAAACCCACGCAACAACCATACTAGCCACCAGTCTACACACACCTTCATCCAGCCACACCAACCCCCAACACACAATCATCGCACAACACACCCACACACACACACACACACACATCCCAAAACACACACACACACACACACACACACCCCCACACACACACACACCACACACACACACCACACATCACACACACACACCACACACACACACACACACACACACACACACACACACAACACACACCACACACACACCACCACACCAACACACCCACACACACACACACACACACAACACACACACACACCACAACACACCACACACCACACACCACACACACACACCACACACACACACACACAACACACACACACACACACACACACACACACACACACACCACAACACACCCCACACACCACACTAACTCACACACACAAACACACTGGATCTAATAAGTATCAACAAACAACTACAACACTAACTCACAACCACAGTCACACACAATCGACACTACACACACTCCACCACACTCCAACCACTACACACACCCCACACACACACACACTACACACACTACTCACACCTAGCACCTAAACACTCATCAACCACATCACTACAGACATCTCACTACACTCCACCACTACATACACACTCATACACACCACACACACCACACACACATACAAATACACTTCACAATATATCACACTACACCTACGAATATATCAGACCACATCTCAATACTCATACCCACGTACCATCCACTACACCACTCTCCACCCACTCCAGCTATCACAACGTCTGACCAGTCACCTACACAACTCTCCACCATACAACCACTACTCACTACCCACTCCACCTACACCACTATCTCACCTACACCAACATCCACCACCATCCACTACACCACTCTCACCCACTACCACGACTCACCACTCTCACCACACTCACCTACACCACTCTCCACCCATCCACTACCACCTCTCCACCCACTCACCACTCCACCTACACCACTCTCCACCCACTACCTACCACTCCCACCCACACCACTCTCCACCCACCACCTACACATCTACACCACCCACACTCCACCTACACCACTCTAACTCCAACAATCCAACTACACCCAATCTCCACCCACTCCACCTACACCACTCTCCACACCACTCCACCTACACCACTCCACACCACTCCACCATTACACCAACTCTCCACCCACTCCACCTACACCACTCTCCACCATCATCCACTACACCACTCTCCACCCACTCACCTACACCACTCTCCACCACTCCACTACACCAACTCTCACACCCACTCCACCTACACCATCTCACTCACTCCACCTACACCATCTCCACCACTCACAACCTACACCACTCTCCACCCCACTACACTACACCACTCATCCACCCACTCCACTACACCATTCTCCAACCCACTCCAACCTACACACTTTCCACCCACTCCACCTACACCACTCTCCACCCACTCCACCTACACCACTCTCCACCCACTCCACCTACACCACTCTCCACCCACTCCACCTACACACTCTCCACCCACTCCACCTACACCACTCTCCACCCACTCCACCTACACCACTCTCCACCCACTCCACCTACACCACTCTCACCCACTCCACCTACACCACTCTCCACCACTCCACCTACACCACTCTCCACCCACTCCACCTACACCACTCTCCACCCACTCCACCTACACCACTCTCACCACTCACCTACACCTCTCCCCACTCCTACACCACTCTCACCCACCCACCTACACCACTCTCCACCCACTCACCTACACCACTCTCCACCCATCCACCTACACCACTCTCCACCCACTCCACCTACACCACTCTCCACCCACTCCACCTACACCACTCTCCACCCACTCTCCACCTACACCACTCTCCACCCACCCACCTCACACCTCACCCACTCCACTACACCACTCTCCACCCACTCCACCTACACCACTCTCCACCCACTCCACCTACACCCACTCACTACCACCCACCACTCCACCTACACCACTCTCCACCCACTCCACCTACACCACTCTCCACCCACTCCACCTACACCACTCTCCACCCACTCCACCTACACCACTCTCCACCCACTCCATCTACACACTCTCCACCCACTCCACCTACACCACTCTCCACCCACTCCACCTACACCACTCTCCACCCACTCCACTCTCCACCCACTCCACTCTCCACCTACACCACTCTCCACCCACTCCACCTACACCACTCTCCACCCACTCCACCTACACCACTCTCCACCCACTCCACCTACACCACTCTCCACCCACTCCACTCTCCACCCACTCCACTCTCCACCTACACCACTCTCCACCCACTCCACCTACACCACTCTCCACCCACTCCACCTACACCACTCTCCACCCACTCCACCTACACCACTCTCCACCCACTCCACCTACACCACTCTCCACCCACTCCACTCTCCACCCACTCCACTCTCCACCTACACCACTCTCCACCCACTCCACCTACACCACTCTCCACCACTCCACCTACACCACTCTCCCCCCACTCCACCTACACCACTCTCCACCCACTCCACTCTCCACCCACTCCACTCTCCACCTACACCACTCTCCACCCACTCCACCTACACCACTCTCCACCCACTCCACCTACACCACTCTCCACCCACTCCACCTCCACATCGTCTTCACATCTCTATTGCTTCTACAAACTCTACTGTACTCGACTGAAGAAGTCTACCATGCAGGCGATACGTTTCGGAAGATACCTAACTGTTGCACATATGCGTTACTCTATACTTTCAGTAATGTACCTTTGCATGTCCCTCTGTATGCCGTCAGTAATGCACCTTTGGATGCCTCTATGCTAGTACCTACAGAGGCAGTAACTCCATCAACTTTGATAAGTTCTGGTCTAAGTTTATTGCATTGAATTTCATCTGTGTGATACCAGATCCTTATTATTGGTGTTGTGATGCTGCTGTTAGCTGGTGTCTGCTGGTGTTGTGATGCTGCTGTTAGCTGATGTTGTGATGCTGCTGTTAGCTGGTGTCTGCTGGTGTTGTGATGCTGCTGTTAGCTGGTGTCTGCTGGTGTTGTGATGCTGTTGTTAGCTGGTGTCTGCTGGTGTTGTGATGCTGCTGTTAGCTGGTGTCTGCTGGTGTTGTGATGCTGCTGTTAGCTGGTGTCTGCTGGTGTTGTGATGCTGCTGTTAGCTGGTGTTGTGATGCTGCTGTTAGCTGGTGTCTGCTGGTGTTGTGATGCTGCTGTTAGCTGGTGTCTGCTGGTGTTGTGATGCTGTTGTTAGCTGGTGTCTGCTGGTGTTGTGATGCTGCTGTTAGCTGGTGTCTGCTGGTGTTCTGATGCTGCTGTTAGTTGGTGTCTGCTAGTGTGGTGATGCTGCTGTTAGCTGGTGTTGTGATGCTGCTGTTAGCTGGTGTCTGCTGGTGTTGTGATGCTGCTGTTAGCTGGTGTCTGCTGGTGTTGTGATGCTGCTGTTAGCTGGTGTCTGCTGGTGTTGTGATGCTGCTGTTAGCTGGTGTCTGCTGGTGTTGTGATGCTGTTGTTAGCTGGTGTCTGCTGGTGTTGTGATGCTGCTGTTAGCTGGTGTCTGCTGGTGTTGTGATGCTGCTGTTAGCTGGTGTCTGCTGATGTTGTGATGCTGCTGTTAGCTGGTGTCTGCTGGTGTTGTGATGCTGCTGTTAGCTGGTGTCTGCTGGTGTTGTGATGCTGCTGTTAGCTGGTGTCTGCTAGTGTTGTGATGCTGCTGTTAGCTGGTGTCTGCTAGTGTTGTGATGCTGCTGTTAGCTGGTGTTGTGATGCTGCTGTTAGCTGGTGTCTGCTGGTGTTGTGATGCTGCTGTTAGCTGGTGTCTGCTGGTGTTGTGATGCTGCTGTTAGCTGGTGTCTGCTGGTGTTGTGATGCTGCTGTTAGCTGGTGCTGTGATGCTGCTGTTAGCTGGTGTCTGCTAGTGTTGTGATGCTGCTGTTAGCTGGTGTCTGCTAGTGTTGTGATGCTGCTGTTAGCTGGTGTCTGCTGGTGTTGTGATGCTGCGTTAGCTGGTGTCTGCTGGTGTTGTGATGCTGCTGTTAGCTGGTGTCTGCTAGTGTTGTGATGCTGCTGGTAGCTGGTGTCCGCTAGTGTTGTGATGCTGCTGTTAGCTAGTGTTGTGATGCTGCTGTTATCTGGTGTTGTGATGCTGCTGTTAGCTGGTGTCTGCTGGTGTTGTGATGCTGCTGTTAGCTGGTGTCTGCTGGTGTTGTGATGCTGCTGTTAGCTGGTGTCTGCTAGTGTTGTGATGCTGCTGTTAGCTGGTGTCTGCTGGTGTTGTGATGCTGCTGTTAGCTGGTGTCTGCTAGTGTTGTGATGCTGCTGTTAGCTGGTGTCTGCTGGTGTTGTGATGCTACTGTTAGCTGGTGTCTGCTGGTGTTGTGATGCTGCTGTTATCTGGTGTCTGCTGGTGTTGTGATGCTGCTGTTAGCTGGTGTCTGCTAGTGTTGTGATGCTGCTGTTAGCTGGTGTCTGCTGGTGTTGTGATGCTGCTGTTAGCTGGTGTCTGCTGGTGTTGTGATGCTGCTGTTAGCTGGTGTCTGCTGGTGTTGTAATGCTGCTGTTAGCTGGTGTCTGCTGGTGTTGTGATGCTGCTGTTAGCTGGTGTCTGCTAGTGTTGTGATGCTGCTGTTAGCTGGTGTCTGCTAGTGTTGTGATGCTGCTGTTAGCTGGTGTCTGCTAGTGTTGTGATGCTGCTGTTAGCTGGTGTCTGCTAGTGTTGTGATGCTGCTGTTAGCTGGTGTCTGCTGGTGTTGTGATGCTGCTGTTAGCTGGTGTTGTGATGCTGCTGTTAGTTGGTGTCTGCTGGTGTTGTGATGCTGCTGTTAGCTGGTGTCTGCTAGTGTTGTGATGCTGCTGTTAGCTGATGTCTGCTGGTGTTGTGATGCTGCTGTTAGCTGGTGTCTGCTGGTGTTGTGATGCTGCTGTTAGCTGGTGTCTGCTGGTGTTGTGATGCTGCTGTTAGCTGGTGTCTGCTGGTGTTGTGATGCTGCTGTTAGCTGGTGTCTGCTGGTGTTGTGATGCTGCTGTTAGCTGGTGTCTGCTGGTGTTGTGATGCTGCTGTTAGCTGGTGTCTGCTAGTGTTGTGATGCTGCTGTTAGGTGGTGTCTGCTAGTGTTGTGATGCTGCTGTTAGCTGGTGTCTGCTGGTGTTGTGATGCTGTTGTTAGCTGGTGTCTGCTAGTGTTGTGATGCTGCTGTTAGCTGGTGTCTGCTAGTATTGTGATGCTGCTGTTAGCTGGTGTTGTGATGCTGCTGTTAGCTGGTGTCTGCTGGTGTTGTGATGCTGCTGTTAGCTGGTGTCTGCTAGTGTTGTGATGCTACTGTTAGCTGGTGTCTGCTAGTGTTGTGATGCTGCTGTTAGCTGGTGTTGTGATGCTGCTGTTAGCTGGTGTCTGCTGTGTTGTGATGCTGCTGTTAGCTGGTGTCTGCTGGTGTTGTGATGCTGCTGTTAGCTGGTGTCTGCTAGTGTTGTGATGCTGCTGTTAGCTGGTGTCTGCTGGTGTTGTGATGCTGCTGTTAGCTGGTGTCTGCTAGTGTTGTGATGCTGTTAGCTGGTGTCTGCTGGTGTTGTGATGCTACTGTTAGCTGGTGTCTGCTAGTGTTGTGATGCTGCTGTTAGCTGGTGTCTGCTAGTGTTGTGATGCTGTTAGCTGGTGTCTGCTAGTGTTGTGATGCTACTGTTAGCTGGTGTCTGCTAGTGTTGTGATGCTGCTGTTAGCTGGTGTTTGCTGGTGTTGTGATGCTGCTGTTAGCTGGTGTTGTGATGCTGCTGTTAGCTGGTGTTGTGATGCTGCTGTTAGCTGACTCCTGGTGAATTTTCCACACTTAATGCTTCAATTGTGTGAGACTCGTTCATCTGAACGACCTCCTGGGATTTTCTCTGCTCGTTTGTCTATGTTCATCTGAACGGTCTCCTGGGATTTTCTCTGTCCGTTTGTGTTCATCTGAACGGCCTCTTGGGATTTTCTGTTCGTTTGTGTTCATCTGAACGGCCTCTTGGGATTTTCTGTTCGTTTGTGTTCATCTGAACGGCCTCCTGGGATTTTCTCTGCTCGTTTGTCTATGTTCATCTGAACGGCCTCCTGGGATTTTCCCTGTTCGTTTGTCTGTGTTCATCTGAACAGCTTCCTGGAATTTCTTCAGCCATTAAAATGTTTGATTGGTTGGTTAATAGGGTTTCAAGCCTATCAACTACACAATGCCACTGAACCTCACTGTAATCTATGCACAGTCAAGAACATTTAAATTACAGAATAGTGATTAAAGTTAACTCTATGTACATACACTGAGACACCTCTCAGTGTGTATATATACACTGAGACACCTCTCAGTGTGTATATATACACTGAGACACCTCTCAGTGTGTATATATACACTGAGACACCTCTCAGTGTGTATATATACACTGAGACACCTCTCAGTGTGTATATATACACTGAGACACCTCTCAGTGTGTATATATACACTGAGACACCTCTCAGTGTGTATATATACACTGAGACACCTCTCAGTGTGTATATATACACTGAGACGCCTCTCAGTGTGTATATATACACTGAGACACCTCTCAGTGTGTATATATACACTGAGACACCTCTCAGTGTGTATATACACACTGAGACACCTCTCAGTGTGTATATACACACTGAGACACCTCTCAGTGTGTATATATACACTGAGACATCTCTCAGTGTGTATATATACACTGAGACATCTCTCAGTGTGTATATATACACTGAGACACCTCTCAGTGTGTATATATACACTGAGACATCTCTCAGTGTGTATATATACACTGAGACACCTCTCAGTGTATATATATACACTGAGACACCTCTCAGTGTATATATATACACTGAGACACCTCTCAGTGTGTATATATACACTGAGACATCTCTCAGTGTGTATATATACACTGAGACATCTCTCAGTGCGTATATATACACTGAGACACCTCTCAGTGTGTATATATACACTGAGACATCTCTCAGTGTGTATATATACACTGAGACATCTCTCAGTGTGTATATATACACTGAGACACCTCTCAGTGTGTATGTTCTGTCAAGTATTTGCTACATTCATTTGTTTTTGTTTTAAATTAATGGAGTGAGAGCAGCAGTGATTGAGTGAGAGCAGCAGTGATGGAGTGAGAGCAGCAGTGATGGAGTGAGAGCGCAGTGATGTAGGGCAGTGATGTGAGAGGGGCAGTGATGATGAAGCAGCAGTGATGGGAGAGGCAGTGATAATGAAGGGAGTGATGGAGGTAGGGCAGTGATGGAGTGAGAGCAGCAGTGATGGAGTGAGAGGGGCAGTGATGAAGTGAGAGGGCCAGTGATGGAGTGAGAGGGGCAGTGATGGAGTGAGAGCAGCAGTGATGGAGTGAGAGGGGCAGTGATGAAGTGAGAGGGCCAGTGATGGAGTGAGAGGGCTGAGGAGGAGAGGCAGTGATGGATGAGAGCAGCAGTGATGGAGTGAGAGGGCAGGATAAGTGAGAGGGCCAGTGATGGAGTGAGAGGGGCAGTGATGGAGTGAGAGGGCCAGTGATGGAGTGAGAGGGGCAGTGATGGAGTGAGAGGGCCAGTGATGGAGTGAGAGGGGCAGTGATGGAGTGAGAGGGCCAGTGATGGATAGAGGGAGTGATGAGTGAGAGGGCAGTGATGGATGTGGAGAGGGCATGATGAGTAGAGGGGCAGTGATGGAGTGAGGGGCAGTGATGGATGGACAGATGGAGGAGGGGGCAGTGATGAGTGAGAGGGGATGAGTGAGAGGGGCAGTGATGGAGTGAGAGGGGCAGTGATGAGTGAAGGGGCAGTGATGAGTGAGAGGGCAGTGATGAGAGTGAGAGGGGCATGTGAGTGATGGCAGTGTAGAGGGCCAGTGAGGAGTGAGAGGCAGTGATGGAGTGAGAGGGCAGTGAAGTGAGAGGGCAGTGATGGAGTGAGAGGGGCAGTGAGAGTGAGAGGGGCAGTGATGGAGTGAGAGGGGCAGTGATGAAGTGAGAGGGCCATGATGAGTGAGAGGGGCAGTGATGGAGTGAGAGGGCATGATGGAGTGAGAGGGCAGTGATGAGTGAGAGGGCAGTGATGGAGTGAGAGGGCAGTGATGGAGTGAAGGGCAGTGATGGAGTGAGAGGGGCAGTGATGGAGTGAGAGGGGCAGTGATGAGTGAGAGGCAGTGATGGAGTGAGAGGCAGTGATGGAGTGAGAGGGAAGGATGAGTGGAGTGGAGTGAGGTGAGAGGGGCAGTGATGGAGTGAGAGGAGGCAGTGATGGAGTGAGAGGGCAGTGATGGAGTGAGAGGGGCAGTGATGAGAGTGAGAGGGGCAGTGATGGAGTGAGAGAGGGCAGTGATGGAGTGAGTGGTGGCATGATGGGTGAGAGGGCAAGTGAGGTGAAGGGCAGTGATGGAGTGAGAGGCAGTGATGGAGTGAGAGAGGGCAGTGATGGAGTGAGAGGGCAGTGAGAGTGAGGGGCAGTGATGGAGTGAGAGGGGCAGTGATGGAGTGAGAGGGCCAGTGATGGAGTGAGAGGGGCAGTGATGGAGTGAGAGGGCATGATGGAGTGAGAGGCAGTGATGGAGTGAGAGGGGCAGTGATGGAGTGAGAGGGCAGTGAGTGATGGGGCAGTGAGAGTGGGAGGAGTGAGGATGAGGAGGAGTGATGGAGTGAGAGGGCAGTGAGAGTGAGGGGCAGTGATGGAGTGAGAGGGGCAGTGATGGAGTGAGAGGGGCAGTGATATGGACAGTGATGGAGGAGGGGCAGTGATGGAGTGAGAGAGGGCATGATGGAGTGGAGGGCAGTGATGGAGTGAGAGGGGCAGTGATGGAGTGAGAGGGGCAGTGATGGAGTGAGAGGGGCAGTGATGGAGTGAGAGAGGCAGTGATGGAGTGAGGGCAGTGTGGAGTGAGAGGGCAGTGATGGAGTGAGAGGGGCAGTGATGGAGTGGAGGGGCAGTGATGGAGTAGCTAGGAAGGGCAGTGAGGAGTGAGAGGGCAGTGATGGAGTGAGAGGGGCAGTGAGGAGTGAGAGAGTGATGGAGTGAGAGGGGCAGTGATGGATGAGAGGCAGTGATGGAGTGAGGGGCAGTGATGGAGTGAGAGGGGCAGTGATGGAGTGAGGGGCAGTGATGAGTGAGAGGGCAGTGATGGAGTGAGAGGAGGCAGTGATGGAGTGAGAGGCAGTGATGGAGTGAAGGGCAGTGATAGTGAGAGGGGCAGTGAATGGGATGAGAGAGGGCAGTGATGGAGTGAGAGGGCAGTGAGATGGAGTGAGAGGGCAGTGATGGAGTGAGAGGGGCAGGATGGTGAGAGGCAGTGATGGAGTGAGAGGGCAGTGATGGAGTGAGAGGGGCAGTGATGGGTGAGAGGGGCAGTGATGAGTGAGAGGCAGTGATGGAGTGAGAGGCAGTGATGGAGTGAGAGGGCAGTGAGAGTGAGAGGGGAAGCATGAGTGAGAGTGGGCAGTGATGAGTGAGAGGGGCAGTGATGGAGTGAGAGGGGCAGTGATGGAGTGAGAGGGCCAGTGATGGGTAGAGGCAGTGAGAGTGGAGGCAGTGATGAGTGAAGAGGGCAGTGTGAGTGAGAGGGCAGTGATGGAGTGAGAGGGGCAGTGATGGAGTGAGAGGGGCAGTGATGGAGTGAGAGGGCAGTGATGGAGTGAGAGGGGTGCAGTGATGGAGTGAGAGGGCAGTGATGGAGTGAGAGGGGCAGTGATGGAGTGAGAGCGCCAGTGATGGAGAAGCGTGAGGAGAGGGCAGTGATGGAGTAGATGGAGGGGCAGATGAGTGAGAGGCAGTGAGAGTGAAGGGCAGTGATGGAGTGAGAGGGGCAGTGATGGAGTGAGGGCAGTGATGGAGTGAGAGGGCAGTGATGGAGTGAGAGGGCAGTGATGGAGTGAGAGGGCAGTGATGGAGTGAGAGCGCCAGTGATGGAGTGAGAGGGGCAGTGATGGAGTGAGAGGGCAGTGATGGAGTGAGAGGGGCAGTGAGATAGGCAGTTGAGAAGGGCAGTGATGGAGTGAGAGGGCAGTGATGGAGTGAAGATGAGGGCAGTGATGGAGTGAGAGTGAGGCAGTGAATGGAGTGAGAGGCAGTGATGGAGTGAGAGGGGCAGTGATGGAGTGAGAGGGCAGTGATGGAGCTGATGAGTGGAGAGATGATGAGTGAGAGGGGCATGATGGAGTGAAGCAGGAGGCAGTAGAGCATGATGGAGTGAGAGGGCAGGATGGAGTGAGAGATGTGAGAGGCAGTGATGGAGTGCAGAGGAGGCAGTGATGGAGTGAGAGGGCCAGTGATGGAGTGAGAGGGCAGTGATGGAGTGAGAGGGGCAGTGATGGAGTGAGAGGGCTAGTGCAGGAGTGATGAGCGCCAGTGATGGAGTGGAGAGAGGCAGTGATGGAGTGAGAGGGGCAGTGATGGAGTGAGAGGGCAGTGATGGAGTGAGAGGGGCAGTGATGGAGTGAGAGGGGCAGTGATGGAGTGAGAGGGGCAGTGATGGAGTGAGAGGGGCAGTGATGGAGTGAGAGGGCAGTGAGGAGTGAGAGGGCAGTGATGGAGTGAGAGGGCAGTGATGGAGTGGAGGGCAGTGATGGAGTGAGAGGGCAGTGATGGAGTGAGAGGGCATGATGGAGTGAAGCAGTGTGAGTGAGAGGCAGTGATGGAGTGAGAGGGCAGTGATGGAGTGAGAGGGGCAGTGATGGAGTGAGAGCGCAGAGGAGTGAGAGGGCAGTGATGTGAGTGAGAGGGGCAGTGATGGAGTGAGAAAGGGGCAGTGATGGAGTGAGAGCGCGCAGTGATGGAGTGAGAGGGCAGTGATGGATGTGAGAGGCCAGTGATGGAGTGAGAGGGGCAGTGATGGAGTGAGAGGGGCAGTGATGGAGTAGAGGGCAGTGATGGAGTGAGAGCGCATGTGGAGTGAGAGGCAGTATTGATGAGAGGGCATGTGATGTTAAGCGAGATATGAGAGGGGCATGATGGAGTGAGAGGGCAGTATAGGAGTGAGAGGGCAGTGATGGAGTAGAGGGGCAGTGATGGACGTGCAGGGCATGATGACTGAGAGGGGCAGTGATGGAGTGAGAGCGCCAGTGATGGAGTGAAGGCGCCAGTGAATGGAGTGTGAGAGGCAGTGATGGAGTGAGAGGGGAGTGATGAGTGAGAAGGGCAGTGATGGGTGAGAGCGCTCAGTGATGGAGTGAGAGAGGCAGTGATGGAGTGAGAGGGCCAGTGATGGAGTGAGAGGGGCAGTGATGGAGTGAGAGGGGCAGTGATGGAGTGAGAAGGGCAGTGATGGAGTGAGAGCGCCAGTGATGGAGTGAGAGAGGCAGTGATGGAGTGAGAGGGGCAGTGATGGAGTGAGAGATGGAGTAAGAGGGACAGTGAGGGAGTGAGAGATTTAGTGAGAAAGAGGGGGAAGTGTTAAGGAAAATGAGGAAATGAGTGAGAGTGAGGAAAAGGGTGAGAGGACCCGGAAGTGCGTCACAGCACGTCACCTCCCCCCCTGTCACCTCCCTCCCCCCTTGTCACCTCCCTGCCCATCGTCAACAACTTCGCAGTCCCCCACCCCCTAGCGAATGTTGAGTGTGGAACCCACAACCCACGCCACCCACACCTCTCCCCCCACTCACCTAGTCACCCAAGTCCTACCCGCCTCCTTCCCTCTACAATCTCTCACACAAGGGACACTACACCACCCCTTCCCTCCCTTCCCATCCCTCACCCATTTTTTTTACCCTATTCAACCCCCATTCTTCCTACCGTTCAGCAACCCCCCACCCACTCAATCCCCATCACAAGGCTCTACCCCTCCCCTCCCCATCCCTTCCATCAGTTGCCAACCTCTGTCCCATGTAATCACCTATTTGTGGTTGCAGGGGTCGAGTCATAGCTTCTGTCTAATCCAGTGACTACCGTCCACAGGATGGGTAAATACTGAAGGTATCGTAGATATTGAACACTTACTGGGCATCGTAGATATTGAACATTTACTGGGTATCGTAGATATTGAACACTTACCGAGTATCGTGGATACTGAATACTTACTGGGTATCGTAGATACTGAACACTTACTGGGTATCGTAGATATTGAACACTTACTGGGTGTCGTAGATATTGAACACTTACTGGGTATCGTAGATATTGAGCACTTACTGGGCATCGTAGATATTGAACACTTACTGGGTATCGAATATATTGAACACTTACTGGGTATCGTAGATATTGAACACTTACTGGGTATCGTAGATGCTGAACACTTACTGGGTATCGTAGATACTTAACACTTATTGGGTATCGTAGATATTGAACACTTACTGGGTATTGTAGATATTAAACACTTACTGGGTATCGTAGATATTGAACACTTACTGGGTATCGTAGATATTGAACACTTACTGGGTATCGAAGATGTTGAACACTTACTGGGTATCGTAGATACTGAACACTTACTGGGTATCTTAGATATTGAACACTTACTGGGTATCGTAGATATTGAACACTTACTGGGTATCGAAAATGTTGAACACTTACTGGGTACAGTAGATGTTGAACACTTACTGGGTATCGTAAATATTGAACACTTACTGGGTATCGAAGATATTGAACTCTTACTGGGTATCGTAGATGTTGAACACTTACTGGGTATCGTAAATATTGAACACTTACTGGATATCGTAGATGTTGAACGCTTACTGGGTATCGTAAATATTGAACACTTACTGGGTATCGTAGATATTGAACACTTACTGGGTATCTAAGATGTTGAACACTTACTGGGTATCGTAGATACTGAACACTTACTGGGTATCGTAGATACTGAACACTTACTGGGTATTGTAGATATTGAACACTTACTGGGTATCGTAGATATTGAACACTTACTGGGTATCGTAGAGGTTGAACACTTACTGGGTATCGTAGATGTTGAACACTTACTGGGTATCGTAATGTTGAACACTTACTGGGTATCGTAGATATTGAACACTTACTGGGTATCGTAGAGGTTGAACACTTACTGGGTATCGTAGAGGTTGAACACTTACTGGGTATCGTAGAGGTTGAACACTTACTGGGTATCGTAGAGGTTGAACACTTACTGGGTATCGTAGAGGTTGAACGCTTACTGGGTATCGTAGATGTTGAACACTTACTGGGCATCGTAGATGTTGAACACTTACTGGGTATCGTAGATGTTGAACACTTACTGGGTATCGTAAATATTGAACATTTACTGGGTATCGTAGATGCTGAACGCTTACTGGGTATCGTAGATGCTGAACACTTACTGAATATCGTAATGTTGAACACTTACTGGGTATCGTAGATGTTGAACACTTGCTTTGTATCGTAGATGTTGAACACTTACTGGGTATCGTAGATGCTGAACACTTACTGGATATCGTAATGTTGAACACTTACTGGGTATCGTAGATGTTGAACACTTACTGGGTATCGTAGATGTTGAACACTTACTGGGTATCGTAGATGTTGAACACTTGCTTGGTATCGTAGATGTTGAACACTTACTGGGTATCGTAAATATTGAACACTTACTGGGTATCGTAGATGTTGAACACTTACTGGGTGTCGTAGATGTTGAACACTTACTGGGTATCGTAGATGTTGAACACTTACGGGGTATCGTAGATGAACACTTGCTTGGTATCGTAGATGTTGAACACTTACTGGGTATCGTAAATATTGAACACTTACTGGGTATCGTAGATGTTGAACACTTACTGACATCTTGGCCACACTAGTGAAGTCTCCCAGCTGACTCTGACACATGTTATTACCTCGTGTATACAAAGTATCCTGTGTGATGGAACATAACACTCAAACATCTCTACCTTGTGTTCCCACACACACTCTCAGTTACTTCCTAGTAACGTTATTGAAGCTAAAACGTTGTGTCAGTTAGACCTGAGTGAATATCAAAACTGTATACAATACCCACAGTTTCATAAGATATATGGGACAATATTATGGTACCTTGATTCCGTCTTCAGGGATGGATAGATTACATTGTCTTCACATCTCTACTGTTTCAAACTTTCCTGTACTCGACTGAAAAAGCCTACTGTGTAGGCGAAACGTTTCGGAATAAAGACACTTAACTGTTGCACATGTGTCTTACTTGCCAAGCTGTCGGTATTGTATATCATTTTAATATTCACTCTGTATAAGTTGTATCATGTAGAAATAAATATTATTATTATTATTATTATTATTATTATTATTATTGTCATCATCATTAGGCCTACGGATGTCAGAGTCTAGCCAGCTCCCAGATTACAGTATCAGCTAGATAAGTGACCCAGGTGATGGGAAGTGTGGGGATACAATCTACAGATTACTCATATCTTATCATAAACAGCCATGTGTAGAAGGAACCTACTAAATACAGACAAAACCCAGATTTAAAACAATGTAACACTTAGTGACCACCAGCATTGTTGAACACACACACACACACACACACACACACACACACACACACACACACACACACACACACACACACACACACACACACACACATATATATATATATATATATATATATATATATATATATATATATATATATATATATATATGTCGTGCCGAATAGGCAGAACTTGCGATCTTGGCTTAAATAGCAACGCTCATCTTGCCATGTAGGACAAGTGAAAATTTGTGTATGCAATAATTTCACCAAGATCATTCTGAACCTAACGAAAAAAAATATATTTGATTGTGTTTGTTTAGTATTAAATTATTGTAAACGTATTTAAAATATATTTAGTTAGGTTAGGCTAAAATAAATTGTTCTTGTTATAATAAGGTTAGGTAAGTTTTCTAAGATTCTTTTGGTGCAAAATTAAAAACTTTTACATAACCATTAATGAAAAAAAATATATCTTTAAACGTATAAGAGAAAATTTCAGAAAGGGCTTAATTTTAAATGAGTTCTTGCTAATTGACCAGTTTTACATATTCGGCACGACATATATATATATATATATATATATATATATATATATATATATATATATATATATATATATATATATATATATATATATATATATATATATATATATATATATCGTGCCGAATAGGTAAAATTGGTCAACTAACCTTAGAAAACTTACCTGACCTTATTATAACAAGCGCAATTTAATTTAGCCTAATCCAACTAAATATATTTTAGATAAGTTTACAATAATTTAATAATAAACAAACACAATGAAATATATTTTTGTTCGTTAGGTTCAGAATGATTTTTGCGAAATTACTGCATACACAAATTTTCGCTTGCCTTATTCGGCAAGAAAGAGTTACTATTTAAACCAAAATATCAAGTTTTTCCTATTCGGCACGACATCGATCACAGTAAACAGGTGATATCACAATATGCAAAACAGCCACTGTGAAAAATTCCAAGCACTTTCTTGATAATGTGAGAAAACATGAGAGAGAGAGAGAGAGAGAGAGAGAGAGAGAGAGAGAGAGAGAGAGAGAGAGAGAGAGAGAGAGAGAATGTGGCCTGACTGTTTGCACAGTAGTCCTGGTCAAGAGGTCATGTCACCCAGATTTCACAAGAGACCTCAGTTTAAGTGGTCAGTCCCCAGTGACTTGATCAGTCCCAAGTGACGTGGTCAGTCCCTAGTGATGTGGTCAGCCCCCAGTGACGTGGTCAGCCCCCAGTGACGTGGTCAGCCCCCAGTGACGTGGTAAGTCCCCAGTGACGTGGTCAGTCCCCAGTGACGTGGTCAGCACCCAGTGACGTGGTAAGTCCCCAGTGACGTGGTCAGTCCCCAGTGATGTGGTCAGTCCCCAGTGACGTGGTCAGCCCCCAGTGACGTGGTCAGCCCCCAGTGACGTGGTCAGTCCCCAGTGACGTAGTCAGTCCCCAGTGACGTGGTCAGTCCCCAATGACGTGATCAGTCCCCAGTGACGTGATCAGTCCCCAGTGACGTGGTCAGTCCCCAGTGACGTGATCAGTCCCCAGTGACGTGGTCAGTCCCCAGTGACGTGGTCAGTCGCCAGTGACGTCATCAGTCCCCAGTGAGGTGGTCAGTCCCCAGTGACGTGATCAGTCCCCAGTGACGTGGTCAGTCCCCAGTGACGTGGTCAGCCCCAGTGACGTGGTCAGCCCCCAGTGACGTGGTAAGTCCCCAGTGACGTGATCAGTCCCCAGTGACGTGGTCAGTCCCCAGTGACGTGATCAGTCCCCAGTGACGTGATCAGTCCCCAGTGACGTGGTCAGTCCCCAGTGACGTGATCAGTCCCCAGTGACGTGATCAGTCCGCAGTGACGTGGTAAGTCCCCAGTGACGTGGTCAGTCCCCAGCGACGTGATCAGTCCCCAGTGACGTGGTCAGTCCCCAGTGACGTGGTCAGTCCCCAGTGACGTGATCAGTCCCCAGTGACGTGGTCAGTCCCCAGTGACGTGATCAGTCCCCAGTGACGTGGTCAGTCCCCAGTGACGTGGTCAGTCCCCAGTGACGTGATCAGTCCCCAGTGACGTGGTCAGTCCCCAGTGACGTGGTCAGTCCCCAGTGACGTGGTCAGTCCCCAGTGACGTGGTCAGTCCCCAGTGACGTGGTCAGTCCCCAGTGACGTGGTCAGTCCCCAGTGACGTGGTCAGTCCCCAGTGACGTGGTCAGTCCTAAGTGACCGAATACTGCATTCCTCTTCAAATAGAGTATCTTCCTCTACGCAAAATCAAGCTTCAGTTAAGCTGCTGACACTGCCTCCACAGTAACTGAAGCTGTTGACACTGCTTCCACAATAACTCAAGCTGCTGACACTGCCTCCACAGTAACTGAAGCTGTTGACACTGCCTCCACAGTAACTGAAGCTGTTGACACTGCCTCCACAGTAACTCAAGCTGTTGACACTGCCTCCACAGTAACTGAAGCTGCTGACACTGCCTCCACAGTAACTCAAGCTGTTGACACTGCCTCCACAGTAACTCAAGCTGTTGACACTGCCTCCGCAGTAACTCAAGCAGCTGACACTGCCTCCACAATAACTCAAGCTGTTGACACTGCCTCCACAGTAACTCAAGCTGCTGACACTGCCTCCACAGTAACTCAAGCTGCTGACACTGCCTCCACAGTAACTCAAGCTATTGACACTGCCTCCACAGTAACTCAAGCTGTTGACACTGCCTCCACAGTAACTCAAGCTGTTGACACTGCCTCCACAGTAACTCAAGCTGTTGACACTGCCTCCACAATAACTCAAGCTGTTGACACTGCCTCCGCAGTAACTCAAGCTGCTGACACTGCCTCCACAGTAACTCAAGCTGTTGACACTGCCTCCACAATAACTCAAGCTGTTGACACTGCCTCCGCAGTAACTCAAGCTGTTGACACTGCCTCCGCAGTAACTCAAGCTGCTGACACTGCCTCCACAGTAACTCAAGCTGTTGACACTGCCTCCACAATAACTCAAGCTGTTGACACTGCCTCCGCAGTAACTCAAGCTGTTGACACTGCCTCCACAGTAACTCAAGCTGTTGACACTGCCTCCACAATAACTCAAGCTGTTGACACTGCCTCCGCAGTAACTCAAGCTGCTGACACTGCCTCCACAGTAACTCAAGCTGTTGACACTGCCTCCACAGTAACTCAAGCAGCTGACACTGCCTCCACAGTAACTCAAGCTGTTGACATTGCCTCCACAGTAACTCAAGCAGCTGACACTGCCTCCACAGTAACTCAAGCTGTTGACACTGCCTCCGCAGTAACTCAAGCTGCTGACACTGCCTCCACAGTAACTCAAGCTGTTGACACTGCCTCCACAGTAACTCAAGCAGCTGACACTGCCTCCACAGTAACTCAAGCTGTTGACATTGCCTCCACAGTAACTCAAGCAGCTGACACTGCCTCCACAGTAACTCAAGCTGTTGACACTGCCTCCGCAGTAACTCAAGCAGCTGACACTGCCTCCACAATAACTCAAGCTGTTGACACTGCCTCCGCAGTAACTCAAGCAGCTGACACTGCCTCCACAGTAACTCAAGCTGTTGACACTGCTTCCACAGTAACTCAAGCTGCTGACACTGCCTCCACAGTAACTCAAGCTGTTGACACTGCCTCCACAATAACTCAAGCTGCTGACACTGCCTCCACAGTAACTCAAGCTGTTGACATTGCCTCCACAGTAACTCAAGCTGCTGACACTGCTTCCACAGTAACTCAAGCTGCTGACACTGCCTCCACAGTAACTCAAGCTGCTGACACTGCCTCTACAATAACTCAAGCTGCTGACACTGCCTCCACAGTAACTCAAGCTGTTGACATTGCCTCCACAGTAACTCAAGCTGCTGACACTGCCTCCACAGTAACTCAAGCTGCTGATACTGCCTCCACAGTAACTCAAGCTGCTGACACTGCCTCCACAGTAACTCAAGCTGCTGACACTGCCTCCACAATAACTTAAGCTGCTGACACTGCCTCCACAGTAACTCAAGCTGCTGACACTGCCTCCACAGTAACTCAAGCTGCTGACACTGCCTCCACAGTAACTCAAGCTGCTGACACTGCCTCCACAGTAACTCAAGCTGTTGACATTGCCTCCACAGTAACTCAAGCTGCTGACACTGCCTCCACAGTAACTCAAGCTGTTGACACTGCCTCCACAATAACTCAAGCTGTTGACACTGCCTCTGCAGTAACTCAAGCTGCTGACACTGCCTCCACAGTAACTCAAGCTGTTGACACTGCTTCCACAGTAACTCAAGCAGCTGACACTGCCTCCACAGTAACTCAAGCTGTTGACACTGCCTCCACAGTAACTCAAGCTGTTGACACTGCCTCCACAATAACT
>NC_069488.1:14405083-14450083 GCF_026875155.1 Cherax quadricarinatus | reverse complement strand
TTCGATGAGGGAGCATTCTTCCTGGAGTAACTCATTACTACGGTCACCTGGCTCCGTTATGTTGACATTCTCATTATAACTCCCAGACGCTTCAACGTTCAAGATCTCCAAAATAAGCTCAACCAGGTCGAACTCTCAATCCAGTTCACATTAGAAGGAGAAAAAGTCGACAACACTCTTCCTTTCCTGTATGTAATTCTCTACAAAGCTAACCAAGAGCTTCGTTTTAAAGTCTATCGAGAACCTACCAAGATGATCTTTCCCAGGTCTACTCTCACCACGATACCCCGATGTCCCCGCCCATGGTATGGTTTGTTTGCAATCGTGTCATTACGATTTCGTTAGTCGTGGCGTAATTATAGGCTTTATCCTTCGTGCACTCTGAATCTGTAGCAGTGAGTTCCTTGAGGAAGACTGCTCTCTAACTGACAAGTATTTTCTAAATTTTGCTATCCTTGTGGTGGGAAAATAAGCCAGTCAACCAAGCCATGGTGGTGGAGGAGGTAAGCCAGTCAACCAAGCCATGGTGGTGGAGGAGGTAAGCCAGTCAACCAAGCCATGGTGGTGGAGGAGGCAAGCCAGTCAACCAAGCCATGGTGGTGGAGGAGGTAAGCCAGTCAACCAAGCCATGGTGGTGGAGGAGGTAAGCCAGTCAACCAAGCCATGGTGGTGGAGGAGGTAAGCCAGTCAACCAAGCCATGGTGGTGGAGGAGGTAAGCCAGTCAACCAAGCCATGGTGGTGGAGGAGGTAAGCCAGTCAACCAAGCAATGGTGGTGGAGGAGGTAAGCCAGTCAACCAAGCCATGGTGGTGGAGGAGGTAAGCCAGTCAACCAAGCCATGGTGGTGGAGGAGGTAAGCCAGTCAACCAAGCCATGGTGGTGGAGGAGGTAAGCCAGTCAACCAAGCCATGGTGGTGGAGGAGGTAAGCCAGTCAACCAAGCCATGGTGGTGGAGGAGGTAAGCCAGTCAACCAAGCCATGGTGGTGGAGGAGGTAAGCCAGTCAACCAAGCCATGGTGGTGGAGGAGGTAAGCCAGTCAACCAAGCCATGGTGGTGGAGGAGGTAAGCCAGTCAACCAAGCCATGATCGTGGAGGTAAGCCAGTCAACCAAGCCATGGTGGTGGAGGAGGTAAGCCAGTCAACCAAGCCATGGTCGTGGAGGTAAGCCAGTCAACCAAGCCATGGTGGTGGAGGAGGTAAGCCAGTCAACCAAGCCATGGTGGTGGAGGAGGTAAACCACTCAACCAAGCCATGGTGATGGAGGAGGTAAGCCAGTCAACCAAGCCATGAAGGTGAGAAGGTAAGCTGGTGAAACAAGCCATGGTGGAAGAGGTAAGCTAGTCACCCAAGCCATGTTGAACGAGGTAAACCAGTCACCCAAGCCATGTTAAACGAGGTAAACCAGTCACCCAAGCCATGGTGAAAGAGAGAAGCCAGTCAACCAAGCCATGGAGGTGAGGTAAGCCAGTCAACCAAGCCATGGTGAACGAGGTAAACCAGTCAACCAAGCCATGGTGGTGGAGGAGGTAAGCCAGTCAACCAAGCCATGGTGGTGGAGGAGGTAAGCCAGTCAACCAAGCCATGATCGTGGAGGTAAGCCAGTCAACCAAGCCATGGTGGTGGAGGAGGTAAGCCAGTCAACCAAGCCATGGTCGTGGAGGTAAGCCAGTCAACCAAGCCATGGTGGTGGAGGAGGTAAGCCAGTCAACCAAGCCATGGTGGTGGAGGAGGTAAACCACTCAACCAAGCCATGGTGATGGAGGAGGTAAGCCAGTCAACCAAGCCATGAAGGTGAGAAGGTAAGCTGGTGAAACAAGCCATGGTGGAAGAGGTAAGCTAGTCACCCAAGCCATGTTGAACGAGGTAAACCAGTCACCCAAGCCATGTTAAACGAGGTAAACCAGTCACCCAAGCCATGGTGAAAGAGAGAAGCCAGTCAACCAAGCCATGGAGGTGAGGTAAGCCAGTCAACCAAGCCATGGTGAACGAGGTAAACCAGTCAACCAAGCCATGGTGAACGAGGTAAACCAGTCAACCAAGCCATGGTGAACGAGGTAAACCAGTCAACCAAGCCATGGTGAACGAGGTAAACCAGTCAACCAAGCCATGGTGAACGAGGTAAACCAGTCAACCAAGCCATGGTGAAGGAGAGAAGCCAGTCAACCAAGCCATGATGAAGGAGAGAAGCCAGTCAACCAAGCCATGATGAAGGAGAGAAGCCAGTCAACCAAGCCATGATGAAGGAGAGAAGCCAGTCAACCAAGCCATGATGAAGGAGAGAAGCCAGTCAACCAAGCCATGATGAAGGAGAGAAGCCAGTCAACCAAGCCATGATGAAGGAGAGAAGCCAGTCAACCAAGCCATGATGAAGGAGAGAAGCCAGTCAACCAAGCCATGATGAAGGAGAGAAGCCAGTCAACCAAGCCATGGTGAAGGAGAGAAGCCAGTCAACCAAGCCATGATGAAGGAGAGAAGCCAGTCAACCATGCCATGATGAAGGAGAGAAGCCAGTCAACCAAGCCATGGTGAAGGAGAGAAGCCAGTCAACCAAGCCATGGTGAAGGAGAGAAGCCAGTCAACCAAGCCATGATGGAGAGAAGCCAGTCAACCAAGTCATGATGGAGAGAAGCCAGTCAACCAAGCCATGATGAAGGAGAGAAGCCAGTCAACCAAGCCATGATGAAGGAGAGAAGCCAGTCAACCAAGCCATGGTGAAGGAGAGAAGCCAGTCAACCAAGCCATGATGAAGGAGAGAAGCCAGTCAACCATGCCATGATGAAGGAGAGAAGCCAGTCAACCAAGCCATGGTGAAGGAGAGAAGCCAGTCAACCAAGCCATGGTGAAGGAGAGAAGCCAGTCAACCAAGCCATGATGAAGGAGAGAAGCCAGTCAACCAAGTCATGATGGAGAGAAGCCAGTCAACCAAGCCATGATGAAGGAGAGAAGCCAGTCAACCAAGCCATGATGAAGGAGAGAAGCCAGCCAACCAAGCCATGATGGAGAGAAGCCAGTCAACCAAGCCATGATGAAGGAGAGAAGCCAGTCAACCAAGCCATGATGAAGGAGAGAAGCCAGTCAACCAAGCCATGATGAAGGAGAGAAGCCAGTCAACCAAGCCATGGTGAAGGAGAGAAGCCAGTCAACCAAGCCATGATGAAGGAGAGAAGCCAGTCAACCAAGCCATGGTGAAGGAGAGAAGCCAGTCAACCAAGCCATGATGAAGGAGAGAAGCCAGTCAACCAAGCCATGATGAAGGAGAGAAGCCAGTCAACCAAGCCATGGTGAAGGAGAGAAGCCAGTCAACCAAGCCATGATGGAGAGAAGCCAGTCAACCAAGCCATGATGAAGGAGAGAAGCCAGTCAACCAAGCCATGATGAAGGAGAGAAGCCAGTCAACCAAGCCATGATGAAGGAGAGAAGCCAGTCAACCAAGCCATGGTGAAGGAGAGAAGCCAGTCAACCAAGCCATGATGGAGAGAAGCCAGTCAACCAAGCCATGATGAAGGAGAGAAGCCAGTCAACCAAGCCATGATGAAGGAGAGAAGCCAGTCAACCAAGCCATGATGAAGGAGAGAAGCCAGTCAACCAAGCCATGATGGAGAGAAGCCAGTCAACCAAGCCATGATGAAGGAGAGAAGCCAGTCAACCAAGCCATGATGAAGGAGAGAAGCCAGTCAACCAAGCCATGATGAAGGAGAGAAGCCAGTCAACCAAGCCATGATGGAGAGAAGCCAGTCAACCAAGCCATGATGAAGGAGAGAAGCCAGTCAACCAAGCCATGATGAAGGAGAGAAGCCAGTCAACCAAGCCATGATGAAGGAGAGAAGCCAGTCAACCAAGCCATGGTGAAGGAGAGAAGCCAGTCAACCAAGCCATGATGAAGGAGAGAAGCCAGTCAACCAAGCCATGATGAAGGAGAGAAGCCAGTCAACCAAGCCATGGTGAAGGAGAGAAGCCAGTCAACCAAGCCATGATGAAGGAGAGAAGCCAGTCAACCAAGCCATGATGAAGGAGAGAAGCCAGTCAACCAAGCCATGATGAAGGAGAGAAGCCAGTCAACCAAGCCATGATGAAGGAGAGAAGCCAGTCAACCAAGCCATGATGAAGGAGAGAAGCCAGTCAACCAAGCCATGGTGAAGGAGAGAAGCCAGTCAACCAAGCCATGGTGAAGGAGAGAAGCCAGTCAACCAAGCCATGGTGAAGGAGAGAAGCCAGTCAACCAAGCCATGGTGAAGGAGAGAAGCCAGTCAACCAAGCCATGGTGAAGGAGAGAAGCCAGTCAACCAAGCCATGATGAAGGAGAGAAGCCAGTCAACCAAGCCATGGTGAAGGAGAGAAGCCAGTCAACCAAGCATGATGAAGGAGAGAAGCCAGTCAACCAAGCCATGGTGAAGGAGAGAAGCCAGTCAACCAAGCCATGGTGAAGGAGAGAAGCCAGTCAACCAAGCCATGGTGAAGGAGAGAAGCCAGTCAACCAAGCCATGGTGAAGGAGAGAAGCAGTCAACCAAGCCATGATGAAGGAGAGAAGCCAGTCAACCAAGCCATGATGAAGGAGAGAAGCCAGTCAACCAAGCCATGGTGAAGGAGAGAAGCCAGTCAACCAAGCCATGATGAAGGAGAGAAGCCAGTCAACCAAGCCATGATGAAGGAGAGAAGCCAGTCAACCAAGCCATGATGAAGGAGAGAAGCCAGTCAACCAAGCCATGATGAAGGAGAGAAGCCAGTCAACCAAGCCATGGTGAAGGAGAGAAGCCAGTCAACCAAGCCATGGTGAAGGAGAGAAGCCAGTCAACCAAGCCATGGTGAAGGAGAGAAGCCAGTCAACCAAGCCATGGTGAAGGAGAGAAGCCAGTCAACCAAGCCATGATGAAGGAGAGAAGCCAGTCAACCAAGCCATGATGAAGGAGAGAAGCCAGTCAACCAAGCCATGGTGAAGGAGAGAAGCCAGTCAACCAAGCCATGGTGAAGGAGAGAAGCCAGTCAACCAAGCCATGATGAAGGAGAGAAGCCAGTCAACCAAGCCATGATGAAGGAGAGAAGCCAGTCAACCAAGCCATGATGAAGGAGAGAAGCCAGTCAACCAAGCCATGATGAAGGAGAGAAAGCCAGTCAACCAAGCCATGATGAAGGAGAGAAGCCAGTCAACCAAGCCATGATGAAGGAAAGAAGCCAGTCAACCAAGCCATGATGAAGGAGAGAAGCCAGTAAGCCATCAGTGTCCTCACTACACCTCTCCACAAACTTATTCCACTTGTTCTACCTCTACCTGGGCAAAACGTCCCGTGCCCGAAACCTCGCACATTTCCCTCTTCTATCTGCTCAAGAAACATTTTTCCACATTTGCAGCCTTGCAAACTTTTGAGAAATATGTCGGGTAGGCCGTGTCGGGCAGGCCGTGTGTCGGGTAAGCCGTTTGTCGGGTGGGCCGTGTATCGGGTAGGCCTAGTGGGGAGATACAATGAGCCTGGGATTGAATTTTAGCATTAGAATACCTGAGGCGCCCAGAACCTTACTCAACCAACCACCACCACCACCACAACAACCGTATCTACCACCACCACCACGTCTATCACGACCTATCTACACATTTACCACGACCCTATCTACACATTTACCACGACTCTATTTACACATTTACCACGACCCTATCTACACATCTACCACCATATCTACAAGTAGGGCATCACCAGACTTGGGTGAGAGTAGCTGCAGGGTGCTAGCATCAACAGTCAATTGAAAAACCTGCCCTCATACCTGACAACGAAGGTGTTAGAACCCTCGAATCAATTTCTCTCAGAATGGTTTATTCCACACACTAAGAGAATGGAAAGTCGAAGGAGGACTGATCCAAATAACACTAAGTCACCATGAATGCCAAAAAGCAGAGTGTTGCTCTCGTGTATACAGGTTGGATAACTAGAACTTTCAGAACATGAGATGTCAAGGCAATGATGGCACTCTTCAGGTCACTCGTTCTCTCTAGGCTGGAGTAATGCTGTATAGTAACGACCCACCTCAAGGCAGGCGAAATTGCAGAACCGGAAAATGTACAGAGAACTTAAATTACTGGGAGCACCTAATGTCCCCCGAGTTGTACTCATTACAATGTAGGCGAGAAAGATACATAATAAACTACAAATAAACACAAGATACTTGGCAGACTGTGCGGGATACCTCAGGTAAAAAGTAGGGAAGCGATGAGTACGCACAGAGAACTCAATAAGTGTAAAGGGACCACGACTCTTAAACATCCTCGCTTCGTACAAAAGGGAGAGCATCAACAGACCCCTAGATAGCTTTACTAGAGAACTCAACAAATTATTCAACTCAGCTCCTGATCCGCTGGGCTGTGGTGCATGCGCTGGACTGCGTACTGCGGCCACTAAAAGCTTGATCAACCAGACCAACAACCAGGGGGCCTGGTCTGGGACCGGGCCACAGGGGCGGTGATCTGAAGCAACTACATGTGATCTACAGGTACAGGACCACATTTGTCATGGTACAGGACCACACTTGTCATGGTACAGGACCACTTATCATGGTACAGGACCACACTTGTCATGGTACAAGACCACACTTGTCATGGTACAAGACCACACTTGTCATGGTACAAGACCACACTTGTCATGGTACAAGACCACACTTGTCATGGTACAAGATAAGACCACATTTGTCATGGTACAGGACCACATTTGTCATGGTACAGGACCACACTTGTCATGGTTCAAGACCACACTTGTCATGGTACAAGATAAGACCACATTTGTCATGGTACAGGACCACATTTGTCATGGTTCAAGACCACACCTGTCATGGTACAAGACCACACTTGTCATGGCTCAAGACCATACTTGTCATGGTACAAGACCACACTTGTCATGGTACAGGACCACACTTGTCATAGTACACCAGCACCCTTCCCTCATTCTCCAGACCATTAACCTCACCATTACACCAGGTCACGTGTCCTTCTACACTTACTGTACACACGACGTGATGATTTTACCTTGTGTGTACACGTACAACCTTGTGTCTGTCCCACACCACTGCTATACCTGCTACACACACATATACATGGAACAATCTGGAGAGTGAAGTCGCGGATGCAATATCCATACATAGCTTTAAGATGAAGTACGATAAGGCTTTTGGAGCAGGGAGTGGGCTTAGTAGCGACTAGCGAAGAGGTGGGGCCATGAGATACGAATCGACCCTTGCAACCACAAATAGGTGAGTACACCTGTCCCCTCATCTACTGCTACCACCTTAATAAGTAGAGGTGTGCCAAAGTGTCGATATTATTGGGTATCGGCTAATTTTGACGGTATCGGCATCGGCATCGGCTTGAAATTGAGTACCGGTATCGACAAAAACTGTGGTATCGTCCCATCATTAAAGTTAGATATGACAAAAAATTGCTAGAAGAGGTACCCCGTAGCTCACTAGTGAGAGCATTCCACTCACAATCACAAGGCACTGGGTTCGACTACCTGACATGAAGAAACATTTGGGTATATTTCCTTCCACCTCTGTTGCCCCTCACACCTGTCGTCAGTAATTAATAAATACCTGTGTATTAGCTCTCTGTCGTGGGTAGCTTCCAGGTAAACATGTGTCAGAAAACTCCAGTGCTGAAATGTCACACTGTGTAAGAAAAAACGGTCGTATGTGTAGGACTCCATTAATTCCAGTAAAGTGTTGACCTCAGCATTCTGAACCGGACTATAAATACTCGCGTTCCTTCCACCCCAGGTAGTTCTGTTTGTGACTTGAAAAAGCCCACTGTGTGGGCGAAACGTAGTCAATAAAGGATCACATTATACTGCATTTGTGTTTATATTTCCAAAGTGTTGGCTTAAAGGTATCAATGTACGTGATGATGTTAATAAAAGCATCTGTCTGCTTATTGCAGAGTTTGACGTATGTGATGTATTGTTTACTTCAGTGAGACGGCAGCCCAGAGGTTGCAACGCCACTAAGCGGGTCACTATGAATAACACAGGCGTCAGGGAATAATGTTCACGAGGAAGACACCATCACTATCAACAGCCTGCCTGGCTGCCTTAGTGACAACGTTGTTCATGGTCATGCTTCCTTCCCTCCCTCCCTCACCAGCTCTCTCTCCCAACACTCTCACCACCTCACTGACCCACATGATGCCTACACATGTCAGTGTAGCAACACTTGCCTCAGTAATTTTAACTCCAGCCTGTAAGGAAAACGTATTAACCTTTCATAGCTACTGAATTCAGAGTGGAATACTTGACGATATCCTTAACACCCTCGTTAAGTTTCACAACCCAGGCTGATAAATGCCATTACCTTATGAATAAAATTATCCCGTGTTAAGGAATATAACAGGGAAACACAGCTAACTTTTGTTCCCACTGCAACTATCGTATATAATAAGATAACAGCATGCTGCTAATATACTCAACCATATTAATAAAAAAAATAAACACGGTTCCAACGCAGTTGCACCAGGGAAGTGTGTTAGACTAACACTGCTCTAAATGCAACCTTTACATGTTGTGATATTTGAGTGTGTATACACTTAATAACAGAATTGATATTGCCAGTGATCTGCCAACTATTTGGGCTGACATGTAGTGTCTTTATGGTAGTATGTTCACTCAGAGGATACGTGGCATTTGCCAATAAATTTCCGCCTCGAGGCAAAATCTTGAAAACCCTGCACAGGTTGCTGGCACACAAGACAGCAACGTACCGCCCACAGTAATACAGAGAAGACAGCGCCGAGCAAGATTCCATTCCCGGAATGTTCTCGATCTATCCAGACTTTTTTTTATAGAAACATTACTAAATCATGTTCGTCATGTTAGAGCTGCGAGGATGTATGAAGTCTGAGACACTTACGGATAAACAAGAGTGTCGTCTACCTTACTGCCCCCCCCCCTCCTGCCTCCAACACCATGATAATACCCGACACTCCTTAATGTAGATAGTAGATGGTTCTTGTTAGCAGACAGCCTGGGTGGAACCCTAAGTTCTCTGTTATCTCTCTGACCCATATACATGTACTCTCATGCACTCCCATTTAACGTTACTTCATTCTAGCCACACTGCTGGAGAAAACTGGACACGGGTTAAATTCCAGGAGCAACACTGCTGGAAAGAACTGGACATGGGTCAACTTCCATGAGCCACACTGCTGGAAAGAACTGGACATGGGTCAACTTCCATGAGCCACACTGCTGGAATGAAGTGGACATGGGTCAACTTCCATGAGCCACACTGCTGGAATGAACTGGACATGGGTCAACTTCCATGAGCCACACTGCTGGAAAGAACTGGACATGTGTCAACTTCCATGAGCCACACTGCTGGAGAGAACTGGACATGGGTCACCTTCCAGGAGACACACTGCTGCTGGAAAGAACTGGACATGGGTCACCTTCCATGAGCCACACTGCTGGAAAGCACCGGACATGGTCCACCTTCCAGGAATTGCTCTGGAGGGAATTCCTGTTTCTCTTCTCAGGGCTAAAAAGACACGGTGAACCTCCTGATTATTTACCAGGCGGAATGTAACAGGAAAGTGTTGCAAGATCTTAACCAATTATTATTATTATTATTATTATTGCTGATAAAGTCATACAGCGTTAAGCTCACAGATTAAACTCAATAATAATCCACATGGTGACAGAAACATAGGAGATTGACTCACGAAATCGTAATGACACGATTGCAAACAAACCATACCCCGGCCGGGATTGAACCCGCGGTCAGAGAGTCTCAAAACTCCAGACCGTCGCGTTAGCCACTAGACCAGCTAGCCACAATAACATTCATCCAACTAGGTATATTTCTACACCATAGGAAGGTTAGCATAGGCACCACTGTGACCACAAATGCAAGTTTTTAAAGACGAATCTCCAGCTAGCGTGGCCGTGACGAACTCTAGCTCAAGTCCCCTCACTGCCGTCAACATGACTCACGAAATCGTAACGACACGATTGCAAACAAACCATACCCCGGCCGGGATTGAACCCGCGGTCAAAGTCTCAAAACTCCAGACCGTCGCGTTAGCCACTAGACCAGCTAGCCACAATAAGATTCGTCCAACGGTCTGGAGTTTTGAGACTCTGACCGCGGGTTCAATCCCGGCCGGGGTATGGTTTGTTTGCAATCGTGTCATTACGATTTCGTGAGTCATGTGAGGGGACTTGAGCTAGAGTTCGTCACGGCCACGCTAGCTGGAGATTCGTCTGAAAAAATTGGCTTTGTGGTCACAGTGGTGCCTATGCTAACCTTCCTATGGTGTAGAAATATACCTAATTGGACGAATCTTATTGTGGCTAGCTGGTCTAGTGGCTAACACGACGGTCTGGAGTTTTGAGACTCTCTGACCGCGGGTTCAATCCCGGCCGGGGTATAAGAACATAAGAATGGAGAAACACTGCAGAAGGCCTACTGGCCCATACACGGCAGGTCCTCATCAAAACTACCTCTACCCAAAGCTACCCAAGAAGGTGGAAATATAAACACATATGCAGTATAATGTGATCCTTTATTGACAACGTTTCACCCACACAGTAGGCTTTTTCAAGTCACACACAGATCTACCTGGGGTGGAAGGTACGGGAGTATTTATAGTCATGTTCAGAATGTTGAGGTCAGGTGGAGAATGCTGCATCTGATGATCTACCGGGTGGAGTTATAGTCTTGGGTAGCTTGGCAGGGGTATTGGACAAGTTGTGAGTAGACCTGCAGTGTTCTATGTTCTTATGTGGGATAGCGATGAAGAAGTTTCTTGGCGAGTGGTTCAGCTATGTTATAGAAGCCGTTGTTCTGGTTGAAATTGTTGGTTATAGAGATAAGCGATGATTCCAGGATTCTTCGGTATTGAGTGTTGTCTTCTGTGGCGGTAAGTCTTGAGTTTCTGAAGTTAATTAAATGGTTGTGTGAATTGCGATGTTGTACACAGGCATTCCTTGTATCGTCAGTCCTGCTTGCATATTGGTGTTCTGAAATACGTGTTTGGAGGTCTCTTGATGTTTCGCCCACATATAATTTGTTGCAGTCATTACAAGGGATTATGTATACCCCTGCAGAGGATGGAGGCTTGTCCTGTCTACTACTGGTGATGTCCTTGATGGTCGTGGTTGTGGAGGTAGATACTTGGAGTGATGTATTGGAAAAGATGTTGGAAACATGTTTGGCAATGGAGTTGGTGGGGAGGACTATGTATCTCTTCTCGGCAGTGTCTTCTCTGGGTGTGTTGAAGATGTTTAATGCCCGCCGTTTACAGTCTTTGATGAAGTGACGAGGATAGTGGAGTTTAGAAAATACTTGTTCAATTATAGTGCATTCTTCCTCAAGGAACTCATTGCTGCAGATTCTGAGTGCACGCAGGAAGAAGCCTATAATTACACCACGTTTGGTTTTGGTGTCGTGGTGAGAGTAGAAGTGAAGAAGATCGTTTTGAGAGTAAGACACATGTGCAACATCTGGGTATCTTTATTGTAGACGTTTCGCCATCCAGTGGCTTTATCAATACAAATTCTAGGACATAACTTGAAGACAGTAGAACTACGTACAGAAGATGAGGTAATCAGTCCCTCAACCTAGGAGTAGGTGCGAAGAGCACCATAGTCGACTATGGTGCTCTTCGCACCTACTCCTAGGTTGAGGGACTGATTATCTCATCTTCTGTACATAGTTCTACTGTCTTCAAGTTATGTCCTAGAATTTGTATTGATAAAGCCACTGGATGGCGAAACGTCTACAATAAAGATACCCAGATGTTGCACATGTGTCTTAATCTCATCTTGTCGGTATTATATACCATTCGTACACAAGATCGTTTTGGTTGGTGGGTTTTCGATAGACTTTAAAACGAAGTTCGTGGTCAGCTTTGCAGAGCAGAACATCAAGGAAAGGAAGAGTGTTGTCGACTTCTTCTTCAAGTGTGAACTGGATTGAAGGCTCGACCCAAGAAGGTCCTAGCCTCGATCACCCTACTCTGGAGACTGTTCCAAGCATCCACAACTGTTAGATGGTTTACACAGGAGATTAATTGATCTGTAAATTTCGATCCCCTTCTGGGATTCTCTTCAGTAGGATCCCAGAAGGGGGTCGAAATATACAAATCACTCAATCTCCTGTGTTTCTGTCTTCATGTGGGTTATTACTGAGCACCGACAAGTGTTCATTACTCTTCAGTTGTTCACCATAGATTGTCTTTGACTCAAGGTTACAGACAATGGCCGTGGTAGAGCACTTGGTGCTATTCCCTACTAGCTTGCGTCTGCTGAGGCGGGATGTGTATGAGAGGTTGCTGTCTATCAGCAAGTATCTACTGTGTTATCTAATCTACGATAGCACCTCTGCCTGTGAGGAACAAGGTGCGGTGAAGGCCCTTACATATGTCTTACTCACACACACACACACACACACACACACACACACACACACACACACACACACACACACACACTGACGCACAGACACTGACACAGACATTGACATTCAGACATAGACACAGACACACACACCACACGCACACATATACAACAGGTCTGGTGTCTAATCGACATGTGCCTAGGACAAAATGGTAACTAACACACACACACACACACACACACACCTATGAAAATCGGAGAAAAGACGTCCGGAAACAGTATACATGCTCGGGGCTCAAAGACTGCAAACCTTCCTGGAAGAGAAGGACCTCAGGGTGAGCATACTGCAGAGCATCTCACTTGAGGCACACATAAACCGAATAACCACTCCAGCAAAAGCGAGAATGGCAAATTTAAGAATAGCGTTAAGGAACATTAATAAGGAGCCAGTCATGACCTTATACACGCCGCATCTGGTAAAGCATGTAACGAACCAGGAAATAAAGGCAAAGGTTTGCAACAAAACTAGTCCCAGAGCTGAGGTGTATGAACTATGAAAAGCTAGAGGAGTTAAAACTGACGACACTTGAGGACAGAGCCAAAGGTGACATTATTACTACGTAGAAGATACTGAGAGGAGTTGACAGGGTACCTGAGAGGCGGACCTCAAGTACACAAGGGCACAGCTGGAAGTTAAAATCACAGATGAATCACAGGATGTAATGAAGTATATATTCAACATCCTAGATTTACAGTAGTTGAAAAATGGAATGACGGAGACGAGGCAGTGATATGAAAAATGGAATGACGTAGACGAGGCAGTGATAAGACCCAAGACGCCAGAAGTCAGTGATGCTGATCGTAAGTGATTTAAGAAGAGAGTCAATTATTATTATAATCATGGGGAAGCGCTAAACCAGAAGGGATTATACAGCGCCTATAGGGGGAGGGGTGGAATGGAAGGGCTCAATTCAGAGAACTGGAGCACAGACCCAATTCTCTAGATCAAGAGCCCCTCACCAGCGTCAAGGAACCTCCCTTCAGGGGAGAGGTGAGTCAAAATCAGTTTCAATACACACACACACACTGGGAAGTGATGTAGGGGAGGCAAGATCCATACATAGCTTTAAAAAGAGGTATGATAAAGCTCTTCGAGCAAGTGACCTAGGAACGACTATTGAAGAGGAGGGTCAGAAGCTGTGAATCGACCCCTGCAACCACAAGTAGGTGAGTACACACACACACACACACACACACACACACACACACACACACACACACCTCGTTGACATTCTTCACACTTGACCAGACAACTTCAACCTAGTACAAGGTAATGCTGTTTTTACTGGAAACTGTGCCAGTGATATTCTCACCACTGCCATGTCTAGGTCCCCACCACAACACTGTAGCTGTCCCACTACCTGTGATCATGTCTAGGTCCCCACCACAACACTGTAGCTGTCCCACTACCTGTGATCATGTCTAGGTCCCCACCACAACACTGTAGCTGTCCCACTACCTGTGATCATGTCTAGGGCCCCACCACAACACTGTAGCTGTCCCACTACCTGTGTTTCATGTCTAGGTCCCCACCACAACACTGTAGCTGTCCCACTACCTGTGATCATGTCTAGGTCCCCAACACAACACTGTAGCTGTCCCACTACCTGTGATCATGTCTAGGGCCCCACCACAACACTGTAGCTGTCCCACTACCTGTGATCATGTCTAGGTCCCCACCACAACACTGTAGCTGTCCCACTACCTGTGATCATGTCTAGGTCCCCAACACAACACTGTAGCTGTCCCACTCCCTGTGATCATGTTAGGGCCCCACCACAACACTGTAGCTGTCCCACTACCTGTGATCATGTCTAGGTCCCCACCACAACACTGTAGCTGTCCCACTACCTGTGATCATGTCTAGGTCCCCAACACAACACTGTAGCTGTCCCACTACCTGTGATCATGTCTAGGGCCCCACCACAACACTGTAGCTGTCCCACTACCTGTGATCATGTCTAGGTCCCCACCACAACACTGTAGCTGTCCCACTACCTGTGATCATGTCTAGGTCCCCAACACAACACTGTAGCTGTCCCACTACCTGTGATCATGTCTAGGTCCCCACCACAACACTGTAGCTGTCCCACTACCTGTGATCATGTCTAGGTCCCCAACACAACACTGTAGCTGTCCCACTACCTGTGATCATGTCTAGGTCCCCACCACAAACACTGTAGCTGTCCCACTACCTGTGATCATGTCTAGGTCCCCACCACAACACTGTAGCTGTCCCACTACCTGTGATCATGTCTAGGGCCCCACCACAACACTGTAGCTGTCCCACTACCTGTGATCATGTCTAGGTCCCCACCACAACACTGTAGCTGTCCCACTACCTGTGATCATGTCTAGGTCCCCAACACAACACTGTAGCTGTCCCACTACCTGTGATCATGTCTAGGTCCCCACCACAACACTGTAGCTGTCCCACCACCTGTGATCATCTCTAGGTCCCCACCACAATGTAGTTGTCCAACTACTTGTGGTGTGTTTCCAGGGTTGATACACTGGCCTTGAGGGTGAGTCAATCAAATTTAAGCGCTAAACTCACAAGTCATACCAACCCAGGGTGAACTATTATGGGAGAGCGCTAAACCCGTAGGTATTATACAGCACTTCCTGTGGGGAGGGGGGATGGAAGGCATTCAGGCTTAATTTAGGGAAGTGGAGCACAGATCCAATTCCCTAGATCAAGAGCCCTTCACCAGCATCAAGGAATCTCCCTTAATTAAGGGAGGGAAGCCAGGGTTAAGCCAGAGGCTTCATTATTATCTAATTCATAAACCAGAATTTATCACAATATATAACTTGAGACTTAATACCTATTTTTCGCATATTTCTTGCATTTTTTTCAGTGTTCTATGTAATTGATACAACACTCTCGTGGTAAAAGTCTTACCAATAAAAACTACTGTATTAAGTGTTCATTTACCACTTGTCAGTGTCAGGTCTATATTCAGTATGAGAGCGGCACAAATTCTCCATCATCCGCAGAGATAACACAAGCTTACCAAAACTCTCCAGATTGCTAATACGAATGGCTGGCTTCCGACCGTCTCTATGCTGTAATTTTACGCTTCTCGTAAAGGCCAAGAAGCAAGAAGTGTGGCATTACCAGGTGGTGATGACATTGTTGAGCAAGAAGTACCGCTGTCATCACCCGTCAAGTTGGAGCCACCAATCTGAGAGAAGCAAAAACGTGACCTATAGCTATTTGGGACCCACCAGCATTACACGCCTCTGACGCGCGCTATAACAACACGGCAGAATAACAGAACAGGTGGATGACCCGGCTGACACTCAGCTCACACAATGAGTGTCCGTGGTTCGTTCCCCGGTACGGATCGGGCCACCATTTGGAAAAGATCCGGACCGGGACAAGACCAGCGAAACTACTACATACTTACATCACGGATGGAAACAGGCGTTTCCTTAAGACACCTGCTGTCCAGGTTCACCTAGCAATGAGTAGGTACCTGGGTGTTAGCAGACTGCTGTGGGTTGGATCCTGGGACAAAATTAACTCAAAACGCTCTGCATAACCAGGGATTTTCTTTACAATATGTCATTGATGTCAGCTATGGTCTGTATACGTTATATCATGTACTTGTGGAAATAATGGTTATTATTGTCCAAATAGAGGAAGAGGTAACACCAGTAAATACATGATGAAATGAAACGTTTCGTCTACACAGTAGGCTTCTTCAGTCAAATACAGAGGCACCAGGTGTAGTAGTGAAATATAAATGATATAATCAGTCCAACAACCTTGGAGAAATAGTGTTTGAGGTGGTCAGTCCCTCAGCCTGGAGAAGAGTTTTATTCCAAAGTCTTGAGCATTGTTCCAGACTATGGAACAATGTTCCAGACTATGGAACAATGTTCCAGACTATGGAACAATGTTCCAGACTATGGAACAATGTTCCAGACTATGGAACAATGTTCCAGACTATGGAGCGGAACTCTTCTCCAGGCTGAGGGACTGACCACCTCACAACTACGTCTTCAAGGGTGATGGACTAATTACATCGTCTTTACATCTCTATTGCTTCTGCTGCCTCTGTACTCGACTGAAGAAGCCTACTATATAGGCGAAACGTTCCGGAATAAAGATACCTAACTGATGCTAGGGGTCGGCCCTGACTCCAAATCCAAAAAAAAAAAGACGAGCAACAAGATTGAGACACTTATGTACCATATGGGAATCTTTATTAAGGAAACGTTTCGCCACACAGTGGCTTCATCAGTCCAACGCTTCGCCACGGTGTGGTGAAACGTTTCCTTAAACAAAGATTCCCATATGATGCATAAGTGTCTCAATCTTCAACCTGTCAATTTTCAAAACCATTTAACACACAAACAAACACCAGGACATATTTATCAAGAAAACGTTTCGGTTGTGGCACCTTGATCACCTATAACAGACAAAGATCAACAATAACGTTTCGGTTGTGGCACCTTGATCACCTATAACAGACAAAGATCAACAATAACGTTTCGGTTGTGGCACCTTGATCACCTATAACAGACAAAGATCAACAATAACGTTTCGGTTGTGGCACCTTGATCACCTATAACAGACAAAGATCAACAATAACGTTTCGGTTGTCGCACCTTGATCACCTATAACAGACAAAGATCAACAATAACGTTTCGGTTGTGGCACCTTGATCACCTATAACAAAGATCAACAATAACGTTTCGGTTGTGGCACCTTGATCACCTATAACAGACAAAGATCAACAATAACGTTTCGGTTGTGGCACCTTGATCACCTATAATAGACAAAGATCAACAATAACGTTTCGGTTGTGGCACCTTGATCACCTATAACAGACAAAGATCAACAATAACGTTTCGGTTGTGGCACCTTGATCACCTATAACAGACAAAGATCAACAATAACGTTTCGGTTGTGGCACCTTGATCACCTATAACAGACAAAGATCAACAATAACGTTTCGGTTGTGGCACCTTGATCACCTATAACAGACAAAAATCAACAATAACGTTTCGGTTGTGGCACCTTGATCACCTATAACAGACAAAAAGATCAACAATAACATTGTATACATTGTATACCATTCTTGTACATACATTGTATACATAGACTTGATTCCTTTTTTGGAATCACATCTGCTTTTCACATTTCCCAACACCCCCCTTCCCTTGGGGATTTAGCGCTTTCCCCTGGTTAATAATGATAATTAACATATAACACGCTAAGGTGAGCGATAAAATTATTTACAACCTGTGTTAACTAAAGTGGACACGGATTAAAGTTAACCCGGGATTATTATAACCAAGGTGAAGCGCTAAACCTGTACGAGTCATGGTTAGAACCATCACATACATGTACGTGCAGAGGATATTACTGCCTGTTGACATACGTATTCGAGAATGTCTGACATCACCCCCGCGTCCTGGTCTGAGATCTCGTGAGATGGACGAACAGAGAGAACGTTTCGGCCATACAGTGACCTCGTGATATGGACAAATAGACACAACGTTTCGCCCACACAGTAATCTCGTGAAATGGACGAATAGAGACAACGTTTCGCCCACACAGTGGGCTTTATCACGTCGCAAACGTATTTGTTCGTCATTTGATAAAATCCACCGTATGGACGAAACGTAGTCAATAAAGAATCGCATTATACTGCATTTGTACCTATTTTTACATGGTGTCGGTATTTTATACCATTTATCTCCATCTTGTGAGTTTCCTGAAGAATTATTATTATTATAATCAAAAAGAAGCGCTAAGCCACAAGGACTATACAGCGCTGCAGGGCAGGAAGGAAGCGAGGGCATCAGGTGGCAAAAGGGAGATGGATGAGCAACAGGTTACGGATAACAGCGGGGCAGTGGATGGTGAAAGGGTAAAGGGCAGCAAGAGACTGAACCAGAAAGGGCTGAGGGGAGTGTGAAAAGTATCATCAGAGTTTGTGGAGTAAATCAGTCGTTGTCAAGAAGTCAATGAGAGAGTCAGGATTAAAGGAGGGTCCATCAGCAAGAAGGGAAGGTAAAGAGAGAGTAGGAGAACGAAGACGACGTTGGAGGTAAATTCTGCGTGCTCGTTGATAGAGAGGGCAGTCTAACAGAATGTGGCTAATCGATACTGGAACGTTTCCTGAAGAATAAGTCATAAGTCTATGACTTGAAAAATTCACAACCTACAAATCGGGGAGACAGAATCATCAGACAACGTTTCGATCTATCCAGGACCATTATCAAATGACTAATCAAACACAAAATGAGGGCGGCGTAAAATATCGTCTATAGACATTTGACTTATGTACACAGTTCTTTGTTCTTAAGCAAGTGGTCCTGCAGGACCGTATGTTTACGTGGGCAGGGACGCTTAACATTTACACAGCAGTGGGACCGAAAGGTCATTTAGTCCGCGTGAAGTCCAGTCCATACTTGACTTTCAGCGGACCGCCAACAGCAACAATCTGGTTGACCAGTCAACCGCCAGAGAAGTCTTTCCCCAGGTTGCGGAGATCTGGTTGACCAGTCAACCGCCAGAGAAGTCTTTCCCCAGGTTGCGGAGATCTCTTAAAACAGGTTACAGGTGTACCTGTATCCCCCCCCCCCACACACACATGGCAGAAAAACAGCTTTTGTTCCCACTTTATTTATCATATAGAATAGTGTAGCAGCACAGTGCTGTTGTATCCAATATTAGAGGATTAAGAACTATTAAGAACATAGGAAATACATAAAGAACCTGCGCATGGGAGAGAGAAACTTCGTGACGACGTCTCGATCCGACTTAGACCATTAGTCACACTAACACACGAAGGTAAGGGAGCCAGTACATATACCTTCTTGTTAGTGTGACTAGTTAATGGTTAGATAAAAGGACACAAGTGCAACTAATATAACATTTTATTGTGGCAACGTTTCGCTCTCCAGGAGCTTTGTCAAGCCGTTATAAACAATACATGGCTTTGGTTAGAGGTCCGAGTCGGAGCAAAATGTCATCGGTTTCTATGTACAGGTTATTTGTGCATCGTTCCAGTCACGGTATTGTGCGTTTTCGTTCTCTAGAGGAAAGTAAAGATATACATATGCCGAACGTGCGTAGAAATTTGTAAAATTAACCTGTAAACGTACGTGTTCGTGAGAGTGAAAGAGAAGATCACTAATCCTGCCAGAGTGTAAATATTTTAACAGGTTTCAATTTCACTCCCAGGATAGGACAGTCGTGCCTCCCTGGATGGTTCTTGTCTACCCACCTACTTACCTAATCTAGCCTAACCGAATCTAACCTAAATAGAAGATATCGAGAAACAGCCTTAGAGAGTAAGATAGGCACAATAATGCGTAGATGACGTATGTTGTACCAGGATATTTATCGAGGCTTGATAAAGCTATATTCTCAACATGTGGGCGATTTTGAGGGGGGCGATGACCCCCCTCTAAATCGCCCATATGTTGAGGATAGGAACACACCCGCTGCTGACCCATGTAAGACAATACTCACACCCACCTATTCCCACGTCTGTCTAACATATTCGTAAAGAGGGTGCCTTCACAGTGAAGCGTTCTTGATCCAACAAATTGGATCTACACTCCCTTCCTTTGGATGAAACCCGATTACCACTCATTCTCCAGGCATATGTGGCCCTCTACGAGTTTAAGAGCTAAACCAGGATGGGTCATTCAAGGATCCTAGTTCGATTTCCAGGCGGGTTGAGACATGGAGTCTTTCTTTAACATACCGCCCTTGTTCGTTGAGCCGTATATATGTGCCTGGGTATTACTCAACTGTTGTAGGTGGCATCCTGTTGAGTTGTAGTATACTTAAGATAGGACTGAGCTTCGAAATTAGGTTAGGTGCGATAACAGTATCCTGGGGGTGGTAATATACAGCCCAATCGGGGTGGCCTGGTGGCTAAAGCTCTCGCTTCACACACGGAGGGTCCGGGTTCGATTCCCGGTGGGTGGAAACATTTCGACGCATTTCCTTATACCTGTTGTCCTGTTCACCTAGCAGCAAATAGGTACCTGGGAGTTAGTCGACTTGTGTGGGTGGCATCCTGGGGGGACAAGATTGAGGACCACAATGGAAATAAGACAGACAGTCCTCGATGACGCACTGACTTTCTTGGGTTATCCTGGGTGACTAACCCTCCGGGGTTAAAAATCCCAAGAAAATCCTATCTTAATCTCGCACCAAATGGGATAAACGTCCAGAATTTAATGTTTCTTGTTTTACCAGAGTCACCTCGTTGACAGATGTATTGTTACTATGTGGGAAATTTTCGTATATATTCTCAAATCTCTTACCGAGACCCTTATGTCGAGTATTTCGTAAATACCTTTGCCTTTGATATACCTTTGATGAATTCCGGAGTTTTTATACTCCCGGAGCCGGGCCATGGGCTAGGCTCGTCTGGTCAACCAGACTGTTGCTGCTGATGGCTTACTGCCCACATATCCATCGCAGCCTGGTTGATCTGGCATCTGGTGAAGATACTTGTACAATTAATAATTCAAGTGTTGTTTATATAACCACCGCACTTAGTTAAGACGCAGAATTTTAACTTAAAATGTTAACACTAACATCTCATCAAGGGATTTAAAATTGTTCACTAATTCGGGAACCCTAAAGCCAAAATTATTGGCTAATACAACAGCAGATTGTTGCCTCTGAGGACGATTTTAATTGAACAGTGATTATGTATTGTGGTGGGTCGTGTGGCTAGGGTACAGCGGATGATAGTTGCTGTTATGAACTAGGGGGACTAGTGACTAGCTCTCAGGATTTATCAAGTGTGTTAATGCTTGGAGATCTCCTCTCCAGCCCACTGAAGTATTTCAACGCCTGAACTACCAGAAGTGTAGATGCAGCCAGTGAAAGTCCTTCAACTAACATACCAGAGGGATTCCTGCCGGTAAGCCGGCGAAAGGCTTCAGTCAGATGACCAAAAGCTGTAGCTGCGGGTCATCATATGACCCACATCAGGAAAAACTTGTCCTGCTTCCTGACAAACCTTACCTATGTTAAAATATAGTGTGCCGCTCTGTGAAAGGGTTAGTCACTGGGTATACTAGGTATGATACCCATTCTTGAATCAGTTTAGTCATTCACCAGGATCGTGATCAGTTTTTCTTAAGTGGAGTGAAAATCCCAAATATGTAGGCTATTAATACCACATTATTCATATTGTTGTTTGTAACCTTGGGTAAATTAGAAATTTTTAGCCTCGTCTTTGAGTTACAGATTCTTCAGTTTATCAGCATTTACATGTAACCATTCATCACTAGCACAAGGGTCATATTCCACGATGGCTAACTCTAGGGTCAAATTTGCTTGGGTTAAGTCATCTGGGAAGACCATTAACAGTCTCCACATCTCGAGGAAGTCTATGCGAGGCTGGTCCTATTAGTCCCGCCTCCATGTTATGTCCAATAAAATAAATGTGCAAGAAATTTGTGAGCCTCACCTAAATTAACCCACGAAAATAGTAACCACCCCATATTGAAGCCCTTATGTCTTAAATACGTATTTTATAGGTTTATGTAAAGTAACGCACATTAACCAAGCCTATCTTAATTTAATTTAAACCAGCATATCTTAGATATAAGAAAATAGATAGAAATACGCATGAGAACATCATTGGGAGGCAGCAGTATCTTAAATATGGCTGGGCAGATCTTAGGTGGTAGTACAATTATGATAGGATCTCCATCGGTAGCGCACTCAGCTCATAATATGGCCCGGGGGTCGATCTCCGGTACGGCTGGAAAACATTAAGAAGTTGACCCATCAGTAAGATGGGTGTTATTCGACTGGTGTAGGTCGAATCCTGGGACAAAACTGACCTAATTTGTCTGAAATGCTCTGCATAACAAGGGCCTTTCTATATACTAGTATGTCACTGATGTCAGCTAGGCCTGTATACCTTGTACATGTATTTGTAGAAATAAAGATTATTATTATTAACTCAGGTAGGATAAAACCATCCTGGGGAGTGGTAGTATACCGTTGATGACGCTGAGCTAAAATGGGGTAGGATAATAATATCCTGAGGGAGGGGGGAAAATAGTATAGCTTCGATGGGGCTTAGCTGAACCTAGGTAGGATCACAGCATCCTTGGTGGTTCGGGTAGAACTTTGATAAAGCTAACCTGAACTGAGGTAGGATACCAACATCCAGAGGAGTGGTACTTTGAACAGGACTAGGTTGAACAGAGGTTGGATAACAGCATCATCTGGGGTGGCAAGATACCTTGAATCTGGCCGACTTGAGGAAGGATAACAGTATCCTGAGAGTAGTACCTTCAATAGAGCTGGTTTAAGCTGAGGAAGGATGGCAGGATTCTGAAGGTTGTTAATATATCTTGAACAGGGCTGAGTTGAATTAAGGTAGGACATCATCATCATCCTGCGGGTTGGTATGATACCATGAATAGAGCTGGGCTGTGCGATGAGGGTTGGTACGATACCATAAATAGGGTTGAGCTGAGGTGAGAGAAGAGCTCTTAGCCTGTAAATTGAACTGCGTAAAAGCAACAGAACTTAGCTTATTGGTGCTTTCTTACCTGCAGTTGCATATCCGGTGTGGTTGGGTTACCGTTGATATCTTGAGGATTGTGGAGGGGGGAGCCAGGAGCTGCACTCTCCCCGCCTCCAGCGGTCACCTCTCCCTCCATCTCCTCCAACACCTTCATACCCTGGAGGCTTGCCGCATCCTCCCACACGGGTACACCCCAGACATTCAATCTCCAAGCCACACAAAACCGCTTTTCCACTGCAGGAGACTCATCATACCTCCCTCTGTCACTCGCACTTAATACCACAAAGTCTCAACGCTGACTTGTACAGCAGCTCGGCAAGTTACCACAAGATGTATCAAGTCACCAGTGCTGCTCGCAACCTCACCACAAAGCACAACTTGCTGCTGCTCTCTCCTCACCTATGAAAGTCACCATTGTTATGGGAATTCATGTGTTTGAATTTCACACACACACAAGCATTTGAGAGCAACTTGATAAACAGGAGTGGAGCCAGCAAGGTGTCTAGCCTCCAAGTGACGCCACCTTAAAGTGTTAAGTGTTTTCATCTATGTTAAGGTCATCATACGGTTTTGTTACTGATAAATTTGATGAAAATCACTGGCTTTGTTTTTTCGTAGCACAAAATACCAGTGTCGCTGTCCTCTCTAGTGCTGACTTTGTTTTCCTCATTTACACTTTCCCCATCCCGTAATATCAAATACAAGTACAAATAAGCCCCACACACATCCTTTAAACACACAGTAATATCATTACTGGTGATAAGGCCACAATACAAGGGCAAAATAGGCATAAACACGTGCAGAGAGGCTCAGCAGACCACAATACATCCTACCTCCAACACTGACAAGTGACAACTAATCAAGCCATCCAGCCGGCCCTTCCTTCCCTCACCTCTCCTGGTCACACCTCCACACCAACTATCTTATATATACCACATTTGTTCCTTGACTTCACTACCTCCACTTTGTGGAAAATAACCCAGCTCTTATCTCAAAGCCACTACTTTGGGAAGGAATAGGATGTGGACCCAGAAAGTCACCGTAGGAAGAGTTAAATATATATTGTGAAAACAGCATCAGTATGGTTGAGTTGCCCGGTAGTGTTCCAGCATCCTTCTCAGGTTTGCTCTAGATTGTGTTGTGTACACAAAGGAATATATGAACCAGAACTAAAATTAACATTTGATATACTTGCAGGTTTATAGAAGAAAAATAGTGTGAAGTCTGAACCGACACAATGTTATAATCTTCAAGGGTAAACACAATTGCTGAATTCGCTGGCATGTAGAACGATTTTTAATATAAATGTTACAGTAATTGTCATATTAGAAGCAATACTAATAATATAACTGATAAAATGGTAATAATAAAGTTGTGTGAACAATAGAGAGGAATAAGTCCTTGTATCATGTGGTAGATTATTAAATATGCCCGTACTATAAATGCCAGCAGTGATGCCATCCTTGGGTCATACTATTTGTTGTTGAATTGCTAATAAGTACCAGAAACGTTTGTAGAGTAACACACACACACACACACACACACACACACACACACACACACACACACACACACACACACACACACACACACAACATGCACACACACACACACACACACACACACACACACACACACACACACACACACACACACACACACACATTTTTTTGGACTGCAAAAAGGCCTTCGACACAGTTCCTCACAAGAGGTTACTGAAAAAGCTAGAAGATCAGGCACACATAACAGGAAAGGCACTGCAATGGATCAGAGAATACCTGACAGGGAGGCAACAACGAGTCATGGTACGTGACGAGGTGTCAGAGTGGGCGCTTGTGACAAGCGGGGTTCCACAGGGGTCAGTCCTAGGACCTGTGCTGTTCTTGGTATATGTGAACGACATAACGGAAGGGATAGACTCAGAAGTGTCCTTGTTTGCAGATGATGTGAAGTTAATGAGAAGAATCAAATCGGATGAGGATCAGGCAGGACTACAAAGAGACCTGGACAGGCTACAAGCCTGGTCCAGAAACTGGCTCCTTGAGTTTAAACCCTGCCAAATGCAAAGTCATGAAGATTGGGGAAGGGCAAAGAAGACCGCAGACACAATATAATTTAGATGGCCAAAGACTGCAAACCTCACTCAAGGAAAAAGATCTGGGGGTGAGTATAACACCGAGCATATCTCCTGAGGCGCACATAAATCAGATAACTGCTGCAGCATACGGGCGCCTGGCAAACCTACGGATAGCGTTCCGATACCTCAATAAGGAGTCGTTCAAGACACTGTATACCATTTACGTCAGGCCCATACTGGAGTATGCAGCACCAGTTTGGAATCCACACCTAGTCAAGCACGTCAGGAAATTAGAGAAAGTGCAAAGGTTTGCAACAAGACTAGTCCCAGAGCTACGGGGATTGTCGTACGAAGAAAGGTTGAGGGAAATCGGCCTGACGACACTGGAGGCCAGGAGGGTCAGGGGAGACATGATAACGACATATAAAATACTGCGCAGAATAGACACGGTGGACAAAGACAGGATGTTCCAGAGATGGGACACATACACAAGAGGTCACAATTGGAAGTTGAAGACTCAGATGAATCAAAGGGATGTTAGGAAGTATTTCTTCAGTCATAGAGTAGTCAAGTCGTGGAATAGTCTAGAAAGTGAAGTAGTGGAGGCGGGAACCATACATAGTTTTAAGGCGAGGTATGATAAAGCTCATGGAGCAGGGAGAGAGAGGACCTAGTAGCAATCAGTGAAGAGGCGGGGCCAGGAGATATGACTCGACCCCTGCAACCACAAATAGGTGAGTACAAATATGTGAGTACACACACACACACACGCACACACACACACAACATGCACACACACACACACACACACACACACACACACACAACATGCACACACACACACACACACACACACACACACAACGCACACACACACACAACATGCACACAACACACACACACACACACACACACACACACACACACACACACACACACACACACACACACACACACACACACACACACACACACACACGAGCTGTGGTCGATCCCTGCAACCACAAATAGGTGAGTACACGAACAGGGGCCAGGAGCTAAGATTCGACCCTTGCAGTCACATATGAGTAGGTTAATATACACAAAAACCACACATAGGTGAGTGCACACACACATCCCTGACATCTGAAACTCAACCCCGGCAACAACATACAGGTGAGTACATCAACCAAATAACCTCTGTAGCCAATGCAAGTCTAAGCGTGACCTTAGAACTCTCAACAAAGTGTCTTTCCGGGTTCTTTATACAACATGTCAGGTCCATTTTGGAGTACGCAGCACCGGTGTTGAACCTACACCTCAGAAAACATTGTAAGAAACTGGAGAAAGTGCAGAGGTGCGCAACAAAACTAGTTCCTGACTTAAGAGGTATGAACTATGATGAGAAGTTAGTGGAATTGAATCTAACGACATTAGATAAAAGAAGAACCAGAGGAGATATGATAACAACATACCAAATACCCAGGGAATTGATATGGTAGACAGGGACAGGTTGTTTAAGAGTCAAGATACAGCAACTGGGGGACACAGCTGGAAGTTACAGACACAGATGAGCTAGGATGTCAGGAAGTATTTCTTCAGTCTCAGGGTCGTTGGAAAGTGGAATGATCTCTGTGAGGAAGTGGGGGAGGCAGGCTCCATACACAGTTTTAAGAGCAAGTGCGATAGGGCCTATTAGGCTAGGAGGGAGTGACTTTGGCAAGCGGTAAGAGGCGCGGCCGGGGACTAAGACCCGACCCCTGCAGCCATATATAGGTGAGTACACGCATACATAAGACTAATATATAAAATAGAAGAGTAGGCACGTGGCGGGGGCGTTGACCCCCGAAACCCCCTCCAGGTATACCTCCAGGTATAGTGGATAAGGTGATACGTGAAAGGCAAACACCTGACTAATAGCAAGAGAAGAGATATCAGAATGGGAGATAATAATTAGTTGGATGTTACGGGTATCAACACGAGGCTACTACATTCCTATATAATTATATAAATGACCTACCAGGAACAATTGACTCTTATATCTCTGCTGATGATGTAAAAACAAAATACTGTGACTACGTTGGACTACGAGCGGCCAGCAGTAACAGCCTCGTTGATCAGGCCCTGATCCACCAGGAGGCCTGGTCATGGACCGGGCCGCGGGGGCGTTGATCCCCAAAATACCCTCCAGGTAGACTCCAGGTAGATCCTCCAGGTAGACTCCAGGTAGACTCCAGGTAGATCCTCCAGGTAGACTCCAGGTAGATCCTCCAGGTAGACTCCAGGTAGATCCTCCAGGTAGACTCCAGGTAGATCCTCCAGGTAGACTCCAGGTAGACGAGCGTATAACATGCCTTAGGAAGACCTTCACATACCGCAGATACGATCCAACAAGTAGCTGTTAAAGTTCAAGCCAAGTATATGCTAGGTCATGCAGGCTAAAGGTGAGAGAAAACCAGACATGGAGTACAGCTACAAATATTAATGAAGAAAAAGGACCTGGGGATAAATATTAGACCAAGTATATCACTGGAGGCACACATACATGAAATACAACGTCGTATGTAAAAACCACATAACAAGAATCTGTATAAGTTATCTTTCCAAACATTACATATACTACATGTTAGGCCAATTAACTAGTACACTGCCCCAGTATGGAGCCCCACCTGGACCACGCACGAAAAACTCGAAATAATTTATAGGTTTGCAACCAGGCTATTTCCAGAACTGAGAGGAATGAGCCATTAAGAGAGGATGTAAGAACCGGACCAAATGACTCCTGGCTGTTGCTGCTGGAGGTCAGGACACCTACACAGCTATCATAACCTGGCTGATCCGGCACTTTCTATGGTTAGTTATCAAGTTTTCCTTTGAAATCTTGAATATTTGCTCCGTCACTCACAAAATTTTAGACTACGTGCAAGACTTTAGCTGTATCTCAGATCTCTGAGCCAAGGAAAACAAGCAATGCTCCTGCCACTTTAATGTCACATCAGAAAAAAGTTAAGACTTAAATGTACTTCAATTCCTTGACATTTATATACCTTGAGTTTACACATCTTGTAGACTAACATCGTTACAAAGAAAGTGTAAGTTCAGTACATCTTGTAGACTAACATCGTTACAAAGAAAGTGTACCTTCAGTACATCGTGTAGACTAACATCGTAAGTTATCGTCAAAACAAACCATACCCCCGGCCGGGATTGAACCCGCGGTCATAGAGTCTCAAAACTCCAGCCCGTCGCGTTAGCCACTAGACCAGCTAGCCACAATAAGATTCATCCAACTAGGTATATTTCTACACCATAGGAAAGTTAGCACAGGCACCTCTGTGACCACAAATGCAAGTTTTTACAGACGAATCTCCAGCTAGCGTGGCCGTGACGAACTCTAGCTCAAGTCCCTTCACTGCAATCGTGTCATTACGATTTCTTGAGTCAAGTTATCGTCAAAACCTTTCTTTCTACCATATCCAGGGTATATGCGTATTGATTTGACCCAACTTTATGTTAAATATTGTTAGTAAAATTAGGGCAGGAATCCTTTAGGTGATCCTTAAGGTGATCCTAGTACTCTTGTTGATGATCCTAGTACTCTTGTTGATGATCTTGGTACTCTTGTTGGTGATCCTAGTACTGTTGTTGACAACCTAGTCCTATCTCACCTCCCATCATTCTTGAACGTAGCATAGAAAGCATTACCAAAGCAGCCTATCTCTCTCACTTCCACCACTACTAGATTAAGTTAGGTAGAGTTTGTCAGGAAACAGGACAAGTGTTTCCTGACGCGAGTCTTAGTCATATGATGACCCGCCGTTGGACCTTTTGGTCATCTGACCGAGGCCTTCCACTGGCTTACCGGTCCACCTCTTAAAAAAATATTATCATAGTTATAACCATTTCTATTTTACTACCACTGGATGTAGCATGACACTAGTGGTCCCCACTAATATTGTTGGCAGCCTAACTCCACAACCACTACTGTATGTAACATAGAAAGTATTACCCACAAGTACTGTAGAAAGCTACCCTGTGTAAACCAAACAGCAGAAAGCTACCCTGTGTAAACCAAACAGTAGAAAGCTACCCTGTGTAAACCAAACAGTAGAAAGCTACCCTGTGTAAACCAAACAGTAGAAAGCTACCCTGTGTGAACCAAACAGTAGAAAGCTACCCTGTGTAAACCAATCAGTAGAAAGCTACCCTGTGTAAACCAAACAGTAGAAAGCTACCCTGTGTAAACCAAACAGCAGAAAGCTACCCTGTGTAAACCAAACAGTAGAAAGCTACCCTGTGTAAACCAAACAGTAGAAAGCTACCCTGTGTAAACCAAACAGTAGAAAGCTACCCTGTGTAAACCAAACAGTAGAAAGCTACCCTGTGTAAATCAAACAGTAGAAAGCTACCCTGTGTAAACCAAACAGTAGAAAGCTACCCTGTGTAAACCAAACAGTTATTATACAGATATGTTCGCTCTGTGTAGAGCTTCACAAGGCTACATAAGAATATACACAGAATGGGGGTTTACACATGGGTTTAGTGTACACCTAGTGTCTATTACTGTCGTCATAGACACACAGTTTATCTTCACCTCTTCACCCACTCATATTCACAGTCCATTAAACTGTTCAACGAAAATAATTCCTGTAAGTAAAAATCTCATAGGTTTATTTACGTTGTGGTTATGTGAATGTTGGGGTGAGGGATTATCCTTGTCAGTGGTGACAGCTAGTGTGTGTGCTCACCTATTTGTGGTTGCACGGGTTGATTCACAGCTCCTGGCCCCGCCTTTTCGATGGTCGCTACAAGGTTCACTCTCTCCCTCCTCCAAGAGCCTTATCGTACCTCTTCTTAAAGCTATGTATGGATCCTGCCTACAATACTTTACTCTTCTGTGCGTGTGTACTCACCTATTTATGGTTGCAGGGGTCGATTCACAGCTCCTGGCCCCGTGTGTGTGTTTTAAACACTTTTATCCTAAATGTTTTCTTCCTTTTAGTTTACTTTAAATAATTTATGAATATAATAATAATAATAATAATAATAATAATAATAATAATAATAATAATAATAATAATAATAATAAAATATTAGATATGACTTAGGTGGTGTTGATCCTTCAGACTGTCTGTACACCCATTCATTAACATTTACTACACAAGTGTGACATATAAGTGACATAACGTAGCCTAGAGTCACCAGCCACAGCGCGGATATCATGCCGTAAGTAACCCAGTCAGTCAGCCTCATCGTATTTGTAGGCAACAGTTTTACCAAATTGAAATGAAAAAAAATAGATATATATATACGTATATATATATATATATATATATATATATATATATATATATATATATATATATATATATATATATATATATATATATATATATATATATATATATAGCAACTCCAGATAGACTGGAATTACGCAAAATATTACATTTTTACATAAAATGGTCTATTAATACAAAATAATCAGAATATTTCTTTACAATCTTGAATTAGAGTATACTGTATATACTGTGTATATACATGTGTATACTTGACACTAATATGTACTGGTATACACGAGTATATTTTTTATATGACTTACACTAGACTTAATGTTCCGGAGGAGGAGGAGGGGGAAGAGGAGGAGGAGGAGGAGGAGGAGGGGGAAGAGGAGGAGGAGGGGGAAGAGGAGGAAGAGGAGGAGGAGGAGGAGGAGGAGGGGAGGAGGAGGGGGAAGAGAAGGAGGAGGGGGAAGAGGAGGAGAGGAGGAGGGGGAAGAGGAGGAGGAGGAGGGGAAGAGGAGGAGGAGGAAGAGGAGGAAGAGGAGGAGGAGGAGGAGGGGAAGAGGAGGAGGAGGAGAAGGAAGAGAGGAGGAGGGGAAGAGGAGGAGGAGGAGGAGGAAGAGGAGAGGAGGAGAGGGAAGAGGAGGAGGAGGAGGAGGAGGAGGAGGAGGAGGAAGAGGAGGAGAGGGGGAAGAGGAGGAGGAGGGGAAGAGGAGGAGAAGGAGGAGGAGAGGAGGAGGAGGGGGAAGAGGAGGAAGAGGAGGGGGGGAAGAGGAGGAAGAGGAGGAGGGGGGGAAGAGGAGGAGGAGGAGAGGAGGAGGAAGAGGAGGAGGGGGAGGAGGAGGAAGAGAAGGAGGAGAGAGAAGAGGAGGAGGAGGGGGGGAAGAGGAGGAGGAGGAGGGAAGAGGAGGAGGAGGAGGAGGAGGAGGAGGAGGAGGAGGAGGAGGTAGGAGGAGGAGGAGGAGAGGAGAAGAGGGAGGAGGAGGGGGAAGAGGAGGAGGAGGAGGGGAAGAGGAGGGGAAGAGGAGGGGAGAGGAGGAGGGGAGGAAGAGGAGGAGGAGGAAGAGGAGGAGGATGAGAGGAGGAGGAGGAGGAGGGGGAAAGAAGGAGGAGGAGGAGGGGAGAGTGGAGGAGAGGAGGAGGAGGAGGGGAGGAGTGAGGAGGGGGAAGAGGAGGAGGAGGGGAAGAGGAGGAGGAGGAAGAGGAGGAGGAGGAGGGGGAGGAGGAGGAGGAGGAGGAGGAGGAAGTGAGGGGGGGAAGGGAGGAGGTGGAGGGAGGGAGGAGGGTGGAAGAGGAGGAGGAGGAGGAGGAAGAGCTGGTTATTGTTTGCTGAGAGTTGTGGGGGGGGGGGGAGTGCGAGAGTGGGGGAAGGGGGTATGAGAGGAGGGGTAGCGATGCGGGGGTCGAGCGGTGGGGGGGAAGGGACGGTGGAGGGGAAGTGGAGGAGGGGGGGGGGGGGGGGGCGGAGGAGGGAGGGGAGGCTGGGGGAGGGGGGGGTGTGATGTGGGGGGAAGGTTCGCGTTGCGTGCTCTTTATACATAGACTTAATTATAATCTACTATATAATTATATTATATTATAATATTTACCCCCTCTCCCTAAAAGTTAGAGCTCGCATACCCATCATGTTACTACACACATTATCAACTCTTCTGTTACTCACACTTACACCTACCTCTTCTGTTACTCACCAATACTACACCTGTTCTCAACATACACCCCTGTATCACATCATAACCTCCACACTTCTTCGTTCTTCATCACATCAATATCTCCTTCATCTTTCCTCTTCTTTCACTTCACACTCGTTATCCTATTCTACCACTTCCATCTATTACTACCTCTTTTACACTATCCTAACTTATCATCAACGTACCTTTTCCTCTCTGTTTACTTACATTCACTCATCTCTGTTACTTCACACTTAACCCAACCTCTGTTTACACTTACAACACTCGTTCTCAATTCATTCATCAATCACTCTTCTACCGCTATTACCCCACCCCACCTCCCAACCACCACCACCACCACCCCACCACAACAACAACCACCACCACCACCCACCCCCCCCACCCCACCCCCACCCCCCCCCCCCCCCCCCTCCACCCCCACCTTCTCCTCCATCCCACCCCACCCCCCGCCCCCCAAACCACCCCCCCCCACCCACCCCCTCCCATAAACAACCACCCCACCACCACCCCCCCCACATCACAACCACCCCCACACCCTCAACCCCCCACATCCACCCCACCACCTAACACCAAACCCAAACCCCCACCCCCAACCAACACACCCCCCCACCACACTTAAAACCACCCACAACCACCACACACCCCCTAACACCCCAACACCAAACCCCCAGGGGGAGGGGGGAGGGGGGGGGGGGGGGGAGGGGGGAAAAGGGGGGGGGAGGGGGGGGGGGAGGGGGGGGGGGAGGGAGGGGGGGGGGGGGGGGAAGGGGGGGAGGGGGGGAGGGGGGGGGGGGGGAGGGGGGGGGGGGGGAGAGGGGGGGGGGGAGGGGGGGGGGGGGGGGGGGGGGGGGTTTTTTTGGGGGGGGGGGGGGGGGGGGTGGGGGGGGGGTTTTGGGGGTTTTTTTTTTTTTTTTTTTTAAAATTTTTTTTTTTTAAAAAAAAAAAATTTTTTTTTTTTTTTTTTGGGGTTTTTCATTTTTTTTTTTTTTTTTTTTTTTTTTGTTTTTTTTTTTTTTTTTTTTAAAAAAAAAAAAAAACCCCCCCCCCCCCCCCCCCCCCCCCCCCCCCTTTTTTTTTTCCCCCCCCCCCCCCCAAAAAAAAAACCCCCCCCCCCCCCCCTTTTCCCCCCCAAAAATTTCCAACCCCAAAACCTATAAACACACAAACACACAAACCCCATAATCTAAAAAAAAAACCAACAACACCGGTTACTACCCACAATAACAACACACCATTGTTATACACAACACAACACCATTTAAAACATAACACCACACACCTGTACTTTACAACACAATCAACCACAACACCTATTCACAACAATAACAACCAAACACCCATTACTACAACAAACAACCACAACCCTGTTACAACAACAACAATAACAACCACAACACCTGTTACTACAACAACAATAACAACCACAACACCTCTGTTACTACAAAACAATAACAACCACAACACCTGTTACTACAACAACAATAACAACCACAACACCTGTTACTACAACAACAATAACACCACAACACCTTGTTTACTACAACAACAATAAAACCACACACCTGTTACTACAACAACAATAACAACCACAACACCTCGTTACTACAACAACAATAACAACCACAACACCTCGTTACTACAACAACAATAACAACCACAACACCTGTTACTACAACAACAATAACAACCACAACACCTCTGTTACTTACAACAACAATAACAACCACAACACCTCTGTTACTACAACAACAATAACACCACAACACCTGTTACTACAACAACATAAAAAACCACAACACCTCTGTTACTACAACAACAATAACAACCACAACACCTCTGTTACTACAACAACAATAACAACCACAACACCTCTGTTACATACAACAACAATAACAACCACAACACCTCTGTTACTACAACAACAATAACAACCACAAACACCTGTTACTACAACAACAATACAACCACAACACCTGTTACTAACAACAACAATAACAACCACAACACCTCTGTTACTACAACAACAATAACAACCAACAACACCTGTTACTACAACAACAAAAACAACCACAACACCTCTGTTACTACAACAACAATAACAACCACAACACCTGTTACTACAACAACAATAACAACCACAACACCTGTTACTACACAACACATAACAACCACAACACCTGTTACTACAACAACAATAACAACCACAACACCTGTTACAACAACATAACAACACAACCTGTTACTAAACAACAATAACAACACAACACCTGTTACTACAACAACAATAACAACCACAACACCTGTTACTACAACAACAATAACAACCACAACACCTGTTACTACAAACAACAATAACAACCACAACACCCTGTTACTACAACAACAATAACAACCACAACACTCTGTTACTACAACAACAATAAAAAACCACAACACCTGTTACTACAACAACAATAACAACCACAACACCTCTGTTACTACAACAACAATAACAACCACAACACCTGTTACTACAACAACAATAACAACCACAACACCTGTTACTACAACAACAATAACAACCACAACACCTCTGTTACTACAACAACAATAACAACCACAAACCTCTGTTACTACAACAACAATAACAACCACAACACCTGTTACTACAACAACAATAACAACCACAACACCTCTGTTACTACAACAACAATAACAACCACAACACCTCTGTTACTACAACAACAATAACAACCACAACACCTCTGTTACTACAACAACAATAACAACCACAACACCTGTTACTACAACAACAATAACAACCACAACACCTCTGTTACTACAACAACAATAACAACCACAACACCTCTGTTACTACAACAACAATAACAACCACAACACCTCTGTTACTACAACAACAATAACAACCACAACACCTGTTACTACAACAACAATAACAACCACAACACCTGTTACTACAACATCAGTTGTTTTGAACTATATGTCAAGTTGTTTACGCAGTTCATTACATCCACGAGAGTGTGAAATCTTAGCGAGCAACGTCATGCATGAAGGTCACAGCATGAAGGTCACAGCATGATGAAGGTCACAGCATGAAGGTCACAGCATGATGAAGGTCACAGCATGAAGGTCACAGCATGAAGGTCACAGCATGATGAAGGTCACAGCATGAAGGTCACAACATGATGAAGGTCACAGCATGAAGGTCACAGCATGGTCACAGCATGATGGTCACAGCATGATGAAGGTCACAGCATGATGGTCACAGCATGATGAAGGTCACAACATCATGAAGGTCACAGTAGTCAACCCTCCCCCTATATATGACAGATATACCTCTTGTATAGCTGTCATATGCACGTGATATACCTCTTGTATAGCTGTCATATGCACGTGATATATCTCTTGTATAGCTGTCATATGCACGTGATATATCTCTTGTATAGCTGTCATATGCACGTGATATATCTCTTGTATAGCTGTCATATGCACGTGATATATCTCTTGTATAGCTGTTCATATGCACGTGATATATCTCTTGTATAGCTGTCATATGCACGTGATATATCTCTTGTATAGCTGTCATATGCACGTGATATATCTCTTGTATAGCTGTCATATGCACGTGATATATCTCTTGTATAGCTGTCATATGCACGTGATATATCTCTTGTATAGCTGTCATATGCACGTGATATATCTCTTGTATAGCTGTCATATGCACGTGATATATCTCTTGTATAGCTGTCATATGCACGTGATATATCTCTTGTATAGCTGTCATATGCACGTGATATATCTCTTGTATAGCTGTCATATGCACGTGATATATCTCTTGTATAGCTGTCATATGCACGTGATTATACCTCTTGTATAGCTGTCATATGCACGTGATATATCTCTTGTATAGCTGTCATATGCACGTGATATATCTCTTGTATAGCTGTCATATGCACGTGATATATCTCTTGTATAGCTGTCATATGCACGTGATATATCTCTTGTATAGCTGTCATATGCACGTGATATATCTCTTGTATAGCTGTCATATGCACGTGATATATCTCTTGTATAGCTGTCATATGCACGTGATATACCTCTTGTATAGCTGTCATATGCACGTGATATATCTCTTGTATAGCTGTCATATGCACGTGATATATCTCTTGTATAGCTGTCATATGCACGTGATATATTCTTTGTATAGCTGTCATATGCACGTGATATATCTCTTGTATAGCTGTCATATGCACGTGATATATCTCTTGTACAGCTGTCATATGCACGTGATATACCTCTTGTATAGCTGTCATATGCACGTGATATATCTCTTGTATAGCTGTCATATATACATGTGATATACCTGTTGTATATCTGTTATATGTGTGATATACTTCTATAGGTGTTATATCATGTGATATACCTGTTGTATACCGGTGATATACTTGTGACTACTATCTGCTTTCACTACGTATATATTTTCAACGCTTTTGTGGTGCAGTGCCTGACTGCTATATTTATTTCCACTACACTGGTGTTTTAAAACTTTTTTCACGTGTATAAACCACGTTATAATCAGGTGTATAATAAACCATTTTTGTGCATGATGTTGAGAGATAAAACAAGTTTTAAAAACCGGGATATTTCTCAAAAATAATATAATTAAATAAAGGAAAAAAACCGAAGACTTTTTTTTATCGCTATTGAGTGGACGTGAAGAAATAATTTGTTAATGATAGAGTAGATAAAGGATTGGTAGACAGTAGATGAGGGATGGTAGACAGTAGACGAGGGATGGTAGACAGTAGATGAGGGATGGTAGACAGTAGATGAGGGATGGGAGAGTAGATGAAGGATGGTAGGCAGTAGATGAGGGATGGTAGACAGTAGATGAGGGATGGTAGACAGTAGACGAGGGATGGTAGACAGTAGATGAGGGATGGTAGACAGTAGATGAGGGATGGTAGACAGTAGACGAGGGATGGTAGACAGTAGATGAGGGATGGTAGACAGTAGATGAGGGATGGTAGACAGTAGACGAGGGATGGTAGACAGTAGATGAGGGATGGTAGACAGTAGATGAGGGACGGGAGAGTAGATGAGGGATGGTAGACAGTAGATGAGGGACGGGAGAGTAGATGAAGGATGGTAGACAGTAGATGAAGGATGGTAGACAGTAGATGAGGGACGGGAGAGTAGATGAAGGATGGTAGACAGTAGATGAAGGATGGTAGACAGTAGATGAGGGATGGTAGACAGTAGATGAGGGACGGGAGAGTAGATGAAGGATGGTAGACAGTAGATGAAGGATGGTAGACAGTAGATGAGGGACGGGAGAGTAGATGAAGGATGGTAGACAGTAGATGAAGGATGGTAGACAGTAGATGAAGGATGGTAGACAGTAGATGAAGGATGGTAGACAGTAGATGAAGGATGGTAGAACAGTAGATTGAAGGATGGTGGGACAGTAGATGAAGGATGGTAGACAGTAGATGAGGGACGGGAAGTAGATGAAGGATGGTAGAAAAGTAGATGAGGGACGGGAGAGTAGATGAAGGATGGTAGACAGTAGATGAAGGATGGTAGACAGTAGATGAGGGATGGTAGACAGTAGATGGGGGACGGAGAGTAGATGAAGGATGGTAGACAGTAGATGAGGGATGGTAGACAGAAAGTGAGGGAGGGGGAGAGTAGATAAAGGATGGTAGACAGTAGATGAAGGATGGTAGGACAGTAGATGAGGGACGGGAGAGTAGTTTAAGGAGGTAGACAGTAGATGAGGGATGGTAGACAGTGATGGGGGGACGGGAGAGTAGATGAAGGATGGTAGACAGTAGATGAAGGATGGTAGACAGTAGATGAGGGATGGTAGACAGTAGATGAGGGATGGTAGACAGTAGATAAAGGGATGGAAAGACAGTAGATGAAGGATGGTAGACAGTAGATGAAGGATGGTAGACAGTAGATGAAGGATGGTAGACAGTAGATGAGGGATGGAAAGACAGTAGATGAGGGACGGGAGAGTAGATAAGGATGGTAGACAGTAGATGAAGGATGGTAGACAGTAGATGAAGGATGGTAGACAGTAGATTAAGGATGGTAGACAGTAGATGAGGGATGGTAGACAGTAGATTAAGGATGGTAGAGTAGACGAAGGATGGTAGACAGGAGATGAGGGATGATAGAGTAGATGAAGGATGGTAGACAGATGAGTATGGCAGTAAGTAGATGATAGATGGCAGACAGTAGATGATAGTCAGTAGTTGATAGATGGTAGATAGTAGATGTGGTATGGTAGTAAGTAAATGATAGTCAATAGTTGACAGATGATAGAAAGTAGATGATAGGGGATACTCAGTAGATGATGGATGATAGTCAGTACATGATAGACGGTAGACAGTAGCGAGAATAAAGTGTGTGTACTCACCTAATTGTGGTTGAAGGGGTCGATTCAAAGTTATTCTTTACTGGTCGCTACTATGTCCACTCTGTGTGTGTGTGTGTGTGTGTGTGTGTGTGTGTGTGTGTGTGTGTGTGTGTGTGTGTGTGTGTGCTTTCTGCACCTAGGTGCTCGCAGGTTGTTAATAATAAATTACACACGCACACAGGTGACACAAAGGTGAAGGCGGTGAAAACGAAGGTGAAGACCAAGGTGAAGGTGATCACCCCAACACACCACCACTACCACCAACACACACCACCAGTACCACCCACACACACCACCAGTACCACCCACACACACCACCACTACCACCAACACACACCACCAGTACCACCCACACACACCACCAGTACCACCCACACACACCACCATTACCACCAACACACACTACCATTACCACCAACACACACTACCATTACCACCAACACACACAATACCACTAACCACCAACACACCACCACTACCACCAGCACACACCACCACTACCACCAACACACACCACCACTATTACCAACACACACCACCACCACTTGTAGAAGCATTTAAACACCGTCAACACTAAGAGACTAACACAATGAAGAAGATTAAGACAGAGGAGTGAAAGCATTCTGTGTGACCATCTCATCTAGTTAAGCAGCTCATTTACATGTGTAAAGCTGACAGTGTTTCTCAACTGGCCTGGGTAATGACCCTGGACAGTTACTCCCTGTCTCTCCCTTACTCCCTACCTCTCTCTTATCTCAGGGAGTAAGGGAGAGACGAGAGGAGGAAAGAAGAGGACAGGGGAAGTATGATTTTGCGCGCGTGTGTATGTATGTATATAGATGTATAAGTAATCTCTCTCTTTCTCTCTCTCTCTCTCTCTCTCTCTTTCTGTTTTTCAATCTGACACAGATTTTGTTCAACCTTTCCACCCATTCTTTCCCATCCATCCACCAACCCCCTCTCACTCTGCCACTCTGCCACTCTGCCACCCTGCCACTCTGCCACCCTGCCACTCTGCTACTCTGCACCTTGCCACTGCCACCCTGCTACCCTGCCACTCTGCCACCCTGCCACTGCCACCCCGCTACCCTGTCACTCTGTCACCCTGCCACTCTGTCACCCTGGCACTCTGCCACCCTGCCATTCTGCCACTCTGCCACCCTGCCATCTTGCCACTCTGCCACCTACAGAAACTGAAACAATAGCTGCTTCCACATTCAAAGGCTCTTGATCCGAGGGACTGGAGCAGCATCCCCATTTCTTAGATCAAACCTAATTACCTCCCATTCCTCAGGAACTGCCTGACTCCCGTACGGGTTTAGCATTTCCCCATGCTAATAGTAATTCACCCTTGTGTGCCCCTTGAGAAATACGCCATAATGCAGGTTTGATCCAAGGAGAAGGAGGTTAATAGTGTGTACTCACCTATTTGTGGTTGCAGGGGTCGAGTCTTAGCTCCTGGGAATGTGTGTGTGTGTGTGTGTGTGTGTGTGTGTGTGTGTGTGTGTGTGTGTGTGTGTGTGTGTGTGTGTGTGTGTGTGTTTGTGTGTGTCTGGCGAAGCTTCGACACACTCGTCTCCAGTGACACATTTTATGGTAACGTGAACCACCATCCCCCCACCATCCTCATCTCATCCCCCACACTGAAGATGTAGCATCTCACTACACCATCTTGCACCATCTGCGCCATTTCTGCCATCCTCACCATCTCCACCATCCTCACCATCTCCACCATCTTCCACCCTCCCCAAGAAATATTAACCTCTCTGTGTACCAACACAAACAGTTTTATACCTCCACAAGACTACCGAGTGAATCATACACTGAACATATATACACAATACAATCAAGTGACGCACATTCAATAATACAGAAACACCTGTATTATGACATTCCAGCAAGACTGAGCTTTTCTGAACATTTACCCTGGTTACGACCCACAACAGTAGACTAGCATATAGGTACCTAATTCTACCGCTAGGTGAGTAGGGATGTAAACAGAAGTGTGTGATACAAGACCCCCCTTCCAGGGATGGATGGGGATGAAGGAAGGTGGAGGGGTGTGGGGGGGGAAGGAAGGTGGAGGATATTGAGGCGCAAGAATGATGATGGAGGCTAGCCATGAGTCATATAATTGTGTTTTGGTCTCCAAAACAACCGGTCCTGCAGCCCCTCCTTCACCCTACTTCCCCCTCCTTCACCCTACTTCCCCCTCCTTCACCCTACTTCCCCCTGCTTCACCCTACTTCCCCCTCCTTCACTATACTCTGTCTACCAAGCAGCGACAATAAATCTCTGTGTGGTAGCCAACTGTTGTACGTCGCAGCCAGAGGCCAAAATTGATTAGAAAACTCCAGTACCTGCTGGAATGTTATCTACTGTGTAAGACACTCCAGTACCTGCTGGAATGTTATATACTGTGTAAGACACTTCAGTACCTGCTGGAATGTTATATACTGTGTAAGACACTCCAGTACCTGCTGGAATGTTATCTACTGTGTAAGACACTCCAGTACCTGCTGGAATGTTATCTACTGTGTAAGACACTTCAGTACCTGCTGGAATGTTATATACTGTGTAAGACACTCCAGTACCTGCTGGAATGTTATATACTGCGTCAGACACTCCAGTACCTGCTGGAATGTTATATACTGTGTCAGACACTCCAGTACCTCCTGGAATGTTATATACAGTGTCAGACACTCCAGTACCTGCTGGAATGTTATTTACTGTGTAAGACACTCCAGTACCTGCTGGAATGTTATATACTGTGTCAGACACTCCAGTACCTGCTGGAATGTTATATACTGTGTCAGACACTCCAGTACCTGCTGGAATGTTATATACTGTGTCAGACACTCCAGTACCTGCTGGAATGTTATATACTGTGTCAGACACTCCAGTACCTGCTGGAAGTGCTTGGGTGTTGGTTGTAAGGTTTCCCTGTACCTAATAATGGTAGTTAAAACACAGTTCTTGTCCTTGTCATTATTTTGTTTGTCAGTACAACTAAGATTATTCCTGGTGGCGCTGCTCATGGTCACATAATGACCCACCAGGTCTGCTTTTGGTCATCAGACAGAAACCTTTCACTGGCTGGTCAACCCCAGCAAGTCCTGATCTCTCTGGAGTGTTGTTCACTGGCAGGTGTTGTCTCTGGAGTGTTGTTCACTGGCAGGTGTTGTCTCTGGAGTGTTGTTCACTGGCAGGTGTTGCCTCCAGAGTGTTCTTCACTGGCAGGTGTTGTCTCTGGAGTGTTGTTCACTGGCAGGTGTTGTCTCTGGAGTGTTGTTCACTGGCAGGTGTTGTCTCTGGAGTGTTGTTCACTGGGAGTGTTGCCTCCAGAGTGTTGTTCACTGGCAGGTGTTGTCTCTGGAGTGTTGTTCACTGGCAGGTGTTGTCTCTGGAGTGTTGTTCACTGGCAGGTGTTGTCTCTGGAGTGTTGTTCACTGGCAGGTGTTGCCTCCAGAGTGTTGTTCACTGGCAGGTGTTGTCTCTGGAGTGTTGTTCACTGGCAGGTGTTGTCTCTGGAGTGTTGTTCACTGGCAGGTGTTGTCTCTGGAGTGTTGTTCACTGGCAGGTGTTGCCTCCAGAGTGTTGTTCACTGGCAGGTGTTGTCTCTGGAGTGTTGTTCACTGGCAGGTGTTGTCTCTGGAGTGTTGTTCACTGGCAGGTGTTGTCTCTGGAGTGTTGTTCACTGGCAGGTGTTGCCTCGAGTGTTTTTTCACTGGCAGGTGTTGTCTCTGGAGTGTTGTTCACTGGCAGGTGTTGTCTCTGGAATGTTGTTCACTGGCAGGTGTTGTCTCTGGAGTGTTGTTCACTGGCAGGTGTTGTCTCTGGAGTGTTGTTCACTGGCAGGTGTTGTCTCTGGAGTTTTTGTTCACTGGCAGGTGTTGTCTCTGGAGTGTTGTTCACTGGCAGGTGTTGTCTCTGGATGTTGTTCACTGGCAGGTGTTGCTCTGGATGTTGTTCACTGGCAGGTGTTGTCTCTGAGTGTTGTTCACTGGCAGTGTTGTCTCTGGATGTTGTCACTGGCAGGTGTTGTCTCTGGAGTGTTGTTCACTGGCAGGTGTTGCTCTCCAGAGTGTTGTTCACTGGCAGGTGTTGTCTCTGGAGTGTTGTTCACTGCAGTGTTGTCTCTGGAATGTTGTTCACTGGCAGGTGTTGTCTCTGGAATGTTGTTCACTGGCAGGTGTTTTCTCTGAATGTTGTTCACTGGCAGTGTTGTCTCTGGATGTTGTTCACTGCAGTGTTTTGTCTCTGGAATGTTGTTCACTGGCAGGTGTTGTCTCTGGAGTGTTGTTCACTGGCAGTGTTGTCTCTGAGATGTTGTTCACTGGCAGGTGTTGTCTCTGAATGTTGTTCACTGGCAGGTGTTGTCTCTGAGTGTTGTTCACTGGCAGTGTTGTCTCTGAGTGTTGTTCACTGGCAGGTGTTGTCTCGGAATGTTGTTCACTGGCAGGTGTTGTCTCTGGAGTGTTGTTCACTGGCAGGTGTTGTCCTCAGGGTTTATTTCACTGGACAGGTGTTGTCTCTGGATGTTGTTCACTGGCAGTGTTGCTCTGGATGTTGTTCACTGGCAGGTGTTGTCTCTGGATGTTGTTCACTGGCAGGTGTTGCCTCCAGAGTGTTGTTCACTGGCAGTGTTGTCTCTGGAGTGTTTTCACTGGCAAAGTGTTGTCTCTGGATGTTTCACTGCAGGTGTTGTCTCTGGAATGTTTGTTCACTGGCAGGTGTTGTCTCTGAATGTTGTTCACTGCAGGTGTTGTCTCTGGAGTGTGTTCACTGGCAGGGGTTGTCTCTGGAGTGTTGTCACTGGCAGTGTTGTCTCTGGAGTGTTGTTCACTGGCAGTGTTGTCTCTGAGTGTTGTTCACTGGCAGTGTTGTCCTCTGATGTTGTTCACTGGGAGGTGTTGTCTCTGAGTTGTTCACTGGCAGTGTTGTCTCTGAGTGTGTTCACTGGCAGGTGTTGCTCTGGAGTGTTGTTCACTGGCAGGTGTTGCCTCCAGAGTGTTGTTCACTGCATGTTGACTCTGAATGACTATTCACTGGCATGTATACTCTATACTGCTACACTGCACTGCTACTTACTACTCGATGCTATACTTCTCTACTGGCACTTATTTGTCTCTACTGCTATATTCTGCTACCTATGTAACTACTTTCCCTGCTGACTACTACTACTACTACTACTGCTACACTACTACTACTGCTACTACTACTACTTGCTCTAACTAAATACTACTCCTTTCTACTACTGCTACTACTACTACACTACTACTATATCTACTACTACTACACTACTTACTACTACTACTACTACTCTACTACTACTACTACTACTGCTACTACTACTATACTACTTACTCTACTACTACTACTACTACTTTCTACTGCTACTACTACTCTACTCTACTACCACTACTACTAAACTACTTACTACACTACTACTACTACTATACCACTACTACTACTTACTAAACTACTTTCTACTACTACTACATACTATACACTACTACTACTACTACTACTACGCACTACTTACTACTACTACTACTACTACTACGCCTACTACTACTACTACTACTACTACTACTATAACACTACTACTACTAACGACTATCTACTAACTACTACTACATACTACTACTACTACTACACTACTACTACTACTACTATACTACTACTACTACTACTGCTACTACTACTACTCACTACGACTACTACCACTACTACTACCACTACTACTACTACTACTACTCACTACTACTATACTACCACTACTACTACTACTACTACCTATACTATACTACTACTACCACTACTACTACTACTACTACTACTACACTACTAATACTACTACTACTACCACTACTACTAACTACTACTACTACTACTACTACGACTACTACTACCTACTACTACTACTACTACAACACTACTACCCTACATACTATTACTATACTACTATACGACTACTACTACTACTACTACCACTACTACACTACTACTACATACTACTACTACTACTACCTATACTAACTACTAAATACTACTACCACTATACCACTACTACACTACTATACATACTACTACTACGAAACATACTACACACCTACTATACTACTACTACTACCATACACTACTACTACTACTACTTACGACTACTACTACTACCAACTACTCACTACTACTACTACTACTACACTATACTACTACTACTAAAACTACCACTACTACTACTATACTACTATAACTACTACTACTACACTACTACTACTACACTACTAACTACACTACTACTAACTCAACTACTACTACTACTACTACTACACTACTACTACCACTAACTACTACACTACTACCTACTACTACTACACTACTACTACTACATACTACACTACTACTACAACTACTACTAACTATACGAACATACTACTACTACTACTAACTACTACTACTACTACTACTACACTACTACTACCTACTACTACTATACACTACTACTACTACTACTATACTACTACACTACTACTACTACTACATACACACTACTACGCTACTACCACTATACTACTACTA
>NC_069488.1:14385083-14402583 GCF_026875155.1 Cherax quadricarinatus | reverse complement strand
TCAGGTTCAGTCACTCAAGTTCAGTCACTCAGGTTCAGTCACACTCAGGTTCAGTCACACTCAGGTTCAGTCACTCAGGTTCAGTTACTCAGGTTCAGTCACACTCAGGTTCAGTCACACTCAGGTTCAGTCACCCAGGTTCAGTCACACTCAGGTTCAGTCACACTCAGGTTCAGTCACACTCAGGTTCAGTCACACTCAGGTTCAGTCACTCAGGTTCAGTCACACTCAGGTTCAGTCACACTCAGGTTCAGTCACTCAAGTTCAGTCACTCAGGTTCAGTCACACTCAGGTTCAGTCACACTCAGGTTCAGTCACTCAGGTTCAGTTACTCAGGTTCAGTCACACTCAGGTTCAGTCACACTCAGGTTCAGTCACCCAGGTTCAGTCACACTCAGGTTCAGTCACACTCAGGTTCAGTCACTCAGTTTCAGTCACACTTAGATTCCGTCACTCAGTTTCAGTCACACTCAAGTTCAGTCACTCAGGTTCAGTCACAATCAGGTTCAGTCACACTCAGGTTCAGACACAGGTTAAGTTACACTCAGGTTCAGTCACTCAGGTTCAGTTACTCAGGTTCAGTCACACTAAGGTTCAGTCACAGGTTAAGTTACACTCAGGTTCAGTCACTCAGGTTCAGTTACTCAGGTTCAGTCACACTCAGGTTCAGTCACAGGTTCAGTCACACTCAGGTTCAGTCACAGGTTAAGTCACTCAGGTTCAGTCACAGGTTAAGTCACACTCAGGTTCAGTCACATTTAGGTTCAGTCACACTCAGGCTCAGTCACACTCAGGTTCAGTCACACTCAGGTTCAGTCACAATCAGGTTCAGTCACATGTTAAGTCACACTCAGGTTCAGTCACATGTTAAGTCACACTCAGGTTCAGTCACAGATTAAGTCACACTCAGGTTCAGCCACACTCAGGTTCAGTCACACTCAGGTTCAGTCACACTCAGGTTCAGTCACACTCAGGTTCAGTCACACTCAGGTTCAGTCACACTCAGGTTCAGTCACACTCAGGTTCAGTCACACTCAGGTTCAGTCACACTAAGGTTCAGTCACAGGTTAAGTCACACTCAGGTTCAGTCACATGTTAAGTCACACTCAGGTTCAGTCACAGATTAAGTCACACTCAGGTTCAGCCACACTCAGGTTCAGTCACACTCAGGTTCAGTCACACTCAGGTTCAGTCACACTAAGGTTCAGTCACAGGTTCAGTCACATTCAGGTTCAGTCACACTAAGGTTCAGTCACAATAAGGTTCAGTCACAGGTTCAGTCATACTCAGGTTCAGTCACACTCAGGTTCAGTCACACTCAGGTTCAGTCACACTCAGATTCAGTCACACTCAGGTTCAGTCACACTCAGGTTCAGTCACAGGTTAAGTCACATTCAGGTTCAGTCACACTCAGGTTCAGTCACACTCAGGTTCAGTCACACTCAGGTTCAGCCACACTCAGGTTCAGTCACACTCAGGTTCAGTCACATTCAGGTTCAGTCACACTCAGGTTCAGTCACACTCAGGTTCAGCCACACTCAGGTTCAGTCACACTCAGGTTCAGTCACACTCAGGTTCAGTCACACTCAGGTTCAGTCACACTCAGGTTCAGTCACACTCAGGTTCAGCCACACTCAGGTTCAGCCACACTCAGGTTCAGTCACACTCAGGTTCAGTCACACTCAAGTTCAGTCACACTCAGGTTCAGTCACACTCAAGTTCAGTCACACTCAGGTTCAGTCACACTCAAGTTCAGTCACAGGTTAAGTCACACTCTCAGTAGTACTACTACTGAGAACACTCAGGTTCAGTCACACTCAGGTTCAGTCACACTCAAGTTCAGTCACACTCAAGTTCAGTCACACTCAGGTTCAGTCACACTCAGGTTCAGTCACACTCAAGTTCAGTCACACTCAGGTTCAGTCACACTCAGGTTCAGTCACACTCAAGTTCAGTCACACTCAGGTTCAGTCACACTCAGGTTCAGTCACAGGTTAAGTCACACTCAGGTTCAGTCACACTCAGGTTCAGTCACACTCAGGTTCAGTCACACTCAGGTTCAGTCACACTCAGGTTCAGTCACACTCAGGTTCAGTCACACTCAGGTTCAGTCACACTCAGGTTCAGCCACACTCAAGTTCAGTCACACTCAGGTTCAGTCACACTCAGGTTCAGTCACACTCAGGTTGTCACACTCAGGTTCAGTCACACAGGTTCAGTCACACTCAGGTTGTCACACTCAGGTTCAGTCACACTCAGGTTCAGTCACACTCAGGTTCAGTCACACAGGTTCAGTCACACTCAGGTTCAGTCACACTCAGGTTCAGTCACACTCAGGTTGTCACACTCAGGTTCAGTCACACAGGTTCAGTCACACTCAGGTTCAGTCACACTCAGGTTCAGTCACACTCAGGTTCAGTCACACAGGTTCAGTCACACAGGTTCAGTCACACAGGTTCAGTCACACAGGTTCAGTCACACAGGTTCAGTCACACAGGTTCAGTCACACAGGTTCAGTCACACAGGTTCAGTCGTGCTGGAACTCATAAAATATTAACAAAAGATTGAACCCCCACTTACTCGGGTTCTTATTATCAACTTGACAACACTTAGTAACTTCACTTTTATTTCCTATCTTGTGGTCCCAGACCACTCTGGTCTCCCTCTGGCAACACTTCACTACGTCTGGTCTTGTGGTCCCAGACCACTCTGGTCCCCCTCTGGCAACACTTCACTACGTCTGGTCTTGTGGTCCCAGACCACTCTGGTCCCCCTCTGGCAACACTTCACTACGTCTGGTCATGTGGTCCCAGACCACTCTGATCTCCCTCTGGCAACACTTCACTACGTCTGGTCTTGTGGTCCCAGACCACTCTGATCTCCCTCTGGCAACACTTCACTACGTCTGGTCTTGTGGTCCCAGACCACTCTGATCTCCCTCTGGCAACACTTCACTACGTCTGGTCTTGTGGTCCCAGACCACTCTGATCTCCCTCTGGCAACACTTCACTACGTCTGGTCTTGTGGTCCCAGACTACTCTGGTCTCCCTCTGGCAACACTTCACTACGTCTGGTCTTGTGGTCCCAGACTACTCTGGTCTCCCTCTGGCAACACTTCACTACGTCTGGTCTTGTGGTCCCAGACTACTCTGGTCTCCCTCTGGCAACACTTCACTACGTCTGGTCTTGTGGTCCCAGACTACTCTGGTCTCCCTCTGGCAACACTTCACTACGTCTGGTCTTGTGGTCCCAGACTACTCTGGTCTCCCTCTGGCAACACTTCACTACGTCTGGTCTTGTGGTCCCAGACTACTCTGGTCTCCCTCTGGCAACACTTCACTACGTCTGGTCTTGTGGTCCCAGACCACTCTGGTCTCCCTCTGGCAACACTTCACTACGCTTCGTTTATTCTCACGAAATTCAACGAAAACTCGAATTTCTTTTATCTCAGATGTTGTGTTAGCCAGGGTCGAGACTCAGCTCCTGGCCCACTCTTATTTATTTATTTCATGTCTCTGCAAACAGTACATTGAGATTTTATATTGACAATAGTGGGTTGCAATGCAAAGAGAGCCTCTATTATGCCTAGGCAATATGGCCGCCAACTTATAGACTACTTAACACTAAGGAGTATATCATAGTTGTACAGTAGGATAGTAATTATTTCATAGTTGTATAGTAGATTATTAATTATAAGTGAATCAAAATTTGTATAAGACAAGAGATATATTCATATATTACCTGGAGTTTACCTGGAGAGAGTTTCGGGGGTCAATGCCCCCGCGGCCCGGTCTGTGACCAGGCCTCCTGGTGGATCAGCGCCTGATCAACCAGGCTGTTGCTGCTGGCTGCACGCAAACCAACGTACGAGCCACACCCCGGCTGATCAGGAACTGACTTTAGGTGCTTGTCCAGTGCCAGCTTGAAAAATACTTTTTGTTAAATCAATGATTCAATTATATTCCTGTCAAAATAATGGATAAAAGGTTCAAAGTGATTGTTAAAGTCATAATGTGGGAGTAAACAAGTGAGTATTTAGCGTTTAGTCTAGGGTGATTAAGTGGCTTTTGAGAAGAGTCTTAAATTGATTTTCAGACTGTGTTACTGTAATATCTTCTGGTAATGAATTCCATATTTTGTGGCCCTTTATGTGCATAGAGTTTTTACACAGTGTGATATGGACACGAGGTATATCAAAAAGAGATCTATGCCTTGTGTTGTGGTCATGTGTCCTGTTTAAGTTGGTGAGAAGTTTGAGTGGAGGGTTTATATTTGTGTGTATTGTTCTGTGTATGTAGTAGGCACATGAATAAGTATGGATGTTCTTAATGGTGAGCAGATTCAGACTTTTGAAAATTGGTGGAGTATGCTGGCGGGAGTGGGAATTTGTTATCATTCTTACTACTGCCTTTTGCTGGGTTATTAGAGGTTTTAGGTGATTGGATGTTGTTGATCCCCATGCACAAGTTCCATATGTAAGATAAGGGTATATGAGTGAATGGTACAGTGCCAGGAGAGCTGATTGTGGAACGTAGTACCTTATCTTTGATAGTATGCCTACAGTCTTGGAGATTTTCTTGGTGATTTGTTGTATGTGTGTCCGGAACTTAATTAAGGCTACTGTCAAGGTGGATACCTAGGAATTTTCCCTCTGTGAGTCTTGTGACTGATGATCCATTTAGCGTTATGTTAAGTGGATCATTTGCAGCTTTGTTTCCAAACTGAATGAAATAGGTTTTGTCAGTGTTCAGGGTAAGTTTGTTAGTCATCATCCAGGCAGATATTTTATGTAATTCAGCATTGACTGTGTTTGCTAGTATGACTGTGTTTGCTAGTATGACTGTGTTTGCTAGTATGACTGTGTTTGCTAGTATGACTGTGTTTGCTAGTATGACTGTGTTTGGGTGGGAAAAGACATATGTAGTGTCATCTGCAAATAATATGGGTTTGAGTAGCTGTGATGCATTCGGTAGATCATTGATGTAGATGAGAAAGAGGAGTGGTCCAAGGACACTTCCTTGTGGGACTCCTACTGTGATTGGTTGGGTGGAAGAGTTTGCATCATTTGCATACACATATTGAGTTCTGTTACTAAGGTATGATTTTAGGTAGTTGAGGGAGTGGCCTCTGATACCATAGTGCATTAATTTGGAGTACAGCAGTTCATGGTCGACTGTATCGAAAGCTTGGGACTTCTTTCTTTTCGAGTGCGGTATATATTAGTTCTAGCATGTGTATGATAGCGCCATTTGTGCTTTTATTATTCCTGAATCCAAACTGGCAAGGGAATAGATCCGTCTATGCATAAATTTTTCAAAGATTTTAGAGAGCAGTGATAAGTTAGATACTGGTCTACAGTTATTCAAATAGGCTTGAACACCACCTAGAATGGACCGGCTTGCTCTCCCACTGAACAATAAAGATACTCACCTGAACAATAAAGATACCCACCTGAAGAATAGATACCCATCTGAACAATAAAGATACCCACCTGAAGAATAAAGATACCACCTGAAGAATAGATACCCACCTGAACAATAATGATACCCAACTGAACAATAAAGATACCCACCTGAACAATAGATACTCATCTGAACAATAAAGATACCCACCTGAAGAATAAAGATACCACCTGAAGAACAGATACCCACCTGATCAATAATGGTACCCAACTGAACAATAAAGATACCCAACTGAACAATAATGATACCCAACTGCAATAATGATACTCAACTGAACAATAAAGATACCCAACTGAACAATAATGATACCCAACTAAACAATAAAGATACCCAACTGAACAATAATGATACCCAACTGAACAATAAAGATACCCAACTGAACAATAAAGATACCCAACTGAACAATAACGATACTCAACTGAACAATAAAGATACCCAACTGAACAATAATGATACCCAACTGAACAATAAAGATACCCAACTGAACAATAATGATACCCAACTGAAAAATAAAGATACCCAACTGAACAATAAAGATACCCAACTGAACAATAAAGATACTCAACTGAACAATAAAGATACTCAACTGAACAATAAAGATACCCACCTGAAGAATAGATACCCACCTGAACAATAAAGATACCCACCTGAAGAATAGATACCCACCTGAACAATAAAGATACCCACCTGAAGAATAGATACCCACCTGAACAATAAAGATACCCAACTGAACAATAAAGATACCCACCTGAACAATAAAGATACTCAACTGAAGAATAGATACCCACCTGAACAATAAAGATACCCAACTGAAGAATAGATACCCACCTGAACAATAAAGATACTCAACTGAACAATAAAGATACTCAACTGAACAATAAAGATACCCACCTGAAGAATAGATACCCACGTGAACAATAAAGATACCCACCTGAAGAATAGATACCCACCTGAACAATAAAGATACTCAACTGAACAATAAAGATACCCACCTGAAGAATAGATACCCACCTGAACAATAAAGATACCCAACTGAACAATAAAGATACCCACCTGAAGAATAGATACCCACCTGAACAATAAAGATACCCACCTGAAGAATAGATACCCACCTGAACAATAAAGATACTCAACTGAACAATAAAGATACCCACCTGAAGAATAGATACCCACCTGAACAATAGATACCCACCTGAACAATAGATACCCACCTGAACAATAAAGATACCCAACTGAACAATAAAGATACCCAACTGAACAATAAAGATACCCACCTGAACAATAATGATACCCACCTGAACAATAATGATACACACCTGAACAATAAAGATACCCACCTGAACAATAATGATACCCACCTGAACAATAATGATACCCAACTGAACAATAATGATACCCACCTGAACAATAATGATACCCAACTGAACAATCATGATACCCACCTGAACAATAATGATACCCAACTGAACAATAATGATACCCACCTGAACAATAATGATACCCAACAGTTGAACCTGTATCTTACTCACCAACTTGTCGGTATTTTGTACCATGCTGGACATAACAGTCTACTGTGTGGAACACTGCCACAAACATTATTGAAACACAAGTAAACACAAGTAAACACCTGCCAAAATTAACTGATTTTGGTAATAATACAGAAATAACCCAAAAATAAGAGAAACTTAAACAATGTTTGCGACCGACTTGAACCATTAATTACTTAATAACTTTGTGAAGCCCGAGTTGTATTATATGTGTAACTTAGTGGAAGACAAGTGGAGAAGACAAGTAGTGGAGAAGACAAGTAGTGGAGAAGACAAGTAGTGGAGAAGACAAGTAGTGGAGAAGACAAGTAGTGGAGAAGACAAGTAGTGGAGAAGACAAGTAGTGGAGAAGACTAGTGGAGAAGACAAGTAGTGGAGAAGACAAGAAGGGGAGAAGACAAGTAGTGGAGAAGACTACTGGAGAAGACAAGTAGTGGAGAAGACAAGTAGTGGAGAAGACAAGTAGTGGAGAAGACTAGTGGAGAAGACAAGTAGTGGAGAAGACAAGAAGGGGAGAAGACAAGTAGTGGAGAAGACAAGAAGGGGAGAAGACAAGTAGTGGAGAAGACAAGTAGTGGAGAAGACAAGTAGTGGAGAAGACAAGTAGTGGAGAAGACAAGTAGTGGAGAAGACAAGTAGTGGAGAAGACAAGTAGTGGAGAAGACTAGTGGAGAAGACTAGTGGAGAAGACAAGTAGTGGAGAAGACAAGTAGTGGAGAAGACAAGTAGTGGAGAAGACTAGTGGAGAAGACAAGTAGTGGAGGAAAACAAGAAGGGGAGAAGACAAGTAGTGGAAGACAAGTAGTGGAGAAGACAAGTAGTGGAGAAGACAAGTAGTGGAGAAGACAAGTAGTGGAGAAGACAAGTAGTGGAGAAGACAAGTAGTGGAGAAGACTAGTGGAGAAGACAAGTAGTGGAGAAGACAAGTAGTGGAGAAGACAAGTAGTGGAGAAGACTAGTGGAGAAGACAAGTAGTGGAGAAGACAAGTAGTGGAGAAGACAAGTAGTGGAGAAGACAAGTAGTGGAGAAGACTAGTGGAGAAGACAAGTAGTGGAGAAGACAAGTAGTGGAGAAGACAAGTAGTGGAGAAGACAAGTAGTGGAGAAGACAAGTAGTGGAGAAGACAAGTGGAGAAGACAAGTGGAGAAGACAAGTGGAGAAGACAAGTAGTGGAGAAGACAAGTAGTGGAGAACACAAGTAGTGGAGAAGACAAGTAGTGGAGAAGACTAGTGGAGAAGACAAGTTTTGGAGAAGACTAGTGGAGAAGACAAGTAGTGGAGAAGACAAGTAGTGGAGAAGACAAGTAGTGAGAAGACAAGTAGTGGAGAAACAAGTAGTGGAGAAGACTAGTGGAGAAGACAAGTAGTGGAGAAGACTAGTGGAGAAGACAAGTAGTTGAGAAGACAAGTAGTGGAGAAGACTAGTGGAGAAGACAAGTAGTGGAGAAGACAAGTAGTGGAGAAGACAAGTAGTGGAGAAGACTAGTGGAGAAGACAAGTAGTGGAGAAGACTAGTGGAGAAGACAAGTAGTGGAGAAGACAAGTAGTGGAGAAGACAAGTAGTGGAGAAGACAAGTAGTGAAGACAAGTAGTGGAGAAGACAAGTAGTGGAGAAGACAAGTAGTGGAGAAGACAAGTAGTGGAGAAGACAAGTAGTGGAGAAGACTAGTGGAGAAGACTAGTGGAGAAGACAAGTAGTGGAGAAGACAAGTAGTGGAGAAGACAAGTAGTGGAGAAGACAAGTAGTGGAGAAGACTAGTGGAGAAGACAAGTAGTGGAGAACACAAGTAGTGGAGAAGACTAGTGGAGAAGACAAGTAGTGGAGAAGACAAGTAGTGGAGAAGACTAGTGGAGACGACAAGTAGTGGAGAAGACAAGTAGTGGAGAAGACAAGTAGTGAAGAAGACAAGTAGTGGAGAAGACAAGTAGTGGAGAAGACAAGTAGTGGAGAAGACAAGTAGTGGAGAAGACAAGTAGTGGAGAAGACTAGTGGAGAAGACAAGTAGTGGAGAAGACAAGTAGTGGAGAAGACAAGTAGTGGAGAAGACAAGTAGTGGAGAAGACAAGTAGTGGAGAAGTCAAGTAGTGAAGACAAGTAGTGGAGAAGACAAGTAGTGGAGAAGACTAGTGGAGAAGACAAGTAGTGAATACAAGTAGGGGAGAAGACAAGTAGTGGAGAAGACTAGTGGAGAAGACAAGTAGTGGAGAAGACAAGTAGTGGAGAAGACTAGTGGAAAAGACAAGTAGTGGAGAAGACAAGTAGTGGAGAAGACTAGTGGAGAAGACAAGTAGTGGAGAAGACAAGTAGTGGAGAAGACAAGTAGTGGAGAAGACAAGTAGTGGAGAAGACAAGTAGTGGAGAAGACAGGTAGTGGAGAAGACAAGTAGTGGAGAAGACTAGTGGAGAAGACAAGTAGTGGAGAAGACTAGTGGATAACACAAGTAGTGGAGAAGACAAGTAGTGGAGAAGACAAGTAGTGGAGAAGACTAGTGGAGAAGACAAGTAGTGGAGAAGACAAGTAGTGGAGAAGACAGGTAGTGGAGAAGACAAGTAGTGGAGAAGACTAGTGGAGAAGACAAGTAGTGGAGAAGACTAGTGGAGAAGACAAGTAGTGGAGAAGACAAGTAGTGGAGAAGACAAGTAGTGGAGAAGACAAGTAGTGGAGAAGACAAGTAGTGGAGAAGACAAGTAGTGGAGAAGACTAGTGGAGAAGACAAGTAGTGGAGAAGACAAGTAGTGGAGAAGACAAGTAGTGAAGAAGACAAGTAGTGGAGAAGACAAGTAGTGGAGAAGACAAGTAGTGGAGAAGACAAGTAGTGGAGAAGACAAGTAGTGGAGAAGACTAGTGGAGAAGACAAGTAGTGGAGAAGACAAGTAGTGGAGAAGACAGGTAGTGGAGAAGACAAGTAGTGGAGAAGACTAGTGGAGAAGACAAGTAGTGGAGAAGACTAGTGGAGAACACAAGTAGTGGAGAAGACAAGTAGTGGAGAAGACAAGTAGTGGAGAAGACAAGTAGTGGAGAAGACAAGTAGTGGAGAAGACTAGTGGAGAAGACAAGTAGTGGAGAAGACAAGTAGTGGAGAAGACAAGTAGTGAAGAAGACAAGTAGTGGAGAAGACAAGTAGTGGAGAAGACAAGTAGTGGAGAAGACAAGTAGTGGAGAAGACTAGTGGAGAAGACAAGTAGTGGAGAAGACAAGTAGTGGAGAAGACAAGTAGTGGAGAAGACAAGTAGTGGAGAAGACAAGTAGTGAAGACAAGTAGTGGAGAAGACAAGTAGTGGAGAAGACTAGTGGAGAAGACAAGTAGTGAATACAAGTAGGGGAGAAGACAAGTAGTGGAGAAGACTAGTGGAGAAGACAAGTAGTGGAGAAGACAAGTAGTGGAGAAGACTAGTGGAAAAGACAGTAGTGGAGAAGACAAGTAGTGGAGAAGACTAGTGGAGAAGACAAGTAGTGGAGAAGACAAGTAGTGGAGAAGACAAGTAGTGGAGAAGGCAAGTAGTGGAGAAGACAAGTAGTGGAGAAGACAGGTAGTGGAGAAGACAAGTAGTGGGAGAAGGACTAGTGGAGAAAGACAAGTAGTGGAGAAGACTAGTGGATAACACAAGTAGTGGAGAAGACAAGTAGTGGAGAAGACAAGTAGTGGAGAAGACTAGTGGAGAAGACAAGTAGTGGAGAAGACAAGTAGTGGAGAAGACAAGTAGTGAAGAAGACAAGTAGTGGAGAAGACAAGTAGTGGAGAAGACAAGTAGTGGAGAAGACAAGTAGTGGAGAAGACAAGTAGTGGAGAAGACTAGTGGAGAAGACAAGTATTGGAGAAGACAAGTAGTGGAGAAGACAAGTAGTGGAGAAGTCAAGTAGTGAAGACAAGTAGTGGAGAAGACAAGTAGTGGAGAAGACTAGTGGAGAAGACAAGTAGTGAATACAAGTAGTGGAGAAGACAAGTAGTGGAGAAGACTAGTGGAGAAGACAAGTAGTGGAGAAGACTAGTGGAGAAGACAAGTAGTGGAGAAGACAAGTAGTGGAGAAGACTAGTGGAGAAGACAAGTAGTGGAGAAGACAAGTAGTGGAGAAGACTAGTGGAGAAGACAAGTAGTGGAGAAGACAAGTAGTGGAGAAGACAAATAGTGGAGAAGACAAATAGTGGAGAAGACTAGTGGAGAAGACAAGTAGTGGAGAAGACAAGTAGTGGAGAAGACAAATAGTGGAGAAGACAAGTAGTGGAGAAGACAAGTAGTGGAGAAGACTAGTGGAGAAGACAAGTAGTGGAGAAGACAAGTAGTGGAGAAGACAAGTAGTGGAGAAGACAAGAGGCGGAGAAGACAAGGTGTGGAGGAGACAAGGGGTGGAGAAGACAAGGGGTAGAGAAGACAAAGGGTGGAGAAGCCAAGGGGTGGAGAAGACAAGGAGAGGAGAAGACAAGTAGTGGAGAAGACAAGGGGTGGAGAAGACAAGGGGTGGAGAAGACAAGGGGTGGAGAAGACAAGGGGTGGAGAAGACAAAGGGTGGAGAAGACAAGTAGTGGAGAAGACAAGGGATGGAGAAGACAATGAGTGGAGAAGACAAGGGGTGGAGAAGACAAGTAGTAGAGAAGACAAGGGGTGGAGAAGACAAGTAGTGGAGAAGACAAGGGGTGGAAAAGACAAGGGGTGGAGAAGACAAGGGGTGGATAAGACAAGGGTGGATAAGACAAGGGGTGGAGAAGACAAGTAGTGGAGAAGACAAGGGGTGGAGAAGACAAGTAGTGGAAAAGACAAGGGGTGGAGAAGACAAGTAGTGGAGAAGACAAGGAGTGGAGAAGACAAGCAGTGGAGAAGACAAGGGGTGGAGAAAACAAGGTGTGGAGAAGACAAGGGGTGGATAAGACAAGGGGTGGAGAAGACAAGGGGTGGAAAAGACAAGGGGTGGAGAAGACAAGTAGTGGAGAAGACAAGGGTGTGGAGAAGACAAGGGTGGAGAAGACAAGGGGTGGAGAAGACAAGGGGTGGAGAAGACAAGGGGTGGAGAAGACAAGGAGTGGAGAAGACAAGGGGTGGAGAAGACAAGGGGTGGAGAAGACAAGGGGTGGAGAAGACAAGGGGTGGAGAAGACAAAGGGTGGAGAAGACATGGAGTGGAGAAGACAAGGGGTGGAGAAGACAAGGGGTGGAGAAGACAAGGGGTGGAGAAGACAAGGGGTGGAGAAGATAAGGGGTGGAGAAGACAAGGGGTGGAGAAGACAAGGGGTGGAGAAGGCAAGGAGTGGAGAAGACAAGTAATGGAGAAGACAAGAGGTGGAGAAGACAAGGGGTGGAGAAGACAAGGAGTGGAGAAGACAAGTAATGGAGAAGACAAGGGGTGGAGAAGACAAGGGGTGGAGAAGACAAGGGGTGGAGAAGACAAGGGGTGGAGAAGACAAGGGGTGGAGAAGACAAGGAGTGGAGAAGACAAGTAATGGAGAAGACAAGGGGTGGAGAAGACAAGGGGTGGAGAAGACAAGGGGTGGAGAAGACAAGGAGTGGAGAAGACAAGGGTGGAGAAGACAAGGGGTGGAGAAGACAAGGGGTGGAGAAGACAAGGGGTGGAGAAGACAAGGGGTGGAGAAGACAAGGAGTGGAGAAGACAAGTAATGGAGAAGACAAGGGGTGGAGAAGACAAGGGGTGGAGAAGACAAGGGGTGGAGAAGACAAGGGGTGGAGAAGACAAGGGGTGGAGAAGACAAGGGGTGGAGAAGACAAGGGGTGGAGAAGACAAGGAGTGGAGAAGACAAGTAATGGAGAAGACAAGGGGTGGAGAAGACAAGGGGTGGAGAAGACAAGGGGTGGAGAAGACAAGGGGTGGAGAAGACAAGGGTGGAGAAGACAAGGGGTGGAGAAGACAAGGGGTGGAGAAGACAAGGAGTGGAGAAGACAAGGGGTGGAGAAGACAAGGGGTGGAGAAGACAAGGGGTGGAGAAGACAAGGGCTGGAGAAGACAAGGGGTGGAGAAGACAAGGGGTGGAGAAGACAAGGGGTGGAGAAGACAAGGGGTGGAGAAGACAAGGGGTGGAGAAGGCTCAATCCTGTAATCAGCAGACAGACACGCTACTTAACTGTGTCGACCTACTTTTAACAGTTGGCTCCACTCAGCTACAATTCTATTGCTTTCTAAATGTGAATTTTATACAATTTAGTGAGATGAGGGGGCGGGGTAAGAGAGGACTGGAGAGGGGAGTGGGAGAGGGGAGTGGGAGAGGGGAGTGGGAGAGGGTAGAGAGGGAGGAGACTCTGATAGGAGACTGTTAAAAGGGGTTACACACAAGATTATCATCACTACACTATACTGAAACAGACCAGCAGCTTCTCCATCCTCAGTGTTAAAGACGCACGTCAGTTCCCGCCTCTTCTAATAACATGTTCATCTTTTCCCTATAATCTACCGTGTCCATAATTACTATCACATTTGCTTTGTCTGTTTCGTAAGGTGAAGTCCAGGATCTTTCCTTAATTCATGGTATAACTTAACAAATCTTTGATGACAACTGTGTTGTGGAGGTGTGAGCTCATCTCAACAACACAGTTGTCATCAAAGATCTGTTAAGTTTACCCCTGAATTAAAATAAAGATCCTGGGCTTCCTTTTCGAAACCCGACAAAAAAAATGGGGGTAATATAGACCAAAGTAGACTAAAAGATTTAAAAAGCGACCAGGAAGACCCCATCACCTTCCATTGTTGTCAAATAAGTATATTTAGGGTACAGAACCTAGAGTACAATAATTATAATTTTTAAAATGTGCCCCCCCGTGAATTTTCCCCATGGAGAAAACCCCCCAAAACACATGAAATCCTCCCCAAAAAAAATTTAAACTTCCAAAGTTTTGGGGTCCCCCAAAGTGTTTTTATTGGGGCACTGACAAATGTTTTAACCTTTTTTAATCCTTTAAAAACTTGTGTAAATTACCCGAGTTAAAACCCCAAAAAAAAGTCGAAGTCCCTTTTTTTCCATTACGGTCTTTGAAAAAATCTTAAATTTATTTTTAAAAATTTTTCTGTAAAATACAGTTTGGGGAAAAAAAAGCTGTAAATTTCAGTAAAAACTTAGCTGTAAGGTAAAAAGTAGAAAAAAGCTGGGAAATACAGTAGAAACTTAGCTGTAGGGTTACAGTAGAAACTTAGCTGTAAAAATACAGTAAAACTTTAAACTGAAATACAGTGAAACTTAGCTGTAGGATCAGTAGAAAAAATTTTGCTGTAAGATACAGGAAAAAAACTTTGCTGTAAATACAGCCCAAAAATTAGCTTTAAAAAACGTAAAACTTAAACTGTAGGAAAACAGTAAAACTTTGCTGTAAGATACAGCAGAAACTTAGGGTGTAAGAACAATAGAAACTTAGCTGAAAAATACAGCAAAACCTTTTGCTGTTAAGAAAAAATTAGAAAATTAGCTGTAGGGTACGGGAGAAACTTACTGTAGATACAGTAGAAACTTTGCTGTAAGATACAGTAAAACTTTGCTGGGAAGATCCAGTAAAACTTTGCTGAAAGATACAGTAGAAACTTAGCGTAAGATACAGTAAAAAACTTTTCTTTTAAGATACAGTAGGGAAAATTAGCTTTAAGATACAGTAGAAACTTAGCTTTTAAGATACATAGAAACTTTGCAAAAAATAAGTAAGATACAGTAGAAACTTAGCAGTAAGATACAGTAGAAACTTAGCTGTAAGATACAGTAGAAACTTAGCTGTAAGATACAGTAGAAACTTAGCTGTAAGATACAGTAGAAACTTAGCTGTAAGAATACAGAAAAAACCTTTGCTGTAAGATAAAAGTAGAAACCCCTTTGGGCCGTAAGATACAGAGAAAATTAGTTTTTAAGATACAAATAAAACTTAAACGTAAGATCAGTAGAAACTTAGCAGTAAAATACATAGAAACTTTTCTTTTAGGATACGTAAAACTTACAGTAAGATACTTTGAAACTTAAACCCGTAAGAAACAGTAGAAACTTAGCGTAAGTTTCAAGAAAATTAGCTGTAAGAACCCCGTAAAACTTAGCTATAAGATTTCAGTAGAAACTTACTGTAGGAAAACAGGGAGAAACTAGCATAAGATACAGTAGAAAAATTAGCTGTAAATACAGTAGAAACTTTGGGGGAAAATACAGAAAAACTTAGCGGAAAGGGTACATTTGAAACTTAGCAGTAAGATCGTAGAAAAATTTCTGTAAGATACAGTAAAAAACTTAGCGTAAGATACAGTTTGAAACTTTTCTGTAAGATACCCGAGAAAATTAGCTAAGAAAACAGTAAAACTTAGCTTTTAAAAATACATAGAAACTTAGCTGTAAAAACAGTAGAAACTTGCTGTAAGATACAGTAGAAATTTGCTGTAAGATAAAGTAAAAAAATTAGCTGTAAATACCGTAAAAAACTTAGCTGTAAATACAGTAAAACTTACTTAAAAAAAACAGTAGAAACTTTGCAGTAAAAATACAGTAGAAACTTAGCTGTAAGATCAGTAAAAAACTAGCGTAAATACAGTAAAACTTTGCTTTAAGATACAGTAGAAACTTAGCTGTAAAAATACATTTGAAACTTAGCTGTAAGATACAGTAAAAAACTTTGCAAAAAAGATACAGTTTGGGAAAATTGCTGTAAGATTCAGCAGAAACTTAGCTGTAAAAAACAGTAAAACCCTTTGCTTTAAATACAGCAGAAACTTTTTTGTAAAAATACAGTAGAAACTTAGCTGTAAAATACAGTAGAAACTTAGCTTAAGATACAGTTGAAACTTGCTGTAAGATACAGTTTGAAACTTAGCTTAAAATTTCAGCAGAAACTTAGGGTTTTAAGATAAAAGTAGAAAAATTTTGCTGAAAAATACCGTAGAAACTTAGCCCAAGTAAAATAGAAACTTAGTTAGGTAAAGTAGAAACTTAGCTGTAAGTACATTTGAACCCCTTTTCGTAAGAACAAAAGAAACTTTTGCTGTAAGATACAGTAGAAACTTAAAAATAAGATACCCAAATTTTAAAAAATTAGCAGGGAAGATACAGTAGAAACTTAGCTCTATGATACATAGAAACTTTGCTGTAAGATACAGTAAAACTTACTTAAAATAAGTAAAACTTAGCGTAAATAAATAAAACTTAGCTGTAAATACAGTAAAACTTAGCTGTAAAATACAGAGAAACTTACTGTAAAAACAGTAGAAACTTTGCGTAAAATACAGTAAAACTTTTGCTGAAGATACAGTTAAAAATTACTAAGATACATAAAACTTTCGTAAATACAGTAAAACTTAGCTGTAAAATACAAGAAACTTAGCTGTAAATACAGAAAAACTTAGCAAGAACGAGAAACTTAGCGTAAGATACAGAGAAACTTTGGTAAGATACAGAGAAAATTTGCTGTAAATAAAAAAAAACTTACTTTAAAAACATAGAAACTTACTGTAAAATCAGTAGAAACTTTGCGTAAGATAAGTAAAAACTTAGCGTAAGATACGTAGAAACTTTGCTGTAAGATACAGAAAACTTTGCTGAAGATACAGTGAAACTTACTGTAAGATACGTAGAAATTAGCTGTAAATACGTAGAAACTTAGCTGAAAATACAGTAGAAACTTACTAAGATAAATAAAACTTTGCTGAAGCAAAAAATTTGTTTAAAAAAGTGAAACTTAGCTGTAAATACAGTAGAAACAAACTGTAAGATACAGTAGAAAAATTTCTTTAAAATACAGGAAACTTTCTGTAATCAGAGAAACTTACGTAAGATACAGTAAAACTTAGTTAAAATACAAGAAACTAGCGTAAGATACAGAAAACTTACGTAAGATACAAAAATTTGCTGAAGATACAGAGAAACTTAGCGTAAGAACGAGAACTTTGCTTAAGATACGGAAAACTTAGCTGTAAGATCAGTAAAAATTAGCTGTAAAACAAAGAAACTTAGCTGTAAGATACAGTAGAAACTTTCTGTAAAAACAGAGAAACTTAGCGTAAAATAAGAGAAACTAGCGTAAGATACAGTAAAACTTAGCCTTTTAAATACGGAAACTTAGCTGTAAGAACAGTAGAAACAAAACTGAAGATACATAAAACTTAGCTTAAGATACAGTAGAAAATTACTGAAAGGATACGTAAAAACTTAGCGTAAAACAGTAGAAACTTACTGTAGATACATAAAACTTAGCTGTAAGAACCAGAGAAAAATTAGCTTAAAACAGAGAAACTTAGCTGAAGATACAAGAAACTTTGCTTAAATACAGAAAACTTTCTTTAAATACAGAAAACTTAGCGTAAGATACATAAAATTAGCTTTTGTACAGAAAATTAGCTGTAAAGATACAGAGAAACTTAGCAAAATACAGTAGAAACTTAGCTTAAGATACAGAGAAACTAGCTTTAAATACAGTAGAAAATTAGCTGTAAATACAGTAGAAACTTAGCTGAAGTACAAGAAAACTTAGCGTAGAACAGTGAAACTTAGCTGTAAATACAGTAGAAACTTTTTAAATAAGTTTGGAAA